>VUYV01000197.1:837805-880059 GCA_008711295.1 Anarhynchus alexandrinus | reverse complement strand
AAAAAAAAAAAAAAGAAAAAAAAAAAGATAGATAATAAAAGATATTTCAAATACAAATGATTCTAAAAAAAATTCCCTTTAGGGAACAGTTAGTGAATGTGACATGCTTCTTCATTTCCCTGAACGGTTGTAGAAATGCAGGTTTAGTTTAAAATATGTTATTTTTGACGTGTTTGCATGTGTAGCTTTAACCCCAAGGAAATATTCAGCAGTAATAAAACCAAAAACTGAAATAACCTGAGTACTAATTCTAACTGTAAAATAGAAATCTTTTAAAGGCTAAATGTACAACAAAGTTTAAGCACTTTATTAGCCTTTCCTTTATATCACTCGTTGCAAAATTTTGCATGTAAATTAATTGCTTGTTCATAGTGTAGACTGCAGGGATAAAAAAAGCACAAAATTTGGAATTTTGATAAATGTGAAACATATGCTCTGCTACTTAAGACCTGTTCTTGTGGTTTGCAGATGATACCAGGGCTTCTAATAATAATAACAGAACTGCACAGAAATCAAAGAATGATTTATTTTAAACTGCTTCACGAAGACAAAAGCTACCAAATAGCTAGCAGGTTCTGCGGTGAGTATTTTACTGCTCCTTCTCCCTGGATACTTGCACTTAAGTAATTTACTCGGTTCCCAAATTACAATAAATCCTTAGTGTGCCATGAAAACAGTATTCGTAACTCCTTCTCAAGAAATTCATGGAGCACCGCGGGAAGGAACGCTCTTGGCTTTGGTACTGTTACAAGGAACGCTGCACCAACACAGGGCGTGTAAAATGGAAATGATTTCTTTTTCACTATGCATTGCCATCTAGTGGCGTGCGGCCCCCCCGCGTGTCTGAGCAGGCAGGGTCTAACCATGGAAACCAGCTAAGTCTTGCAGGTCGTTTGTCCTCATTGCGTTGGAACTCGATGATCTTCAAGGTCCTTTCCAACCTAAACCCTTCTATGATTCTATGATTACTTTCTTTATAGAGAATAGAGACCCTGCTGCAAAGATCTGCTAATTGCATTGGCTATCATGTGCGTGTGCTCGAACATTTCCTTTTCCTTTGTTTTGAATAAAGATTCACGGAGGGGGAAAAGAACTTGGGGGAGAGGCAGTATGAGCAGAACCGTTGGCTTTCACTTGCAGTATGGTAACCCACTCGGCTCAATCACTGAAGGAATAATTGGTGCCAGGTCTGCGTGTTGGCATGAATTCCTTCCAAGTACAGTAAAAGATTACCGAGAATGGGATCATAATTCTTGGCCAAAATTCTTTCTATTGGAAGCTCAGATGACACCATGACTTGGTCGGTATTAGTGGTGACTGAACGATTCCCTGTGAGTTGTGGAGCAGCGATAGCCAGTTTGTTCCTGGAGCTATCCTTTGTGTTAACGTGGACCACGCTTCCTTGCACTGGTGGGAGCGCAACGCGGCTACACCAACCTCGCTGAAACTCCCCTGCGTTTTTACTGGGATCACCAAGGACCTGCCATTTTGTTAATTTCCACCATACCTACTTTGTACCCAAACTTTCATACCTGGAATAAAGGGAAGTTAAATTAATAGCAGCCGTAGCAGTGCTCCGAGGGGGCAGCTGTTCATCTGAAATTGGGCAAGTGGAGTACCGCCTGCCAATCGCATGGGAATCTGGAAAGATTTTTTCAATAGTCTCCAACATTTCCTTCAATACAGGTCAGTAATGAAACCCTTCAGTCGTTTATAAAGTCATTATACCAACTTCTTTCCCAGAAAGCTGCATCTTGGCTAGCGGGTGTATTTAATTTTTACATACTTATATGTGGGAAAGAAAAACCCACCGAAGCGCAATTTTTCTTAAGCTCAGTAAAAAATAATTGCTACAGTGACTGTTCAAAAATACTTCTGAAAGAGGTTTGCTTAAAAAATGAGCCACACGCAATTGTCTTACATTTCTACTGTTACCAAACCTGTTCTGAAAAAATCCCAAGCAGAGGTTTAAACGCTTGTTGTTTTCTCATCCTGAAATAATAGCTTTGAAACCCGCTTTGTGCCGTGCCTTTCCGTCATTGTGCCGCACGCTTCACAACTTGCCGGCTGCCTCTTGAGAGAGAAGCACTAACGCTGTTCCTCTCAATAGTGTTTTCTGCGGCTTTTGGTGTAGGCTATCAACGTGGGATGAAGGTAGGAGAAAATGGAGCCTTACCAGGATAAAGTAGCACATTTTGGGCAATTTTAGAGCCGCAAGTTGTAGTGATTTCTGATGGTAAAGTGTGTATATATGGAAGAAACTCAGGGAAGATCACCATAAGAAATTTTTTAAAAAGATATTAAAAAGTGGTAATACCATTAATAGGAAATAAATGTGTAAGAGGCAAATAAAAATTTAGTTTTCGGCTATTCAGTACTAATTTTAGGTGGCTTTTTGGTCTTGTATTCAGTTTTATTTTATCACTAAGCAGGAGAAAATCAAAGGAAAAAAATACAGACAAAAAGAGATTTGAAGAATTCATTAATAAACTATAACTGCCTGTACAGAATCACATACCGGCAGTGAAAATACAGGAGTTGTTTCAAACAGAAACCATTGGAAACCACAAAAATAGACTTCATTGCCATCAAAAAACTCTATGATCTGATCGATCTGATTCTTAGCTGTAAATCAACGTCTATTTGTACTAGCTGAGGACTTTACTTTCTGCTTAACTAAAGAAAACCTTTATAATGAATATTCTGCAGGTTTTGTATTGATAAAGTGAGTAAATATGGAGCATTTGAGACTAACAGAAGAAAAATCCAACAGTTGGAGATCAGTAATAGAGAGGTTGTCATTACCAAGTAATGGATTCTCTAACTCCTATATGTTTTAAGAGTAGGTATTTCACATAAGCTGCTGAACGGCTGGACCTGAGGGTTTCGTATTTAAAATTTTTATTTTCAGAAATGTTATAAAGAATTGAGAGAATTTTCTGCTCACTTAAAGCTGGACAGTGGGTTACCAGCAAAGGCAGAAATCTGAGTATGTAAGGGTTGAGCGAGGTTTTGGAAATATAAGAGTGGAAAGCTGATCAAAACACCTGTCATTTAAAATACTTTAAAAAAAAAAAAATCTGCAACTTCCATATGTATTTGAATCAGATTTTTGTGGAAAACATCAGTGTAAATCCAGTGAAGTTGCTACTTCATAGTAGTAGTCGATAGTAAACTTCCAACTTTAAAGTAAACCAGTTGGTAGGTGAGCTCTGATTTCTTCAAAATAGAACTACCTGCTCAACTAATCGATCACGGAGGCGAAAGCACCACAACTTTGTCATCTAGACGCGTATATGTTGCGTACTTCAGGGTGTTGTGCTCCTGAAGTAACGTGTGTATCTGTGTCAACAGCGGCTTGTGATAACAGTTGGTGCAGTTCAAATAGATGATGTTGCAGATCTGTTTGCACAACGGGATGTAAACGGGGCTAATCTTGTTTAGGGTTCCTAATGCTTTTTTGTCTTGGGCTCTTTCGGCACTGCTCACGTAGGTGAAGATTGCGGCTCTTGGAGAATAACCTTGATTGTGCTCTACACCTGCTTGCACTTAGGAAAAGAAACATTTGTCACTCTTATTTATGTAATTGCTTAAATTGCATTTTAATTTTAACAGCTTAAGTATGTTGGTGGAGAAAAATGTTTTCTGAATGAAAGTTTGATCAAATGCCCAGGGAGCCGGTGCAAGTCTTTCCATTGACTCAAGAGATTTTGTTTCAGGCATTTTATTTAAACAATACTCCTCTCAACCATAACTGAGTAAAGTTACATGCTTTTCATAAAAAAAAAAAACAATCAAAAGAACAAAGATGTTTCGAACAGCAATATTTAATGTAATGTTCTAAGGAAAATACTGAAAATTAAAACTTTCCATTTTCTATTTTTGATGCAATTTTAAAATATAAAGAAGCTTGCATTTAGTTCCTCTAAAAGCAATATATCTGCGTGAGTATTACAAAACTCAATTTCTTCTTGCTAAAATGGAAATTGGATTAGATTCTGTTGGCGTAAATGCAACAATTGCTTAACTTCTTTTGTGTTATTCTTCATCCCCATTAATAGGAATAACATGATACCTATACTCAGTAATTCCCATCACTGTGGGCTCTTAAATAAACATTAGGAAATATTAGTCTCAAAGTTAAAGGCTCCATTTAGCACGTTGCCCAGCTATGCATTTTATATTTGCAAGCAGGAATGGCAGTCCAGGTTTTTTTGACCACTCATTACACTAATGCTCGCAGCCTTTCCTGGCCAGACTCTTTACAGAGCGGGGCAGGTTCAAAATGTATCGGAGCCCTTATCGCTCAAAGTAAACATTCGAAGCATATTTCCCCTTTGCTGAAAGATTTACATTAGTCGCCTGTTAGACAGCATATCAATTACAGCGCTGCCTTTCCTACGTGCCATAGGTACGAACTTCCCTTTTGCTGTCACCCCAACTGAAGTTTAAAGTACAGAGGCTATAAAAGGAGGATCTGGCTACATTTATTTAACAAAAGTCTTTTAAACTATTTGGGTGAAATCTCGAAGGTGTTAAATCACGCCCGTGGTGGCGTTCTGAGACGCAGGCTTCCATGCCCTCGGTTGTGCCCAACAGCACAATACGCTACAAACTTTTCCCCAAGGCTTCATCAGCGCTACGGTGTAAACAGCACTTAGCTGATCTGATAAAGGCGATCTGCTCCGTCTGTCCCTGCGATACGTGATCCCGACCTAATCTGAGTAATAATTCAGGCAACGCGTTTACTGATGAGCAAGTGTAGAGGGAAGTTACATTTTCGACAGTTGGTTCTTCAAAGAGCGAGATTCAGCAGCAATTCCCCCGCGGGGTGTATCGGTGGGAATCGCGTTGCAGCTCCGGGATGTGATCTTCAGCTCGGGCCCCTCTCACCCGGCACGAGCGACCCAGGCGCTGTCTGCGCGGGAGACCGCAGGGACGTTCATACTGGGAACGGGGGTGACCGTGTTTTGATCTTTGCAAATCCAGCATGGGTGCTCTGCTTTACATGTGAGGCAGCTTTAGGTCATCGCCACATTCGACTGAACGTCTCTTTCTCAAACGCGTAATGGATAAAGTCACATCACCCAGCTGAACACACAAACATTGGTAATTTCTAGTGATACTAGATAAGATCACAATTTTTGGTTCATAGGACATTTTTTTTGGTCAGTTTCATAGGTGAAAAAAAGAAAGAAAGAAAAATACATCAACTAACATTTTAACTAAGGCAAAAAAAGTTACCATTCATACAAAGTTGCCATCATTCTGTATTTGTATTCCATACTTCCCAAGAAAGCTTTCCCTTTTGCCACATATATTTAGAAACCAGACCATGATATTTTTCATCCCGAGTAGTTATAACAGGAGTCAGATTAACCTAGACGTCATGAAAAATACAACACAACTAGGAAGGAGCAAACAGAGCAGGCTGAGAAAAAGCCGCTCGGGAAGTTGTCCTAGGGGAAGGAGAATTGTGTACCCTGTTTAGTCAGGAGCTTCAAATTCGTTCCCCTTTGTCAAAGATGGGGTTTTCTCCAAAGCGACTGCTGGAAACAGCCATTGCCTCGATATATAGTGGTGCCTTCATCTGAAATTCTTGCATGAAGACCGTGCATTTTTCTAAAAGATTGTGTTATAGGTGAACAAAAGTGGTGTTCAGGTGACGAAAGCGTTAGTTGAAGTTCTACACGAGAAGTAAGTTCTATAAAAGAAGTAAGAAGGACGTCAAAATAGAACATTTGTAATGGTCCTTTCAGTGTCTGCAGCTCTGTTAAAGTTTACTTTTCTTCTTGTAATTTGTTTCAAGGATTCTAAAATAAATACTTTTTACTACTATGTATATTCAAAGCAGTGGGACTTAGTTATATAGAAATATAGAAAGTCCCAGTGCAAATTGCTGATTGTTGTGTGTTTTACAGAGATGAAAACTAAGGAACAAACCTAAAAGGATAAAGCCAGCGCAAGCAGGTCGTGTGAACCTCCCTCAGTGGAACTCAAGGAAACATAGGGTATGACTGAATTTAAAAATTAGAGGGGTTTTTTTTAGGTTTAGAGTAATTCGTTCATTGAAAGGTCATCTTTTTTTTTCCCCTCAGAACCATTTCCAAGTCTTGCAAAAAACTTTAACACTTTTTCCTTGGATGTAAAATGGAAAATGGCTTTGAAAGCTCAACGCTTAACCACCATGGGGTTTCTGAGGTTTAGGGGGTGTCAGAATCTCACCTGATTGTGTGAAAGGAAGTGTTCCATTTTAGTTTTTGTTAATGTTATACGATCAGCGTGTTTCTTATCAAAGAGGAACAAAACGTGAGTGCGTGTACAATTAGACGTCCCCACACAGCTATCTGTGCACCGTAAGCCATTTTTAAAATTGAGACTCATAGGCAGAAGTAGGGTAAAACCCGTCAAAAGCAATTTCTTCCTAGGGCAGAATGTCATTTGCCACAAATAAATAAGTGGTGTGGGCAGGACGAGGCTGAAACACGGACCAGTCCCCGGGAGAAGGTCGTGATGAAAGGAGAGCAGCCCCACAGCCTGTCCGGGTGGACATAAACTGGTTCCCACCAGCCAAAGACCGTGACTGTCTTGTCCGAAGCCCAGTTCCACATGGAATAACTTTTTTTTTTTTCTGAATTTAAATGTATTCCAACTATGAGCGGAGTCCTTTAACTATTCAGTGAATTGAGAGTTTCTGTACTCCGCGCTTTCCTGGCTTTTAAAATTCTCATTCTCCGTACTAAGCAGAAGTCTGTCACGTTTTAAACAGCTGCTGTTTAAAATTCCAGTCAGTTGACTTTTGACGTGATGTTTTTGCTATGCGATTCCAGAATATAACTACTAACTGCGCTCTATCAAGTAAACGCTCACTGGGCACTTCAAACCTAATCATTTTGATCTACTTTAATCAAGATTTCTGTCTGATCTGTCCAGTTCCTTGGCAAATGCTGCAGCCAGCTATAGCGATATGTTAAATGCATATAGCCCTGCCGTATGTGACTCTCTCCTAGTTTGGGATCTTCAAGAAAAGCACAGGAAATAAACTGTACGGTCTGACTCCTGTCTGTATGTTAACTCTGCTGGCTTCGTTGCGGTTCTCAGGCCAGGGTAGAATAACAGAATTTCGGCAAAGGTGAGGGGTGGCACAACAGAAAGCTTCACTTGTAGGAAGATGGATGACAGAACGCTCCCCTGCGAAGCATCCATACGGGGAAGAAACACGCCTGATTCTCCCTCTGGGTTGGTCAGAAGGACCTTAGAGAAGTCACTTTTGTAGGGATTTTGCCACTTTTGCAAAGTCTAGAGGTATCTCGGAACCAGAAAAAACAAAAAAAAGATAAAATGTAGAAGGCAATGGTATGGTTACACAGCAGGAAGCACATTCAGTTTTCACTCAGCTCATCACAGAAAACCCTGTGGACCCAGGTGCTATATACGTGCCAAAAGTGATTTTGCTTTCCGTAACATAATTCTTAAATATAGTTGCTTTATTAATTATGTACAAAATTGTAAATGATCCCAGTGTGGGGTTTTGGTTTGGTTTGGCCTTTTGTTGTTTGGGTTTTCTTTGGTTTCTTTTTTTTTTTTGTTAGATGAGAACAGGTGCTTTTATATCAAATTCTGCATTAAATGTGAATCTTAGTCCAGTATTTTTCGGTTTGCCAAATAATGATGTGACAGTGTAGTGTCTGCAGTAGTTGTATGTCAGGTGTCAACTGAACATTCATGGAACCAACCCCAGTTTGGGGCTGAATTCATTTTTGATGTTGGTAGCTATCTGCCACTGGAAAATATTTCTGTTATAATAATTCGTCTTTAGCAAAAAGTGAGTTAATAAAACTACAGCATCACATTTTTGGTTACAAGAATGGATGTGAAAGTATTTATTTTCATTTATTTTCTCTTTAGCTCTTGTGACATCAGACCCCGGGCTTAGCTATTGATTTTAAAAGGAGCAGGATTTTACTCTTGCAAATGTACTTGGTATTTCAGCAAGCACAGTTTGAAGATAACCTCTGTGTGTTGCTTTCTTTTATAGTATTCCTGATGTTCCTGTGGTCGGTGAGCCATTTGTCCTGGCATCTCAGAAGGCATTGCAGAAATTGGAAGTGCTTTCTTCCAGGGGAGGTCGTTCCTGTAAAATTTAATTTAGTTCATGGCAGGCTGATTTATGGCAGGTTTGGTGGGGTTTTTTTTCATTGTTGATTTTGGTAAAATTAAACGATGCATCAGTGTTTATTATAGCTGTGTTATTTTTACTGGGACTAGTATCTGCAATTGTTTCCTGTAACTCTTTTTACTTGCCGTTTGCTTTACTGTTACTCTTCTTGTACAGCAGCAGAGGCCCTTAAGTCACAGCTGACAGGGCAGATTTTTTTACAAGAATAACATAATTAGTGTTCAAACCATATATGAGTACTTCTGTCAGGTGGCACACAATTAAAATTCCATTTACCAAAGCCATATTATACGGTGTTGGTGATTCCCATACCATAAACATGCTTCTTAGAAGCAATAGGAGATGGAACGTGCTGCCTGCTTATACTTGATGTAACTGTGAGTTAAAGCCTTCAGCTCTCTGAGCAGCAGCTTTGCCAGTGATGCTTGGAAAGAGATGCCGGTATATAAAGAGAGTATTTGAGTTTTCGTCTTCCTGGTTGTATAGGAACGATGTACACTCTGAAAGTAAAAGCGGCCGTTAGAAACACGGCATGAGAGGTGCTTTATGGGCGTGAGGCAGAGCTCCTGCTGGATACGGTTTGGCCATTTATTCCCACGTAAATCGTAGAGTACACACTTTTAGGTAGAAACCGTGCTGCAAGAGACTGTTCTTTCCCCACTGCTGAGGACCGAGTGGAAATGCTTCCATGAGATATGGAAAATGTTATTTAATGCTTTATTTCTTGTCCGATTCATACGTAGAATCATAGAATCGTCTAGGTTGGAAGGGACCTTTAAGATCATCGAGTCCAACCATCAACCTAACACTGCCAAAACCCACCACTAAGCCACATCCCTCAGCGCCACGTCTACTACATATACACGTATATAAATTTTTGCACGCTTGCTCAAAGAGTCAGTCTGCACGAAACAGTTGTATTTCTGGAAGTTGACACGTTTGTGTAAAAATACAGCCTCATGAAGAGATGCTTGCGTTTTTGTCAGGTAATAAGCCGCTCTCTTATTTCCAGCTCTGCCGTTTTATCCAAAGCGCGGTTATGTGCAGCTTGCGTTTGCAATAAAAAAGCTGATGTCAAAAAAATGGCAAAGCTGCTTGTGCGTTTGCAGAGCCTGAAAACATTTCCCATAAGCAGCAAAAAAAAAAGGACACAATGCAGTAAACGCTGGGAGAAACTTCAAAATGTAAATTCAGAGCGAAAAATCAAAACTTGTATAACTTGCATATGTTTTCTGTCATAGCATAAAGGCCAAATCTATCTGTGCTTTAATGGCTTTGAATGTGACTGCTTGGAACCAGGGATATATTTGGTCCGGTGACTGCATAAATGAAAAATCGTGGCTATGCAAGCTTTTCCTTTACTTCCTCATGCAAACCTTTCCTAAAACCTTTTATAGTACATGTCAGCCAATAAAGCAGTAATGTAATACATTAGAGTAAAAGAATTTAGTCAGTACTTTGGGCTGGAACTGGCTCGTGTTAGATTTCACAGAGTTTGGGGAAGCTCGCCTTCTTATTACTGAAGATTTTGCATGCGATAAGCCAAATTTTGCTTGTCTTAATCAGGTAATCAGCCTGCAGATTTCAGTTAGTCAGCTCCCCCGATGAAGCCTTGCTAGTTTTTGGCACACGGAGGGCTTTTCTGGTTATCGAAAGCAACAGCCTTAATATGACACAGCACTGGATCCCAGTTCACAGAGGAGAGGAAGAAATGGAGGCAATAATACTTGGGTGTCTCAGCAACGCCGTTAATAAGTGTTTTAAGATGTGAAAGTGGGAACTTGGAAAGCAGGCCACCACATACTCCAATAGAGACGTGGATTTAATACTGCTCATTTATAACTGGTGATTGCTTGGAGGCATCATAGACAAAATCCTTAATGTAAGAGGAAAAAGTGTAGGCTGTCACTTTCTGTTCCAGCCTTTAATTTCGATCGTATGAGCAGGAGCAGCTGCATGTTGCTATCAGGCGTATGAAGTTTTTAGTGCTAAAAAGGCAGCTGGACTGGAAATACCCCAGAAGTACATATCCATTTGTCTGGTTAACTTCAGCACTTAGACTATCAATCAGGTCGGCCTAAAGAAAAATGAATGACATCAGTCAAAACAATAGGATATCTCTGTGCAGTGATTAGCTCCGTGTAGTACAAAAACTTAAATAATTTGTTCTTTGAAAATGTGATGATTGATTGGCTTCCATTAGGCTTGGATTTTAAAACATTCCATGAACTCTCAGATAAAATGGCACTAAAATGTTATTGCAATAACCAAATAAATCATATTAGACTATAGTGTATATAAGTACTTTAAAACATTATAGATACTAGAATTCTGTGTATAATAAAAAGGTGAAGAATGTAATCCATGAATTTTTTTTATGCTCTCATCTCACACCAGCATTATCCTGGGCTGTTTTCAAGGATAATGTTCCTACGGATATGAATTTTGGGGTTTGTTTTCATATATTATATATACATATGTAAAAGTTGCCCAGTTCTGGATATGTTGAGTCACAGGGAGGTATTTTAAAGCTATCACAGTGCAGAATTTATCTGAGCTTTTGATACTGATGCTGGCCATTTAATTTGATCTCAGCCTTGCAATCAGCTTGCAACTGAGAAATACCCAGTAACCATTTAAACATGGTGCTTTTTCCAGTATCGGGTTTGTGGTTCAGCTCATGGTCCCGTAGTTCTGGCCAGAGAATCTCTGACATATAGTAATGTTTAGCCTTGAATCTCGTGTAGAGGAATAAAACAAAATCTTGCCCTGATATGGAGGGTGGCAGTATGGTTTGCACTTGTAATTTATGATCGTTCTCCTAATATTTCACTTTTGCCTAATGACCCAGACTCCGCAGGCAAATAATTCTGTGAATCATCTCTTACTTCAAAACAAACTCTAGGCCCAACGCATGCAAGATTGCCTAAACACTGTAAGCCCTATGGATCATAAATCAGAAGACAAGGAAAATAATCCCATCAAAAATGTTTTATTTCATTATTTTAGGATTTTACTCATGCATTTTAAGCACTGGCGTTGAGCTTAAGTAATCGGTGACATTGTAAATCTTGAGAGAATCAGACAGAGCACGCATGTGATTACCTTCTGAGTCAATTGGAAGTGCATGGCTTTTATATTGTTGATCAATGTTATTTTGTAAGTTGTTTTCTAATGAGAGAAAATCGAGTGTTTTGAGAAGGTCCAGATATCTTCAAAATAGTCTTTGGAGGGTTTACATGTTTGATTATAACCCCTGTTGTCTAAACAGTAATACCTGTGATCTACGGTATTGCTTCATACTGGAAGTACTAACCACAGATTATCAAATTTCTGCAATGAATGAGTGACTTTAGTGAAAGTATCACGTTTGAGACTTTGTCTCACACTTCAGAGCTGATGAAAGCTTTAGGTAGCTAGTGAGGTAGCCATGGGTAAGATCTCAGGTCCAACATTTATAAAGTCCATGCATTTATAAAGTCATTGTTATTAAATAAACACATCAATTCAGTTTCAGGTTTCTAAATCTTAAGAAGGGAAGGCTCAGGGGATCTTAGAGAGGTGGGGGCTGACCTCTTCTCCTCAGTGTCAAGTGAAGACGAGAGGAAATGGGTTCAAGTTATGCCCGGCGAGGTTTAGATTGGATATTAGGAAAAAAATTTTCACTGAAAGGGTTATTAAACATTGGAACAGGCTGCCCAGGGAGGTGGTGGATTTGCCATCCCTGAAGGTGTTTAAAAAAAGGGTAGATCTGGTACTTGGGGACATGGTTTAGAAGTGGTTTTGTCAGGTTAGATTAATGGTTGGACTTGATGATCTTTAAGGTCCCTTCCAACCTCAACAAATCTATGATTCTATGATTCTATGATTAGTAGTGTGTGTAAACACTTGAAGGGACACAGTAGAAAAAGATGGAGCCAGGCTCTTCTCAGTGGTGTTTGATGACAGGATGAGAGGCGATGGGCAGAAGTTGAAATGATGGAGATTTACAGTGATGGTGGTCAGACATTGGAACAGAGAGGTCATGGGGTTCCATCCTTGGAGTTAATCAAACCCTGACTGGGCACATCCCTGAACAACCTACTTGGCCCTTGCTCAAACAAAGGGTTTGGGCTGGATGATCGCCAGAGATGCCACGCAGCCTCAACAATTCTATGATTGTCATGCAGAAATTCCACTGAAAGGATATCTTCAATGAGAAATGACTAATTACTAGTGATTAATGGCTATATACCTTTCCCGACTTAGTCATGTATGATGCGTAGTATCACCAAAAGTGGATATTTTGGTCTTTGTATTGATATCCACAAACTGTATTACTAATTTAGGCTGCCTGAGTGAGGCTTGGGTTGTCACCTGGGCATGAGGGTTAGCATTCGTACTAACGTAAAGTGCAAGCACAAAGGCTGCACTGTCAAATTAGGTTGAAGTGGGATGTAATTGATGTATAGCCTCCACATCGTACAGTAAAGTATTGTATTCTGAAGTCATATAGTTTATTGAAAGGAATAGATGAAATGTTAGCTCCCGGTTTAGAGCACCAATTTGGAAACAAATCTATAGGTTATAAAAGCTAAAGAGTTTGAGGGTTTTTTTTAGTCTTTGTTGAAATAGTGTACGTGGAAAAATGTTGAAGTTCCTAGAAGCTGGTAAGATCAAAGCTAGAGCTGGGCTGAGTTGAATTTCCTGATGATATCTGCTGATAGGATCTATTGCTGCTGGCTTAATTTTAGATTTTTTTTTTCTTGCTAGATTATTTGGAATTGGGTACTTTGAAGGGAAACAAGGAATTTCCTTGTGTATTTATCCAGTGCCCCACTCAATGAGGCTGCTGTGTTACCAACAGGGTTCCAGCACACTGCCTGGCTGCTCCTACCGATGGGTCTCACTGCCTGTGGCTGAGGCAAAAAGTAGACTTTGGCCTGGAATAAAGCAGGGGAATTATTTTTAATGCCTTGATAATTGGGCTGTCTCCTACCTTTCACAACAAATTCTCAACTCCTCTTGTTTTAGAGCATACTTCCACTCTGCATGTATTACTTACAGCACAGTCAGGAATGAATTTATAAAGAAGAGCTCATTCTTAAAAGCATCATAGAACCAAAGAATCATAGAATGATTTGGGTTGGAAGGGACCTTAAAGATTATCCAGTTCCAACACCCCTGCCATGGACCTCCCACTAGATCAGGTTGCTCCAAGCCCCGTCCAACCTGGCCTTGAACACCTCCAGGGATGGGGCAGCCACAGCTTCTCTGGGCAACCTGGGCCAGGGGGTCACCACCCTCACAGGAAAGAATTTCTTCCTAAGATCTCATCTCAATCTCCCCTCTTCCTGTTTAAAATTGTTCCCCTCATCCTATGTCTCCAATCCCTGATCAAGAGTCCCTCCCCAGCTCTCCTGTAGCCCCATTAGGGACTGGAAGGGGCTGTAACATCTCCCCGGAGCCTTCTCTTCTCCAGGCTGAACACCCCCAACTCTCTTAGCCTGTCCTCACAGCAGAGGAGCTCCAGCCCTCTGATCATCTTTGTGGCCTCCTCTGGACCCGGTCCAACAGGTCCATGTCCTTCTTATTTTGAGGGCTCCAGAGCTGGACACAGTACTCCATGAGTGGAGTAGAGGGGCAGAATCACTTCCAAACCTTGTGGATAATTACATACATTTTACGGTGCATTGGAATAGAGGAGGGTTGCTCACCTTAGCATTGCTGTACATCCCCAGAGAGGGACTGGCTAATATCTGAAAGCCAAAAATAGCCTAAGCCCAAGTTCTTGAATGAGAAAAATAAAGATTTCAAGCGGTTTGCAAGAAAAATNACTGACTAATATCTGAAAGCCAAAAATAGCCTAAGCCCAGGTTCTTGAATGAGAAAAATAAAGTTTTCAAGCAGTTTGCAAGAAAAAAATTTTAGAAAATTGATGGTGATTACAGCCTGTGTATACAGAATACATGTACCAGAAAATCACTGAAACCTAAAACAGTATTTTAAAATATACATGAAATCATTAGTTGCAAGACTTGCTGGTGACATCTTTGATTGTAGTTCAGTGCATTTCCAATCAGTGAGACACCTTTTTGCGTTGGTCAAAAAGATATTGCTGCTTATCCAGAAGAGATGTTGGTTATGCATGTGGTGTGCAAGAAATAGATATCATCTGAGATATGTTACTAAATTATGAAGTCTTGCTTTTTCCCTGCATAGAAAGTATTTTTAACTATAAAAACCGTACTTCTTTAAAATTAAGAACCTGGTGTTCAGATTCTATTACTAGCTTGCTCGTTATCTCAAGAATCACTCTACATAATTGTAGTTTGCCAAATGGCTGAAGTTCAGGGAAGGTTATATTTGGATTTTCACTATTATCTTCCATTTTCTCATGCTTCATCTTTCTTCAAGTATGTAATTCCTTTGGGATGAAAACTTTCATGTTTGTTCGCAATGCAGAATGTTTGTGGGAGAGGTTGAACGAGGAGGGCTGCTTTTTCTAGCAGCCCTCAAATGGTGAAGGCTTTCTTATAGAATTTTTCTTCCTTCTTTATCATAGCATTTTAATTTTCCTGTTTATCTGTTTAGATGGTTTTATATAATTTATGCCTTTACTTAGTGACCTTTAAAATTACTTTCATATCCTCCTGTTGTAATTAGGTAGATATGCAGTCTATTATAAACTCCAAACTAACAAATTTAACTTTATTTAATTGTTTTGAACCTTTTTTGTTTTTATTTCTTTATTATTCATATTTATATTCCACCACTCATTTCTATCCTGAGTTTGCAACTGAAAACCTGTGTTTTCCTCTGGCCCCCTTCTGGCCAATCTTTTAACTTCCATTTTTCTCTGTATGTTAGGGAAAGTTAGTTGTACCAAGTGAAGTATATTGGGCTAGACAGAAATATGACTATAAATACTTCTTATTAATCAACATTTTTATTTCTAAAGCTATACCAATGCAGAAAAAATGGCCAAAAGCTTTGTAGCAAGTTACAAGAACAATAAAAAAATCAAGAAAGCATCTATGCTTTTTTCTTTCTGCCCAGCGCATTTTCTGCTTGTTCTTTCCAGTGTTGGCTTCAGGAGTGTTCTTTAATAGAAAGCATTTTGGTGATGCTGTCTTCCTGAGCCAAATCTGGTATTACTTTAAAAAGTGATTTCTTCTTTCATCCCTCATAGATGCCACAAGCAATGTTCTTACCTAGAGTACTGCTTTGTAGCGTAACCTCACTTTTCTTCTGGCCCTTTGTTCTTCAGCATGGTGAAGCTGACAATCCTCCCATCTCTGAGCTGGAAGAAAACATCAGATGAAATGCATTTCCATTTCAGTCCTCTGACTGAGTCACGGCTGCTCACGTATGTGCTTCTGGATGTGTTTTTAGTTCTCTCACGGACTTCAGCAGCTCTGGAAGTCAGCCTTGCTGACTTCAGTCTTACCCTTTGAGATAAGGGTCCAACTTTTAGAAAATTATTCCGGGACCACCTTGTGCAGTACTCTTTCCAACATGCAACTTGGACACAAAAGTTTGATTTCAACGCACAGCATCTGCACAGCAGGGCAAAGTCCTGAGAGGTACTTCGTTATGTATATACGTGGCTGTTCGGGGTTTCACTTTATCACCTAATTCTTTTTTTCTGATGCGGCACTCTTCATTGCTCAGTCTGGATCCACTAATCCTGGCTTGTGCTCATTCAAATCATTGAATAACACCCAACATATGACTGCACCACACAGAAAAAAGGGCACTGAAATAAGATCATAGATGCGAAGCAGGATATGATTCTCTGCAGTAACATGAGCGCTTGGCTAACATGGCAAGTTTATCTCATCAAAGCCCCTCTCTACACATTTACAGGGCATCATTTATTGCTGTGTGCTGCTTGACTTCCCATTGACTACACAGAAGCTGTTAAAGCCTTTATGCTAGTCTTAGCTGGTTTTCATATAAAGTGTTTAGATCCTGGTGGATGTCTAAAACCACTTCACTTTACATCAAAGCACTACCTCAACTTTTTGCTTTGACAGAAAAACAATTTGGGGTTTATCATATGGTTTTCTTCCCTTACCGGGTTAAAGTCTTGTAGATATTGCAGAGAGTAGAGGTTGGTTCTGTGACTTGCACACCTAAGTTTCCTGGACTAGACTCCAAAATCACCCAAGTCATTTAGCTGTTTGTGGAAGTTTTACCTGGAGAGAGAGTTATCTCAGAACAGCATCAGCTTAGCTGCCGAGCCAACAGATGGTTTCTGCTCCTGCTGAAATGATTGAAATTGCCGATGAATGAGTGGAAGCGTGGGACACTTGGGTATTGTTGCGTTGTCAACACCAGTCGTTTGCATGAAACTTCAGAATCTTTCTTTTCCTCCAGTGACAAAATAGCAAAGAAGCAAACCTGGAACAAACTCCAGAGCTGTCTAGCAAAATGTTTCCCAAAAGCTTCAGGTGAATAAAGAAGGGGTAAGAAACATGAGGAATTTTTTGTATTTTAGATTTGGTACATCATCTGTGTGTCTGATTCCACGTCTGAGCTTATAGAGGTGCTTGGAATTTCAGTGTAAAACTGTATGAGATTTGTCAGGAGTTAGTACTCAGCAGATCAGTTGAAAATTGTTTTTTCACATTAAGGAACCCTGTTGCCCTTCAAGGGCAAGTGTCTTAAAATCTATACCAACCACAGACTTTCAAGATTTTCTTATATACTTTTCTTTGTGTAAGGACAATAATGCAATCCAGTGAGTTTGCTGGCCCTAACCTGGTTAATGTGGGTAGAGAACCATGCATAAGCATAACAGGGGCTTTCCACCTCTGGTTTCCTTATTTTACTTAGGGGGGGAATCTGACTAATCCCAAGGTAAAGCTGGAACCTGTTAAGGTACTGAGCAGGATACTTTGCCCAGGAAAATAGGAGCTCTTTTACAGAACAGATGAGGAAAAACGATACCAGCGATTACACATTTCCTCAGAAACATCACATTCTGCTATGGCTTTGTTTTAGGTTACAACAAAGTTCAGCAGAGGATCCTGTTAATATTTTGGTTGGGACGGACCAAGTCTGTCCATACAAATTACGTAGTATATAAGATGGTTGCAAATTCTGCTGAGATAATTTTTCAGAGTAAAAAAGAATAATACTGGCCAAGCTGTTGGGGAGACAGAAATCAAAGAAAGAAGACAGACTTGGGCAAGTCTTTCTGCCTGCTTTCACACAAGAAAATGCACCTGGGATATCCACTGATACTGATCTGTTCAATATCAGTCCTACAATTATCCCTTCTAAGGCTTTCCTTCCACTAAAGGCAGCTCACCAAATGGAACGACTTGGCTTTGCTGTGGGTTCTTTCCCGCTGGAGGGGAAAGATCCAGTTTTTATATTGAACAGCACGTCGGCATACTTCATCACAACTTTGGGAAGAGTGTTATTCAGGAGTATGAAACACAAATAGTAGATGGAATATGTTATACATGGTAATATAAGGCAACAATATAAGGCAGATAATAATGTGCAGTGCATTATTACTTGAAAGTAAGCACCCCCTGTAAAAAACAATAGTGATGGAAACAACATTGCCTCTTAGTACTTCGTGTTTTTCTTTACAGGATCTGTGTTTCTGTTCTAAATGATATGTGAATACTCTCCATTACTGTCTACCTACTGGAGGCTGTGTCTTAAAGCTAAGTAATACTCCACTTCTGCTTGGAATTAGCCAAATCTGTTCATAACAGATTACCATCAATAGCTTTTACAGAGGTGATTATCAACTCCAATTGTCTGCCAAGTGGCATTAGGTTTAGTGTTTCCATCCGCCTAGTCATTAAGCACATGTCAAACTGGTAATTTCTGCAATTAAGGCCACCATTATTGTTTCCTTTACTTAAACAGGGAGTCCAAATTATGTGGTTAAATATAACCACCAGTTGTTCCCCCACACACTTAGGGTCTGCGCTGCAGAATAGTATTAATCCTATGAGAATACACAATTAATAAGATAACTGTGGATTAAGTTTGCTACTGTGAGCTCAAACCTTAAAAGAGCACATCCTCTTGACAGCATCTAATTTGAGGAAAATCCCAGAAAGCAGTCAAAGGAATGGCCAGGCGTATTAAGAACAGAGAAATATAAGTTTTAGGCACATGGAAATATAAGTTTTAGGCACATGGGTTAGTGGTGGGTTTGGCAGTGTTAGGTTGATGGTTGGACTCGATGATCTTAAAGGTCTCTTCCAACCTAGACAATTCTATGATTCTAATTTTAAAACTGTTGCTTAAAGTTGTGTGTGCACTCAATGGTATAGAAATATGATGAAATAGTTACATACAGCCAGATCAAAACCTTTTTTTCTAGGTGTTGATACTAGGAACTCGATTTCTTATTTGAAAAAATGAAGAAGGATTCATTAGTATGCTCTGTGGAGCACAAGCAAAGCAGAGAAAAAGCATTACAGGATACCGCTGAACAGGAAAGAGACAAAAACCACCTCAGAACTCTTTGGTCAGTTCTTACAGGACCTGGTTCATAGTCCATTGGCCTCCTACAGAAGGGTTTCCTACTGACTCCTTCAGTAGCCTGGATTTTATTTCAGGACCTTAATACTTATGTTTCTGAGTGTTGATGCTAAATGAAACCTATCACTATAAAGGCATTCATTTGAAATGGCCCAGTTCCTCTGTCACGTTGCACCATGAGTGAGGATGGATGATAATGGGATAACTGATATTCCATTTACCACTGGCTACCATTAATTAGGATGAATATTAGTATTTGCAGGTGATAATTTACCTCAGAGGCTGATAACTGTTTAGTAACTTTGAAAATAAGTTTCCATCTCGTTTCACATCTCCACACATGGAAGTCATACAATAAACAATTGCGTGGTACTCGGAGCCAAGCGTTAGCAACGCAAAGCCACAGAGACTCCCAAAGTAAAACTATGATTCTAAGAAAACAAAACTGGTAAATTGTTTCTGTTTAACAGTGCTGCCCTTCTTTTTATAAAATAGGACTAGGGAGGAAGGTGGTATCACTCCCTTTTCTGCTTGTTGGTTTAAGCCCAGCTGTAATGTTATTTAAATGTTGGTTTCTGGATTTGATTGAATGTGCCTTTATTGAAAGAAGCAATGCTCTTATATGAATGTGACACAGTTTTCTTTTTCCGAGGGAAAACAAACCTATTGAAGTCACTTAAAGAAATGTGTAAAAGCTACAGTGAATTTAATTTAATCTGAGTGTATGTTTAATCACCTTTAAGGCACTTAAGGGATTTTGTTGATTTATGTATTTATTAACAGGGGTTCTTTTAGATCCTGCTTCATGAATATACAACCCCTTCAAATTAAGAGTAATGTTTTGGGTCTATTCTCCTCTCTTTTGGCCAAATCTAGTAATTCCTGGAAGGGGCCATACAGCACATGTAAACTGCTGAAGGCCCCATACCCTGCAGAGCTAGAAAACCACTGGGCAGGTAAAAATGGGACACAAAAAATGGGAGGTAACATGTTTTTACTTGGCTAGAGCAGAGGTGTTTAAGGATGAGTGGTTAACCCCTGCCAATTTAGCCTGTGCACTCTGCTTTCCTTCCCTCTTGAAGCAGCTTCTTCCCCCAGGAGCACTTGTCATGCCTCTTTCCTTGGGAAGTTATGGAAGTATAATTTAGGCACTACTGCCTTCAACTGGGTGGACATTTTTTGAAGGTCATGTTTTCAGCTGAATCTAGACAATGTTATTTATTTCACGCAGACATAGGTACATACACTTTAGCTTCCTATTTATAAGGAAAAAACCTAAAACCCCTATTACCTTCAAAATTTTGAAAGTACATATTGGTCGTGTCCCTGAAACATAGCTGACCAAAGCAGATATATTTCAACATAGGTCAAAGATTTATTCCAACCTTAGGTCTTAAAGTTGTTCTGAAGCAGAGGAAGGATAACTGAATGTGTGTGCATATACAACCCAACGCAAACACCGACACCATGCCCGCAGCAGTTGTTAATGGACTTCATGGGCCAGAGGTGGTCTTGGGAACACCCAGCATCTCCAGGTTTAATCAAATCTAGTTATTTTATCTTTTAATTTGATTTTTCTGATAACCTTCCCTGGCACCCTGCATCCATCAGCTGTGTCAAGACATCAAAGAGGTTATTGGGCTCCAGGTGAAGTGTATGGGGACCTCACTAAAGCGCTTCTGTGCCTGAGGTGGAGGGAGTCAAGCTGCTCCCACCGAAACAGAGAATTTCTTCCAGTGAATTCTGCAGGAATTGGGACAACTGTCCTTGTATAGCAGAGGGATGAACTGCAGTCCTCTCAGCTCTGTAAAGCATCCCTCTTCAGAGCCAAGGGTTTGTCTGATGCGGTGTGATGAGAGACCAGTCCCTGTGAGAAGAAGCTCCAGGCCCAGGAGAGCCTCCATGGGGATGAACTGAGCTTCACTGAGGGACAGGCTGGGGAACGCCCTCCTCCCTCCCACCACACGGTCTGAAAGCAGTGTCACGTCTCTTTATCTCGGGAATAAATGCCGATAAAGCTGCTGTGTCGAGGGGAGCGGTGAAAGGGAGCGGGAGCAGAGGGGCCGCCGCAGAGCCACCCAGGCCCTGACAAAGCCCAGGCACGGCAGCCCACTCAGGCACTTGTTACAAGCACATAAACACTTGCTGTTTCAAGATACGGGAGAAGGGCAGCAGCTGAAAACAAGCTAAATCAGAGGGCCTGTGTGACTCTGCTATTTATCAACTCCTAATTAACTGTTAATTTGCTGGTCTCTAGGTTCAAGCACAGCCCTAATTCATCACAGGCAGCAATGACAGTGTCAGGGCCGGGGGAAGGTGCTCCGCGCAGCACTTCAGCTCTCCTCTCGTTAACAAAAATACGTGACGTGAAGCAATTCATACTGCTGTCGGCAGCGGAGATAAGGCTGGGTGTAAAATGCAGGAGCATGTGAAGGCAGCCCGTGCAGGACGGAAGTGTGGGTGATATGGCTGCCACCAGTGGGACTGCCACCGCCGAGGAACAGGCTGGTAGGTCTCCTGGTGATTTTAAACTACCATGTCTGGTTGTACCAGGAATTAGGAACTAAAGCAGTCCATAAGATTTGCTATAAAATATTTAGCTCTAGCAGAGTAATGGTTATTTTGTTTAATTCTTTGCCCATGTGTAGAAAGTGGTAGGGCCAACTTCTACGTGCCTACAATCTTATCACATCATCTTTAACACATTATCTCTCCATCAGAATTATTTCTCTCATGCATTCTCTCTCTCAAAAAAAAAGACCACCCTTTATTTCTAGAAATGTTTCTCCTGTGACCTAATACAATCTCATAGGGCTCCATTGCAGGGCTCTCCCCCTTGCTACCTTCCTTAAAACTTCTTCACCGAAAGGGTTGTCAAGCATTGGAACAGGCTGCCCAGGGAAGTGATGGAGTCACCATCCCTGGAAGTATTTAAAAGATGGGTAGACGTGGTGCTGAGGGACATGGGTTAGTGGTGGACTTGGCGGTGCTGGGTTAATGGTTGGACTTGATGATCTTAAAGGTCTCTTCCAACTATAACCATTCTATGATTCTTCCTAACGAAGTGTTTAGTACAGTGACTAGCTCCATTTGGGGGATGGGTTCAAGACTCGCTGGATTGGGCTCGCGCCCCCCCAGCCCTACAGGCGTTAATCCGTGGGAATAGTCCCACGGATTTACCACGTGCGTAAAGCTAAGAACACGCCTAGACGTGAGGCTGTAAATGCTGGTGGTAGGAAGCAGGGTTTATGTTGTATCTGAAACACTTGTGGCACTCTGTAAACAGCTTTTACTAGTAATACATGTTTGCGTTTTGTTATCAGGCTATGTACTCCCTGTTTCTCCTCAGCGCTGTGGTCTGTGCTGCCATCCCCACCAAGCTGCCAGCATACACGCCGCTGAAATTATCATTTTCACTCCCGTTATCAAAATATTTTAAAAGGAGCAGCAGCAGAAGGAAAATATTTTACCCAGAGGAGCTAAGATGAGGAAGACTTTTAACATAGAGGCCTCGTAGAGGGCTCGTGACATTTATGCACTTTGTGCCACTTCATATCCCCTTGTTATAACACCTAGTTAAGGTTTTCCCTTTATGGTCTTTCAGGCATAGAGCACCTTATTAATGTCAGGCCTCCAGCTCTCCCCGGCCAGGCTTGGCTGCTGCCTGCTGAAATGAGCCCTGCCTTCCAGGGGATAATGATTTTGGGGGTGCCTTGAATTAAAGTTAAGGGGCAAGTTACGCTAGTTAGAGTGCTTTTCGTGCTCTGATAACAGAAAACGCTTTATTGTTTACACTGAAATTTGGCAGGATGCTCAAGTATTTACGGCGATCTTGGGAGCTGGGGTGTTGCTTGGCAAAACTGGCCGCTTTATTAACACTTGGAAATTGCCTACTGCACAACAGTAGCTTTTCACTGGGATTTCAATAAACTCATCTGCATTGAGAGGTGACCTGCAAATCCAACACCTCCCTTTTCTCTCTACTGGCGTCTTAGATTTGGGGAAAATGGCTCCAAGTCCCAACAGTGCGGCTCATGCTCTTGTTTGCGCTTGGACTGGTTGAGCCCAAATACAAACAGCTGGATCAAAAAGGATGGTATTTCTGGATCAAGAGACTCAAAGGCAAACTGTCTTGTTTCACTGTAGGATTGGTGGGGCTAATTCAGAAAGAAGGGGAGTCAGGGGTGTGGATTCACAAATGCAGACAGACACATTTAGGATGATTTTGTGATTTTCTCAATTGCTTGGAATTATCCACCTCATCTCTCTATTAGAGTTCTTGCTTCTGAAGGATGGATGAATTGCATGGAAGGAGCCCAGGGGTGCTGGAGGTTTACAGCCTTGTGTATATAGCCTGGTACTGATTGTGTGCTGGGCTGAATAGCGTGATAAAAATGTAATAATCATTACATTTATCAATTTCCTTAGACTTCTGTTGAGTTATTGTTTTTCACGTTGTGTTGGTTTTCTAGATCAGGGTAATTTGTTCGGCCTAGTAGGTTGTATTCCCTTTGCAACTAAAAGTGCAAAATGAATTTCATAAATGCAGCCACATTCAGGAGCCACAGGCAGGTCTGAAGGCTGCAAAACCCCGGTGGGACGCTTCAACATTTTTCTGCAACACTCCACAGCGTCCAGATTGTACTGCTGAACCATTCTGAGCTCTGTGACAGATGAGGTGGCACTGGCAGAGCACTGAGCTCGTGTCACTGCATTGTGCACACAAATAGATGGGCAAAGGCTGATAGGGAAAAATCCCATCCTCTTGGGTATTGTTTCCATATGGTGGTGTCCGTGAGCTCAGCCACAAGTTGCCGAACAAGCAACTAAACTGCGCTAAGAGATGGACCAATTTAGTAAGAAAAATTAGGAGGGCAGTGTTGGCTTATTTTTGTCATAACATATGAGATACTTCCACTCAAGCCTTGTTATAGCTTTGTCTTCAAATCTCTGAAGAGGAGGGCAGAATGATTGATCTTCCCACATAGGGAATTCGCATTTTCAACACACAGCTTGTCGTATTAAGAAAAGTATGTGGGGCTTTTGTACTCTCTTGAAAATGATGAACGGCTTTGCACCTTCGCAGGAAGGAAGTGTATTGCCTTTGTGAGATCGCAGTCCTACAGCACATTGCCAATGAGCTGTGAAGGTGAGTACTTGTCCCCTGAGCCTGCAGACAGCACGCAGGCTGCTCTTTGCCAGTTCTGGGTGCTGCGATGTTTTATTGTGATATAGTCGGTGAGGCTCAGCATTTTGCAACAAAAATGAGCAAAGATACATATTGACCTAATAGGCACTTGCCCCTCTTATCCCCAACTCCTCTTTCTTGCTGATAAAATATATGTGCACTATGGTTTCTTGACCCCAGAAAACTGGATATACCTGCATAAAATAAATACCCTCACCTTTTCTTCTGCTACATTCTAAAATACTCATTATTCAAGCTTTAAAAATAAGTTTAAAATATGCATTTATTTCTTCTAAGTAGGCACCTTTCGTTTGATCTTTCTGTGTACTTGGGCATCTAGAGGCCAGATCCAAGCCAGCGCAAGGCAGCAGAGAATTTCCTGGTAAACAAGAAAAACTTTTGGGCAGTTTCCTTGGTTTCAGCCCATCGTAGGAGGCAGGCAGCAGACAGCAGTATAAGGCGGAACAGTGGTGGTGGTGGGAAGGACACCTGGACCCCTTCTTTGCTGGTCCCTGTGTGAGCAGCACTTGCGGTCACTGTTGCACATCTCATTTCTTTCTATTTTTTTCTTCCTCCAGAACTGGTGTGCAAACGATCAGGTCAGTTCATATTTGAGCTTTATTATGCTCACATTTTGGTGTTCTAGTTGAATTAAGATTTGTGTCTGTTCTTAAGTTTAAAGTGGAGACACATTTGTTTGCAGTCACAAGTCCATCAGTTATTACTCATTCATTATCTAACTATGCGGATGTGGCGTTATCTCATAGCCATTAATTGTGCTTTCCAAATAATCTTTAGTTAAGATTTAGAATGACAACTGCTCTTTAGTAGTGGGATATATATATGTATAAAAAAAAAGGAAAGCGTCTCCTTAAATGACTGTAAAACCCCACAATATTCCATCATTAAAAGGAAAAATAATCTACATACTTTGTGTTCTTACGCACTAGTGCCCTCTTTTCCCAGCCTACATTTCATTAGCGTGCCAGACAGACAGTGAATTGCCAGCAGAATATAAAATGCAACTATGGCTAAATAAGCCTCTAATTCATTTTGATGACAGCTTCCATCCCCGTAATGGGTGCAGCCCACTTAATGCAGCTGTTGACAGCCAACCGTTATGAGAAGTGTAGGAACAACATGACTTCTGTATCTTCTCGAGTTCTATGAGATAGACCCTTTGTTCTCCCTCTCCCCTCCCAGACGATGTATATGCAGATATCCTTCCCTGAAATAAAAATTTGCATGAAGGCAAAAGACTTTCATGAATTCCTAGGTAATGACTTCCAAGCGAAATGTTGTAGGTTTTTTTTCTTTTGTACAGTAGTACTTCAACTATGTGCGTGTACCCTGAGGAGTATTAACTTCTGAAAAAGTATATGCAAAAAGGAGTTTTTCTTCCCCTCTATTCCCCTGAGTCTTATAAGTCTGTGGTTTATGTCAGAAGATGTGAGATTCAAACCTCAAATAGAAGAGCATGATGTATTCTCTTTGTTGCCTTTATTTCAGTGATTAGAGGTGGAGACTGGCCCAAAAAGGGACTCTGGAGACTGGATTCAGCTCTGGCATAAGACTGTTTTGCTCCCCTGCAGCATCCCAGATGATCCTCTTGTTCCTGTGTTGCACTGTGGTGACAATGAAGGAACATCTCTGCTCTTCTCCTGCCTCTCAGAGCCTTAGCTGTCTGCCTGGCAATCCCGTACGCATCTCAGATGCTCACCACACACCACTCACATAAAATATCAGTGGGCTTAATGCCCACCATACCTCCGCTGGGAACTTTGGGTGCCACCATAATGCTGACTCCAGTGTCAGTGTTGTAACTGGATCATATTCTAGTGCTGGAGTCCACATGTCAAGCTGCCCTGTGACGGAGACCAGGGAAGGACTTTGCTCCTCTTGGCAGGGGAAGCACCAGAGTCCCCACAACAGTTTGAAGTTTCCTGGTTAAGCAGCATGGAATCCTCCCCGTCCCCGTGACGCTGTTCTGCCTCTGGAAAATAAAATGCTTTTTGTGAGACACCCCTGTGAGAGAAATGAAATAATATAATTGGATAAATAACTTGATTAAACAAAAGCTCTGTCACTTAAATGAGCGACATAAAAAAGACCCTTTAAAAGTGATGAAAACTTTGCACTGAAAAAACTACGTATCCAACCGACCAATGGCATCCTCAAATTTGCCCGATTATTTTGACTGATACTTTGTTTTCTCTCTGCATCTCTAGATCTTCTTTAGAGTGACACTTAAATACATCAAAATGATTTAAGACCTACTTCATCACCACATTATCCCTTCCCTTTGACCAGAGCTGGAGACTTTACTGCTAATTCATTTGTCTGCTGCAGGAGAGGAAGAGTCCCCTTAAGCTTCCTTATCTTTCCTTTCAAGTTGTCCTGAGACTAATCTAGACTTCCCAAAGGCCCTCTTTGTACTCTATCTGGCTCTGTGATGTTCGCGGGTTGTGAGTTGCTGAACACCGTAATTAGCAAACTCAATTAACAGTGGCTTGAAGATGTTCAGCATCTTTACAGGATTGATCACTAAGGTTGGGAACAGAAAGGTGGCTTCTCCTAAATCAAAAAATGCATGTTTCCTTTAACTGTAGATAAACCCAGGCGTTTTCATCTGTGTTTTGAACATCAAATACTTCAATCTTTGAGAGGTTGTTAGCTAAGACATGAGGGATACTTCCATGACGTAAGCTTGGCTGCTCTTCTTCCCTCTTCCTTTTCATGCCCGATTTCTTGCTGTGTCTGGAGTAGAAGTCTTTGCTTTCTTTGTCAAATTATATTCTGTATTGCTGGCAGGTAAGAAAATTGATATGATGTGATCACTTTTGATTACCGAGATGATACCGATTTCGAACCAATATGAGGTGAGAGCGTGGGAATCAGTGTGTCCTAAATCCAAGCAAGGTCTGTGCCCTTTTGACTTTCACGAACTGAGGAGCAAATACTGCTACATTTGGAGCAGGGGTGGACCCCACATTTATTTACTAGTTTTCATGAGCAAACATGGGAAACAAAATAAATGGTAACATGATCTTAATGAGTACCTCGCTGAGCACGGACCTGGCTTTCAGGCAGACTGGTACAACCCCTGCTGCTGCCCGTTTCACGCGGGCAGTTGATGTAAAGGTAGCCTGGGAAACCCGGGCCAAATCTGTGCTTTGGTTTTGCTTTGTGGATGTGCTCTGAGGGCCAGTGGTAAGGGGAGGAGGAGCGAGACTTCAGTCACTTTGGTTAGTGCTGGTGAAGCTTTTCTTGGTGCGTTTATGTGAAACAAAGGCTGAGGAACCTGTAAAAAGATGACTGAGGGTCCATAAGTGTAAGTTTCTAGTGCTGATGTTGTCAGCTCTCCAGATGCTGCCCCAGAAGGGTACAGGCTTCATGGTTGGTCTCTCCCTGTGGCAGCTCTGTAGCTCTATTAGGGTTCCTCTGGGTTAGAGGAAGCAAAAAGCTGCACCCAGTGGGTGATCCATGTCTGTCCTGAAGGACCTTCAAACACCTAAGTCCAACGAGCAGGACATCGTCCACCACTGTCTTTTTTTCTCCTGTTTCTGTAGCCTTTTGAAAAGAAGATGACTAGGAAATGTTATATAAAAGGACTCACTCTTGAATGAAGGTGCTACAGACAAATCTTGCTTGATTCAGGGGGAGCTGGTTTGACTGATACCTTACCCATGTCCTGCCTCTGTGGACTACAAAAAGTCCAGATCAGAGAGGAGGGAGAGATTCTTATTTTAATTGCCTAGTTACGTCCTCCCCCCAGCCCAAGAAAATCCTCTTAAATCTGGACCTCAGGGGAAAACTGGAGGAGAAAACAGACTTTTTACCTCCCACCCCCCAAACTGGCAAACCTTCAGTGTGAAGGTACCGTACGCCGCGCAGCCCGTCTGCAAAGCTCTTCTTCCACCTATGCACCATGAAAACGGTGCGCTTGGGACTCTGTGCTGCACAGCTCCAAATTTGAATAAGGGCATCGTGTCTGCATATGTGAAGTGTACTTAAAAACTATTGTTAGTAGGATCAGATTAGCAGTAATTTAATTTTAATGGGGATGTTTATGCTGAAACATCTACAAGTACGAAGAGCCACAAATCATATCTGCCTTTAATTAATTCTCTTGATAAATCAGTTTCTCAGACTGCACCAAATTACCTTAATGAGGAAAAATCCTTGTTTATATCAACAACATTTAGCCAAATGTGGAATGTTTATAGCAATAATTCAACAATGTCCTTCAAGGAGCACAAACAACAATGATGAATGTTCAGGTTGTGCCGCTCTTTCTGTTCTCTTCCCTCCCATCAAATAAATAATATGTTTAGTTTAAAAATAAATGGAGATGTTTTGGGTAAGCAGTAGTATTGCTGAAGGGGAAATGGGCTAAATTATAGCACTGAATTATTTGCTTAGGTAGGTGAAGGTCCCACCTAGTTTGAAACAGACTGTGCACAGACCCTTTATAAATCAGACTTGCCCTGAAGTTTGGCTTTATTTTAGGGACAATTTGGTTAATTCCTTGCTTTAAAAACAAGGTAAACTTTAGGTAAAGCTTGACGGCTCTGCAAAATTCCTTTGTTCCAGCACCACTTGTGTGACCCATTCCCTGCTGGATACACCTGTGGGCACCAGGCAGCAGGCACTCCCCGTGGCGTTCCTGCGCAGGCTCCTGGTAGTTAGATGGGGTCCCACAACTTGCCACAGGGACTCAGAAATGCCTGGAGGTATTTAAAAGATGTGTAGCTGTGGTGCTGAGGGACATGGGTTAGTGGTGGGTTTGGCAATGTTAGGTTGATGGTTGGACTCGATGATCTTAAAGGTCTCTTCCAACCTAGACAATTATGTGATTCCATGATTGAACTTGAGTTTTAGTATGCGTAGCTGCCTTTCCCTCCATGTCCTCACTCAGTGCCGCCGCCTTCCCTCTCAAGGCACCCTGCAAGGGCAGCACCGGGGCAGGCCAACCGGCTGAGACGGGCGCAGGGACATGGGCTCCATGTGACCAAACGCAACGGCTTGGCTGTTGCTGGTGGAGCGCTGGTGTTTCTGGCTTATCCAAGTGCTGAATGTGCTTTCAAGGGTGTACCGGGGCTCTTGGCCGAGATGTAACATTCCTGATGTTGAGCAGAACGTTTTGCTGATCTGCTGGCACAGAATTTGCTAAGTTCAATGACGATTCAGGTTAGGAACAGAGGAGGAAGATGATTCAGGTTAGGAACAGGGCTACGAACATGATTAGGGGATTAGAACATCTCTCATATGAGGAAAGGCTTAGAGACTTAGGTCTCTTTAGGCTAGAGAAAAGAAGATTGAGGGGGGATCTTATTAACGCTTATAGATACTTAAAAGGAGGATGCCAGGGGGATGGGAGCAGTCTTTTTTCAGTGGTGCCCATTGATAGGACGAGGGGTAATGGGCACAAGCTTGAACATAGGAAGTTCCATCTTAACATGAGGAGGAACTCCTTTACCTTGAGGGTAGTGGAGCACTGGAACAGGCTGCCCAGAGAGGTTGTGGAGTCTCCCACTCTGGAGACATTCAAAACCCTCCTGGACGCTGTCCTGTGCAACTGCTGTAGGTGACCCTGCTCTGGCGGGGGGGTTGGACTAGATGATCTCCAGAGGTCCCTTCCAACCCTGACCATTCTGTGATTCTGTGATTCTGTGAGGAGGAGGAGGAAGATGTTTATAAAGAAGATATGGCAAAATTGGTGTGGAAAAGAGACTCGTTCGGCTTCTGTTTTTTTGCGAGGAGAACCCAGTCCTTCCTGATGGTGTAAGGTTGGGGCCACAGGGTTAACCCTTACAGAGATTTGTACTGCTTTGCTTCATCGCTCATTTCTTCTTTTTAATTAGAGCAAGGAAGCTATACATGGATCTGTTCGTGATTAGGGCTAAGCAAGGCGTCCTCAGCAAACAGTTTTTTCCCAATGAACTTTGTGTTTTTCTCTGAATTTTTGAAATTGCTCTTTCCAACATAATTGCTGGAGATTTAATTTCTTTCAGCTCTTAATTCATGAGCATGCTTTATAACGAGTTCCCAGTATTTTCCTTTAATTGGAAATCAGGCATTTGGTGTTTATACACAAGTTATGTTCTTTTTTTTTTCTTGTTTGAGTTAGCATCCTGCTGAAAAGGTTTTGTGAGTATTTGCCTATTTGCCTACATTTAGGAATTCAAGTATTTTCTTTTTGCAAATATTTTCCCAGGATTCACTTTCTGGACAATTCTTGCCCATCATGGGGTTTGCCCCAACAGTTCCTGGAGAACGCCAATATAAAAAGGTTGCACATATGTAGTAGATGGATTGACTTAAAAAAAATTGAATGGATGCACCAAATAAATCTTTCTTTCAGCCTTGTTCTTCATGTGGAATAACACTAATTAGCACACTGAATGATAACGGGTCTCTTTCAGCTCTCCTTTCTGTCATTTTCGTTGTACAGCACAGTGGATTTGGCTTATCTTTGCACATATTTCTCCATAGAGGTGAAGAAAAAATGTATTAATCCTAGTGAACCATAGGTATTTCACAGCAAAAAGTCCATGCTTGAAATAAACATCGGAATCTTTTATGCTCTTGTTGCAATATCGTATCTTGTAGAATGAAAAAATGCCCTTGTAAGAGCAGCGCTCACCACCAGTGAGAATTATCTTTTTAGATAGATAGATAAATAGAAATATTTGCTATCCCTTTCACTTTCCAAAGCCACTCAAATCATTCCTGGGGAAAAAAAAGGGGGGACTTTTTTATTTAATAAATCAAAATTGAATATAAATAACACTTTGCAATTATGAGTGTTTAAATTCCAAATTTTTTAGGCTAATCACTTTCAGAAACAAACAAGAGATTGAATTTATATCGCCTGCAGTTGTTATTGGAAAGGTATGCCTCGAGATTGCTAAATGAAGTCAGTCCCAGTGCAATTATGATCACTCAAGCATGCTTTCAACGTATCGTGCCAAATTAGGTAGATTTGAGCAATTTGACTTCCTGTAACAAATCTCTAGGGCACTTTTGAGAAAGTACAGACTGTTTACAAACACTCTCGGGTTTCATGAGTAACTCGGCGCAACAGCAGTCGGAGCAGCGCACAAGCACACACCTGTCAAACTGTGACAGCGCCGACTTCTCATGCCACATGTGCTGGAGAAAGACCTCACTCTCGAGGTTTTGTTATCCTTTATTTGCAATTTAAAAAACTGAAAGGCCACCAAAGTTTTAATTACCTCGGACTCACTCTTTTGAAAACCAAAATGCTACAATCTGTTAAATGTAAATATGGTCGGCTTTCTGGAGTACTTGTTTTTTCTTTGAATTTTTTTTTTTTTTTGTTGCCAGAGTTAAACTTTTTTCTTCCTTTTAGGAAAAAAAAAAAAAAAAAAAAAGCAGAGATTGTGCATCTGGACTATATAGGATGGAGGTATAACAGTTTAGCTAATGTTTCTAAAGAACTGCTGTTGCCCTGCTCCTGGTCCAATATAGATGGTGGGGACTTCTGAAAGCACAAGTTTCAGCAGAGCCTTAGCTGGCAGCAGAGATCTCAAAACCAGCACAGCCATTTTAAGACATAGATTTCCCACTGAAAACAGACAAAACGAGATAAAACAGGATCTTGCAGAATGTACTAAAATTGCCCTTATATCATGACTAATGGCTCCTGTTCTTCCCGAGACAGGGATGGAATTGCTGTAACGCAGTTAGTGGACAGCACATTTTTTTCCTGTTCAAGGACACTAAAGTAATGACAATAATTATCATTAATTAACAGTAATGACAATAATTTCCAGTTCAGGGCCTTGGGCTCAGTTCTGTACGTGTGCCCAAGCAGCGTGTACTCCAGCGGTGTTTGTGGGCCTGAAGGTTTGAAGGCACAGGGCATGCGTGGAAGTGCTGGCCTGGGTCATGGCCAACGTGGTCAGCACCTTGAAGGACTGAGCTCTACAGGGGTGTTAAAGTTCTTACTCTTCCCGCTAAGGGTTTTAATTTCAAAAAATAAGCCTTTTTACTAATTGTGCTGTTCAGCACAGTGCTACCGCAGCTCCACCAGCGTGACCATGCTGAGCTTCTGCTGCTGTCGTGTCCATCACTGAGTTGCAGCAAAATCCTTTAGGTGATAGTTTTGTATAAATACCGTTAAAATGCAGTGCTTAGAAAAGCACTTCTTCTGTGGGGAGGGAGAAGGAGGGCGGGCAGATGGGTTAAGAGCAGCCAAAAAGAGTGATATGTTTTTAAGCCCTTCCAAACTCACATGGGTCCGTGGCAGGAGTGGAATCCCATTATTTAGCACTCTGCAATAGATGCTTTTCTGTGGGTCACTGTAAAAAACAAACATCAGTCCTGCGTGTAATGTTAAAGGCTGGAAGTGGCACCCCCGTGCAGCGTGCCGACATTTTACTGCAACACCAAACCCCCGGTTGGGCTGGTTTCTTCTGCACCTCTCCTGCACTTTTCATGACATACGTAGAGAAAAGGAGGGGTGAGAGAGTTGCCACGGTTATCCCATCACAGGAACTCACTGTTTGTCAGCTTGTAATATCTCTCACTTTTATAAATGAGAACCAAAATCTCGCTGAAATGCCCTGGCAGATGATTTTTTCCTTGGTTTTGTTTAACAATGGGAACGGCTTGACCTGGTGGAGAAAATGGGCCTCTTCCCTTCGGTACTTTTCTGTCTTGGCCTTTCTTGGATCAATCTCTTCTTCTCTTCCGCAGTTTGTTCACATCGTTGGGTTTTGTGCACTCCAGTTTTCTCTCAGCTGCGCCCATCCTTCCCGTGGGATACGCAGCCCTTGCTCTGGGTCTGCAATTCTCCTGCTCCTCTGCTGGGCCGTGTGCTTTGGGCCAGCTTTTCTCTTCCCACTTCAAGGCAGACAATCAACTGTTCATCAGGAAAATGTAAACTAAATAAAATATCTTTGGCCTCTGGTCTGGGGTGCTGCGGTACAGATGTGCAGCGTGGCGGGGTGTCATCGTGGACACAGGAGGTTGAATATATGGAGCTGTATGAAGAAACACACACAACCTGGAAAAGGATTTGTGTCCCATTTTCCAGTCTGATACTGTGCTTAGATTTTTTTTTCTTTTAGTTTTCTAAATTGAAAGTTTATGGTTGTTTGAGGTTTTGGGGTTTTTTTTGGACTCTGAAGCTGTAACATAACCTGCCTCCCCTTCTGTAACCCTCCTAACAGCGTGCAGCATCTCTGCCCTGTGGGCATGGGCATCTGGGTTTTCATCGGGCTACTGCATTAATTAAAAGTTTGTCCTGCCTAATGAGCGCGTGGTCCTGAGTGAGCTGTGCTAAAGGCCTGGCGCGTCTGAGTTTATTGATCAATTAAAAGGTAATTGTACAATCAAAGGTTTTTCATTCTGAGGGGCTGCACTCGCAGGTTGGGCTTTGGGACCAAATGGGATGTGCCATGGGTCATAATCCGAGGTTGAACAGCAGTGGAGGGTTAAAATTTTGCTCTCTGCAGCAAATTGGCTATAAAGAACAAACTTTATAGGATTCTTAAACACACGTGATTATGGCTCCTGCACTGAGCAAAATGGTGACGAGGAAACCTAAGAGAAAGGGACCATAAAGCAAGGGATATGCCAGGGTGATTTTTCACACTTCTGTGATAATTCATTACATTGTGAGCAATGCCAGGACAGGCGGGCAGAACCGTCTTGTTCCTGTCCGACGTGCAAACCCGCTTTATTGTTTAGATCTCTCATTTTTTGTGTTTGTGAGTTTCTTCATCATAAGGAAGAAAAGACAGCTTAGCATGTTATGAAAAGATATTCACCATGTAGTGCAGAAACTAGATAGATACATTAATGTTTTGCAGGATAATTGCTATGCATTGGGTTGGGGCTTTTGCATCTCCTGTATAAGCATTTAATTTGCAGTGTCATTCCTCACTTGCACTGTTTGGTCCTATGATGGGAACCGTTACATTTTAGCAACAATAGAGTAAGTTTTCTGCGAGATATCATTTTTTCCTTTTATTTTTTTAATACCGCAGGATTTTATAAGAGCCACCACTCGAAGAGTAGCCTGACTGTCCTTAATAATGACCACAGCGTAACTGGGATACTCTTTCCTACTGGTAGTTTGCAGCTTTGCCCCTCACATCTTGTATCTCTCTGGGGCTCCTAAGCTTCAGCTCAAGTTTAGCATGCTGTGTATGGTAAATAAGCACTACCAGATAACATCTAGGGTTATTTCCAACTTTTGAACATTTTTTCCAAGAAATACAAAGGTCAAGTGGAGTGAAATTGTTTTTAAAAACAAACAGGCCAACAAAGAAAAGAATTAATTGCAGGTTTGAAATAACATAATGACGTCGGGAAACAGCAAACTGGATTTGTAGCTTGAAACCTTATTTCAAATGATTTATGTTCATCATATTTCTGCTTGTAAACAGAGATTAGAGAATAAACTTAATAAATCTCCCACTAAGGCATAGAAAAGCACATGTGCATTGCTAATGTTTTAAAGGTTCCAGTTAAAGCTCTCGATTTCGCTAACAAGCAGACACATTTTTTGCAACGAAAGACGAGTAGAAAATACTTTCCTGTGAATTAATGAGCTAATTTTTGGATTACACTCACAGCTGTTACTACATGGGCTGGCTTTGGTCATTATAATATGTTCTGATAGTCCCCCTAGTAACGAGTAAAGCGGTCTCGCAAGCTAGGAACAGTTCAAAGCTTTTGATTAGGTGCCGGTCCTTGAAGCTCCCAGTCACCCGCTTTCTCCGATGCATGCTCTCCATCTGCCAGAGCATCCACATGACAGAAGCTTGCGAGAAGGCCTGCTCGAGCAATGCTTTCAAGATGTCAGTAATCAGCTAACAGCGGACATTAAGAGCAACTATTACAGCCCTTGCCATCCAGGTTTGGGGGTCTCTGTGTTCCTTCAGGAATGATCAAACTTAATCTCAGTAATACAGAGCACAGCCTCTCCGAAAGAGATCCAGGCTTGTCATATGTCACACTGTTTTCTCAAGCCAAAAATAAATATATATAGATTTTTTTTTTTCCTTCAACTTCTACATTTTGTCTGCTGAAGCATTTGAAATATAACATGCGCACCCACCGGCCGCGCCGGTGAACCCAACCTCGCTGCCTTTGCGCAGGCAAGGCTTTAAATGGGAATCCTCTCCGCGAAAGGCCTGAAACACTGACCCATCGTTACATTAACCGCGCCAACGGTCAGGATTCATCTTTCTCTTCCAAACTTTCCTTCTATGAGCCCTCGGGTCCCCCTCATGCCTTGTGCATTATACGCTTTCCATTAACAGATGCCACATGTTAACAGCTTTAATAGAACTTATTAGGTTTAATGGGACGGTGGTAGGGAAGTAGCAAGCAGAATGATGGATAGCTGCAATTCATCCATTAAGAAAGCTTACTTTAAAAGTCTTTGTCGGTGTTTTACCTGTGTTTAAGGCATCTCTAAAGTGATCAATTAGCCAAGAACTTTTAAACAAAATTTAAACCTCAGAGCTGACTTGCAGCCTAACAGAAAGTATGAAAGATAAATGACTTTTGTAGCGCCCCAGCATTTAAACTAATGTACGCGCGGAGGGTAATTGCATCATTTTATAGGCTTTCATTTACATAAAAAGGAAACCAGTGCTTGACATGTAACGAAGTTGTGTGAGAAATAACCACAATTTGCTGTACTGCACACTAACAAAGTTCTGTTTGTTTAAAATGGTTTGTTCATGAGGCGGTTGTTTTCACAAACTGATAACATAAGCAAAGGAAAATACTTTATGATCTGTTTTTTTTCTTGTTCACTCCAAATGCTGTGTATGCTGCAGTGAATTTTATAGTAAAATACTCTGGGCTTACACGTTTCATAAATATAAAGTGGCTAGTGATCTACCTTGCAACAAACTTTTGTCACTGTGGAATTATAGGGAAAAGGATCTTGTCATTGTAGTCGAAGGTAAAGCACTGTACATATTTGTATTTTTTTTTCTGGAACCATACAACTGGTTATCAAATTGAACTCTTTCTTTGTCTTTCAGATTTTTTAAAATGATATTTTTAAAACATTTGCCTAGGTTCTTTCTGGTGTTACTTGGAGGTATTGTCAGAGATGTGTAGGTGTGCAGTGATTCGGCTGCCTGTTGTCCAGTGAACTTGAATAGTCGTGAGCTACTCTCATGGCCGGCTGTAACCCCAGAGGCGAAGCGAAACACATTCTCGCTGCTGCCGTAATACCGTGCCCCGTTGCCACTAGACAGGTTCTGTAAGGAAATTACTTCAGTGAGGGACCATGATCCTTGATCCATGTTCATCTTTTTTGGTTTTTAGCTATGTCGTTGTTTTGGGCAAATATGTGTATCCATGTTTCCGTGCGCTGCCTGCTTCCTGCATTCAGCAAGAGGAGAAACGGGGCTTAGTGAGAGGCAAAGTCAGTGCAAATTTAGGCAATACATGATCTGGCGACTTTGAGGAAACGGTACCTTTAGGTAGAGTATCAAAAGAAGAAATGGCCTTAGCTTGCATTTCACTCATCCAGTTCAGTCTTCTCCTAGAGCTTTGGGGAAGTTCACAGGAAAAGCTTTGAACTGAGTCACATTCCAGTTATGTGGTCTCAGTACACCGATAGCAAAAGCATTACTGCATCACAGTTTAATTCCCCAGATTTCTTGAAATTAATTTTTATCTCTTATTTTTTCTGAAAGGTGCAATTGTTACTCTGGGTAAGAACGATTTTTTTTATTTAAATCACAGAATATGAGTAAGGGTTTATTTATATCCAGGCAGTTCCTTAAATGGGAAACAATGCACTGATGTTTGTTCTAATGCATTATTAATTTCAGTCTGCTGGATTTCTGTTCTTCTAGAGTACGAACCTATTGTCGAGAAACAGCAGAATTCTGTATACATTTAAATATATACAGATTCCCACAGTTTGAAATGATATGATTTGTGCCCTTTGCAATAGATTTACCCAGAAATGTTTGGCTCAGATGGAGCATCTGGTTCTCAGCGTGTTCCCAGTGTTAAACTCAGTTTTGGTTTTGATATAAGAAGACCAAGTGACAGAAGGTCACATATTGAGCCTCTGACTCAGCTGGAACGGAGAACCAAGATCCTTCTGCCTGCGTGCCTTCTCCTTGATGTGCTGCAGAGCAGCTCGAGTGCCCATGCAGGAGAGGGTGCTCATCCAGGTCACCCCACGGAGATCAGCACAAGAGCATATGAAGCGGGTGATGGGGACATGGTGGTCCTTGTGACCTTCCTATATAGAAAAGGCCATATAGTAATGGTTAGGAAAAGCACGGGGAGCTTCAAGGGGTTCTGTGGAGTGAATTTCTGTGTGGGTATCCTTGTGGGTATGGTGCACGGAGAGGGGTGACTTGTTCACGGGTCTAGTCCGTTGTCTGTAGATGAGATCTGAAGAGCCGCCTGTGTGGTTGTGAGAAAATCTATGTCCAAGCGGTCGAATCACATATACTAACTGCTTTTTTATTTCCATTTTAAAAGGGAGGCCAGCATGCTGGGGCAGATCTTTGGCTCTGTAAGTGCAACTTCCCTTCTCGTGAATGGAAATGCAGAGATTTAAACAAGTTTGGGCCCTGAGCATTTCTTTTTTAGCTACGTTTCAGATAGAAATTTGTATAGCAAAATCATACTACTTTCCCAAAGAAAGCCATATTGCTTCTATGCCATATCTGCAAACAATTAGTCAAAAATGGTACTTATTTGAACTGTTATCATCTTAATCTTCCTATGCTAGAAAATTTCTAAACCTTGAGCCAATATTGTGACAGTTAGTTTATTATTTGATAACACAGGCATTCTGTATAACAACATTGCTCTGGATGCGGAGTGTCCTTTAATCAAGTGCAGGGCTGGAAGCAGAAATCGTGGCTGCGTCAGTCTCGTAAGTGATAGGAAGTCATCAACACTGATTTGCTCTGTGGAAAGCACATAGTCAATCTAAAGTGTCTCTTTTTTTTTTCCTCTAGAAACTACCTAGAGTGCTCGCACTGGCGCTCGGAGGAGCTTGCCCTTGCCCTGCCGCTTCCTTTCTCCCCTTCTTTCCCTGTCCGAATGGATTTCCACAGTGCCTGATTAAGGTAAGGTTTACGATTGCATCTGGAATTACTAGAAACAGAGATGGTCCTTTAGGAAATACGCATGTGGACATGAAAACTATGTGTTCATTTTTGGTGCAGACAGTGACGTAAATTTGGCATGACTCTGAAATGAAGCACAATCATCGGACCAATTAGCTTCTTCTCCACTATTTTGTCTTCCCTAAAATTTATTCTAACCTCCCAGCCACCACAGAGTTTTAGGTAGATGCTGTTCCTTGACTACGGTACCGGTGATGTTCGTTTCTCTGCTAACAGCTCTGCTCTGCCTAGAGGTGTTAAACCTTGCAGGACTGATGACCTGTTCTCCTGCCGAAAATGGGATCCTCGCATACCTCAGACCCTGACCGTCTGAGCCAAAAAATGGCGGCAGTGTGAATGAGGTCCAGCTTTTGCAGTCAGTAACAGCTTTGTAAGCTGGTTGGAACTGCTGTCGGTTTGCTTTTCTTCTTTTAAAATGACAGTAAGTATTTCAAATTAATACACAGTATTGTTGATGTAAATTCTACCAAGGGCATGTCAACACATACAATACTGTCTTCTAATGATACCCCATGCTGTGTGATATGCTTGACATTTACTGGGATGGCTTCCCCGGATTTATCAACACCATAGCTCCAGGCATCACGGTGGAAGGTGCGGGAGCTCCCATGATCATTCTTGGGGAAGAAGAGGAAACCAAGACCTGAATGAATGCAGCATTGCTTCTGCAGGGCTCAGCTGTGACAACGCTACTGAAGGTGCCAGGTAGATAAGAACAGTCTTTTTCCAGTGGTGCCCAGTGACAGGACAAGAGGGAACGGGCACAAACTTGAACATAGGAAGTTCCATCTCAACCTGAGGAGGGCCTTCTCTCCTGTGTGGGTGGCAGAGCACTGGCACAGGCTGCCCAGAGAGGTGGGGGAGTCTCCCACTCTGGAGCCATTCCAAACCCGCCTGGACGCCGTCCTGTGCCACTGCTGGAGGTGCCCCTGCTCTGGCAGGGGGGTTGGACTGGATGATCTCCAGAGGTCCCTTCCAACTCTGACCAGTCTGTGATTCTGTGATTCTCACAGAGAACCTGGGATGCTCTGACTGGTGTTTCTCAGCAGTCACTGGAGCTGACAGCGATGCTGAATGCGTCCGTACTTTTGCTCTGTTCTTCCTTTTCATTTTGGCGTGAGTTTCTCAGCTCTTTTCCCCTGTAGGTGAACACATCCAGCCTTGTTTTGCAGGGAGGATCCTGTGGTGCCCAGGAGCTGTGCCGGGTAGGAACACGCTGAGCCAGGGTGCACGTAGGGGTTTAGGGACCCCGACTCAGCGCTGCCCTACCTAGCCAGGGGAAGGCGGCTTCGGGTTCAAGCTGTGTCTGAAATGGTCTTGAGCTTTGTCAGAAGTGCTCAGGCTGCGGCTGAACAAACTGACTCCTGCCCTCCGAAAGCAAAGGTCTTTTGTGTGCGAGCTATCCCGCCAGGTATCCCTAGTCAGGGTGTAAAATCATAGAATGGCTTAGGTTGGAAGGGACCTTAAAGATCATCTAGTTCCAAGCACCCTGAAACACTTGCTGAGGGTTTTTTTTTTTTGGTGAAAGGCCTTGGGGCTAAAATGATTCAGCAAACAAGTGCTAAGAGAAAAGGATCACAAATTTAGTGTTAAACATCCTTTCTTGAAGCATGGTATCAAATCTGGTACTGCAACCAATATAGCACACTGGAAATCCTTAAATGTTGGATACAAACACTGACGGTCCAAACAAGCATCACAAACCCTAATGTTTGCAGCCTTTGGGATGCACACAGCATTTCTGCACATCCTGAGCTCGGTTGGCATGGAGAAGGTGGGACCCGCACCCGACGATTCCAGGTGGAGCAGTACTGTACTGACACGGAAATTATTCATTTGCTTTTTACAGCCCTGGAAATTCCTGCTGATGAATTAAGTTTTGGGATTGCATGGGGGGTTTTGGACATACCTCCACAGCCACATTCTCTAATAACTGACAACTAACACACAGTATTTTATACTAGTTTGGAAACTGATATTCTGTAGCTTTCACAGCAGTGTCTAAAAAAATTATTCTCTGCTAAGATCCCTCATAAATTTCTATAGCACATTTACGTTCCAAATCTGCATTTAATTTAGTTTTAATAAGACATTTATAGTCTAGCGTATTCACAAAATACTAAATGATTATTAAAACCTGTGGAGGATTAACAGCTTCATAACTCATACTGGAGATACCTACATCAGCTATTAACTTGTTCGTAGATACCCCGTTGCTGCTGGGCTGGACTGAGACCCCTAAACCAACACCTTCTCTTCCAAAAGAGGGGCCACGCACCGTGCACGTAATTTCCTTTGCTGCCCCAAACCAGAAAAGCTGATGTGACGGCCAACCTCCACTGAAGCAATGCAAGTTTTAACACTCAGCTGCAGAGAGCCAAGATTTCATCCCCCAAATTTCCTCATTTTTCAAGGCACATTGCAAGTTTGTTTTAGTTTTAAAGGAAAGAGCCCAGGCCAGTGCTATAATACTGATACGACTGTGATTGATAGTTGTTTAAGAAACACGTTCTGTGTTTTTCACCCCTGTAGGGTCTGGAAGACTGGCAGAGCATATCTTGCGGACGTCTGGACTGCAGCATGGTCTCTGCAGTGAGAGCTTGCCGGGCAGCTTCAGCCACCTCTCCAGAGACTGCGTATGACACTATCTATACTTATAAATGAAGATAATACTGGAAATTTGTTAAACGATGTAGGCTACACCTGTAGATGTTTCAAACCAATGACCCATTCTGCTCTTTGTTTCTCCTCGTGCTTGGTGAGCAACCGGTGGACTTGTTTTGCTTCTGCCGGAGGGTGCTCAAGGGTCTGGAGTCCATTAGGTTGGATCTAAGACCTAATCTGTGGTCCATTAGGACAAGCAAAATTATTACAGGTAAATTATATGGATCTGCCATGTCAGGCGTAGATACGGGGTCTTGTGTCCCTGTGGACAAGCAGGACAAATACAGGGCAGTGCTGGACTTCCCCAGGGAGGGTGGGTGATGGGGAGGAGGACCAGGAACATCCTGCCAACATGTGGCCACATTTCCCCTTCGTAACAGGAGGATGCACGTGGTCTAGCCCTCCAGCAGGGGAGATTTAATAATTTTTGTAGCCCTTGACTGAAGTGTTTATGATACAATCAGGCTGAGCTGGTTCTCCCAACTGAGGGTCAGCAGGCATGACTGGAGGTTCAGCGTCAAGGCTGTGGCTGGAATATGCACATTTGGTGTTAAAACTTCATTTTTTAACGGTTTGCATTGCAACATGAGAATATTTTCCTAAGTTGGAGTAGATTTCTTCAACCCACAAGTTGTCTAATAAAAAAATGAAGCGAAGAGTAATTTTTTGTCTACAGATTTTGCAGGCTGCCCCATCGGCTGCACTCCTGTTTTAACCAATCTGCAATACAATAGACAAAACATGGGAAGTATTAGACAAAATAACGGAGGGAAAACTTAAATTTCCTTGTCAAAATATCTGTTTATGCAAACCTGACAACATCTCCTGGCGTGTGGCATGAAAAATGGAGATTATTTCTCTGGGCACTGAAGAGGGGATACTGCGCCAGTCGAGCAGATCCGTCCGGACACGCCGAACTCTGCCCCACAGCCTGATAACATCAGGTCATTTAATCCACCAAAATACCTGCTAACAAGTCAGTGACAGGAAGCCGTTGAAGTGTAGAAGAAAGAGCCATAGCGTCATCTCACGCTGTTCATAAAATAACAATACTTTTTTTTTTTTTTAATGTGACCTAGGCACTAAGTAGCGTTTCCCCAGCCACGCTGCAATAGAAGCCTTTGTTTAACAGCTGGAACAAGTGCTTAAATTACTCATAAAGTATTACCCAGGTTTGACAGCTCCGAGGGCTGGAGCACCTCTCCTATGAGGAGAGGCTGAGAGAGTTGGTGCTGTTCAGCCTGGAGAAGAGAAGGCTCTGGGGAGATCTTATTGCGGCCTTCCAGTACCTAAAGGGGCTACAGGAGAGCTGGGGAAGGACTTTTTACTGGGGCATGTAGTGATAGGACGAGGGGGAATGGCTTCAAACTGGAAGAGGGCAGGTTTAGATTGAACATTAGGAAGAAGTTTTTCACTCTGAGGGTGGTAAGGCACTGGCACAGGTTGCCCAGAGAGGTTGTTGAGGCCCCATCCCTGGAGGTGTTCAAGGCCAGGCTGGACGTGGCCTTGGGCAACCTGGTCTGGTGGGAGGTGTCCCTGCCTATGGCAGGGGGGTTGGAACTCGATG
>VUYV01000197.1:804490-835200 GCA_008711295.1 Anarhynchus alexandrinus | reverse complement strand
AGGGTGGTAAGGCACTGGCACAGGTTGCCCAGAGAGGTTGTTGAGGCCCCATCCCTGGAGGTGTTCAAGGCCAGGCTGGACGTGGCCTGGGGCAGCCTGGTCTGGTGGGAGGTGTCCCTGCCTATGGCAGGGGGGTTGGAACTCGATGATCTTCAAGGTCCTTTCCAACCTAAACCATTCTATGATTCTATGATTCTATGACAAGTTTATCTAGTAGTACCGTTGAGATCCTCGACAGTGGTGTTTCTGCAGTGAAAGCAGAGCATTTGATACAAGGGTGGAGATACAATTTTTTAAACGTTACTGGCAGTTCAATGTGACACTCTCACGCCATCTGTCCCGAACTTTTAACCACATCTTCGCATTTGCTGCGTTACTAAAGCCTCTGTCTCCCCTGGGAGGGCAGGTCGTGCTGTGTGAGCCAGACACGTATTTCCGAGGCTGTGGCTTGACTGGGATGAAGAGCAGAGTGGAGGGACGGGCTGTGCGTGAAGCCATGCACAGCGCAGGGGCCACAGGACTGGGGCCACACCGGCAGCGTGGGGGGGAGCGGGACCTGGCATGGACGGGGGTCACAGCCTTTGGGCACAACCAGCATCCCTGCGGGGTACGCAACCCGGCTGAGTGTCTCTGGCCCATCCATCCCCTCCATAAAGCCGCTACTCGTTACGATCCAGGGAAGTTGGCACCGTCTGACGAGCACCGCGGAGGTGGCAAGCGGGGAGATTCGCCTCCTGGCCCAGCGACAGGCTCCTGCCATGAGCTTAGCTGGGCTCTTACAGGTCCTGTCCCTTACTGACACAGCCATGAAACTACACTTCATTTTTACAGTTTTATGAGGATATTGTGGTGTAAAGGATTGTGTTGGGAGCTAAAAATAACCATAAGCCAAAAGCCAGGCAGCGCCGTACTGCAGCAGGATCAGCGCATCCGAGTGCAGGAATACCACAGGGTTTGGTCCTCGCCCAACTCAACGCTTAATTTAGATGCTAAATAGACAATTAAAGTACTAGTGTTGGCAGATATGCGACTACTGGTATCAAAATGGGTACTGGAGAAGTGAATTTGGGGTGAAAGCCCAGCACAGACAGGTGGTGGTGACTCAGTGCTGCTGCTGAGGGGCTGGAGTGCAGCAGGCAGGAGGTTTTTGGTTCCTCTGCCTCCTTTGTAGCTGGGTTGACACCCAAAACATAGAACTTTGCTGTGAATTACAATTCAAAGTGGCACCCATAAAGAAACTGTAAGCATGTTTTCATTTCAATCCGTTGGAAATACTCTGATCAGCTCTAACTAAAGACTGACGTCCTTTCCCAGGGCAGTGAATGTGAGTAATTCAATAGATTCATCGGAATAAGCTTGGGTGAAGAACTAATACTAAAGAAATTCTTTTTGTTATCAAATCTTTCTAGTCCATTAGGATTTACTCATGCATTCAACTTTCATTACTGTCTATGGTTTCTGAGATGTCATTCTTTGATTTTACGTCAACTGTTCTTGAACCCCGGGACGGGGGGAGGAAGGCTACGATGAGGCATCTTTTAGTTTGTTGAAGTCTTTTTTCTCCTTTAAAGAAAGAGAGAATTGCCATTGTGTAATGCGCCTGAACGAGGAAGTCTAGGGGCTCGGGACAAGCCGGTTCAGCCAGTTAACAACAGATTGCTTTCATTGCTTCAGCATGTCAGTGATTACCCTAATGCTGAGCTCTGGTGGGGGGCTGGACGATGATGGCGAGTGCCTGAAAACTGGCCCCCAATTCATTATTCTCCGCAAGCGCAAAGGTCAAGCGCCCGCGCCCGGCTGATTGGGCACCTTACGCAAAGTGCACGTCCTGGGAGGAGCCCCTGACATCTTTGATTTTTCCCACACGCAAACTGTTGGTACAAGATGTAATCTGGGAATGAAAGGGCCGTGGACAGGATGATTGGGGACAGCTGCTCCCCAGAGGCCTCCAAAGGCAGAGCCTGAGCACTAAATACCCTCCGCTTTCCATGGCCTCGGGACAGGAGAGGTGTCAGGCTACAAAGAGGCACAGATGGAAGTGAATAGGATTAAGCAGTGCTGATTAACTATAAGTATTTTTTCGGTAAGGTAATGGCACTTAAAAAAACCTAGGGAGGTGGGGATAAAAGAAGGAGGATATGCCCTCACCAGCTTCTTCCATCCATCATCTGAGGACGACCAAGGCCATGCCTGAGATGGGTCACCCGTGTCTGCGGGCTTGTCCCTGCTGAACCATCACTTGGCTTTGAAGAAAACGAGTCTTGAAGCAACCCTCCCCGCCCTGCCTCTGCTACCTTAATGATTAACAGAAGACACGGTCCTTTGTACAGATAGATCTCAAACCCACTTGAGTTAGCAGCGATCACTCCAGTAGGTTTTGGATCAAGTCTATGCAGTGCAAGAGCTTCCCATGTTTTTAACTAAAGGGCATGGGGACATTTTCATTTCTTCTGCAGGTAGAGGTGATTGCAGCAGGTGTTCATTGCTTCCCTGCCAGCTCTCCTCTGGCGGTAAAGGCCATGCGTGGATAAATCCTGCTGACCTCTAAGTGGAAAGACTCTTTGTTCACCACACAGGGTTCTCCCAGCTGAATTTCTTTTATCAAATCTTAGATATAATAAAGATGGATGAAGAATACACATAGCTTTTGCTTGGTTCCCTTCTGCTGAAAATGGATGATGTCCAATTTTTTTATAATCTGTTGCTTCGACACTATGACAATAGCTCTTAAACCTGAGCGGAGGCAGAAAGGTACGTTTGAAAGATTGGCATGAAGAATCCGTAATGTTGTGATCAGATATCTACGGAAGAGATTCCTGATGTGCAGAATAACCGACCTGGTTTCTGATGTTTTGATGTTTTCATTAATCTGTGTCGCATAATGGACTTTGGCTCAGACCGACAGTTAATTTTAATTAATCTAGAACGCCTGTTTTCTATTGGCACATCTATGTTATTTGTCTCTCCTCTCAACAGCTTTCTCTGTGCTCACAAGGTTCTGCAATGTTCTGGCTGTCAGCAAAATCTGATATCAAAGTGGTGATGCCATATCTTGTTAAATTTCTATTGCTTATGTCAATTCTGCCCGCCCCCTTGAATAACCAGTTAGATCAGAACCAGCCCACAGGTGTTTTAACTTTCAGTTTACGAAGGCACCCGTACAGGGAGTACCCGCACCCGGAACTGGGAGCAGTGAGGAGCTCCTGGATCAGGCCCCCGTGCTGCGGACCAGTTCTAGGCTGCCCAGTTGCTTCTGCTGCTATCAAAACCTCCCTCACACTTCGCCATATACTTTTAAAGGTTGCATAAAGAAGGCTGAGCTAATCCGAAAGAGGAGGAATTTCCAACTCCATTAACTTTACTGTAACCTGAGAAAACTCTTTCCAGATTGTTTGTGGGCAAATTGCTCTTGCTAACGGCCGGAGCAGAGCTGGCAATATTGCCTTTCCTACTGCCGCCTACCCCCTGCCTATTCACATGTGGCCCTCGCTTTGCAGCCCTTATCCTTTCGAATCGCATGATAAAAAGGAGCCAGAGTAGTGCTGCTAGTGAGATATTTAAACTCCTGCAAGAACTGGGTTGGCTTTAACCAGGGTTTTCTTCTATGACTGTAGCATTTCTGTGCCTGGGACAGTGAAGTTCTGCTTAGGATGGATGAAGTTCTACTTAGGATACTGGTAGTTTGATAAAATGTAGTTTGGTTAAAAAAATAACACCAAACCACTGCAAACACACAGATGCTGTCTTGCTAGTGGGCCACTGAAATACTGGTGAACTCACTGAAATACTGGTGAACTCACTGAAATACTGGTGAACTAGTCTCTTGGCCATTTTTCCAACACCACCAACTTGTGCTGATGATTTTGGGGATGGAGTACTTAGTGAATGGGAATTAGATCATGAGTGCATTTATCCTGCCTTCACCAGCAAAAATCAGGCAATGACGACAGCCCATCTGTTCTCCTCTGTGCAAGAACATGGGATACACTGATGCGCGTCCCCGAGCATCACGCTGGATGCCGCCGGGGCACGGGCGGTGGGGCAGCGTCGGCTGCTCAGCTCCTTTCTGGTCACGGCTTGGTTTGTCTGCCTCATGGCCAGAGAAAGTGGGATGCCCTTATTGCTTTCCAAATGCTTTCTTTTTTAATTATTAATTTTGTGTTGACCAGGAAGGTACAATTTTGTAATCGGGTAATCAACCTTTTTTTTATTGTTTGGTTGTGGGGGTTTTTTTGGGGGGTCGGTACATAAAAACAGCTAATCAAGTAAAACTGCAGTTTTTTAACAGCAAATACACGTTCATTTGTGTCCTACAATTCCACTGCCGGTGATGTGGTGCTGGCTCTGCTGGCCCTCTGTGAAGGATGACAGTGGTGTGAATCTCCAGCCTCTGTTTCCCAACATGATATCCTACTGTGGGTCCCATTTCATTACTGGTGTCGCACAGTAATATTATGGTTTTCAAATAAAACGTTTACACAGAAAACAAGTTGCTCCCTAGGGGGTGTGGATGTATGATGAGAGAAACTTTCAAGAGGAGAAGAGTGCTGTTTTCATGAACTCAAGTGCTGCACTTGCGAGTGGGTAATAGTGGCTGGTTTGATTCTGCATTTGTACATGAATTTGAAAGGGGAGCAGAGCTTTCGCCCTGAAACTGTTCAGCCACCACAGAAACTTGGTTTCCTCCAAGTTCGGCTTTGTTAAGCACTAGGAAGCAACAGTCTGCTCCTGTAATGCTGAAAAACAAGCACAGAAAATCTCGGTTGGCATAATTATCATCAAAGCCCTGGGTATCTGGCTTTGCTGCATTCCAGCTGGAGGGAAGTAAAAGTGGGGAGTTTTGTTTAAAATACACGTCATGGACGTAGCATGGAGGGAACGTGCCTGAACAGAAACTGGGAGAAAAACAACTCACGCACGCGTCTTCTGGGGAGGCTGGGCAGTGGTTTCAGACTCAAAGTCAGTAACTTTGATCCCATTCCGTAAATAAACATGACAAACTCAGCGAGGCACCAAGATTACAGACCAAAGACCATTGCAGATGTAGGGGGCGGTTACTTTTAAAGTCCTATAACTGTGGAGGCAGGACCGCTGTCACCAAACACGCTGTCGTCCAAAGCAACACGGGATTTTCAAGAGGTAGTGGTACCAAAGCTACAGGAAAAACGCAAGCCCTCCATAGAAAACGGGGACTACAGTACATTCCCCACTGTACAATGGAACAACTTCCAGTTTCTGGTTAAGCCAGGATGAGTTTGTGTTTTCTTTCTCTGGACATACATAAACCCAGTGCAGGGAGAATCCCCAAATTACTATGCTATTCCCCAGGGACTGGCAGCCACTCCGCTTGGAAAAAAAAATAATAATCAGTTGGACTAGATTATAAGATTTCCACCTGGAATTGTGATTATTTTGTCTTTATCATAAGAGGCCCGATGATAATTTTCCCTTTACATGAGAAGAGAAAGAGGCCAGCAATTCCCATAGCTCTAACTCTCAAAAATCTCTTTCACTTTACTTCCTCATTGGAAACGCCATTCCCTGATCAAACAGACGACTTTAATGCAGGGTGGGTTTTGAAAGGCAACAGCCCGGTCACTGGTTGCTCTGGGTGGGAGTCAGAGCACGTGGAGAACTAGAGCACAGTAATTTAATAGGCTGAATAGCAAGATTATTTTTATGTCATATTACACGATGCTTATTTATGTATAGACAATTTAAGATCATGAAGCCATGTTTAATAGAAAATCTGCTACTCCCGCTCTACAAAACCACATCTTTTATTTATACAGGTATATATGGTCGTCACATGGATGCCTTACTCCAGGGAAAGGAAACCTCCTGCTATGTCTAATTTGTGGTAAAACTGTTCATTCATGTGTTTAATTTTGCAGTTTAGAAAACAAAATATCCCTAATCAGACAGGTCAGGGACTATTTAGACCATAATATTGTAATCTCAGTTATTTTTCTTGTGGATACTGTAAGACCAGTGGTTAAAGAGATTTGGAAAACATTGCTCAGTGGTGGATTTTGGTGAAATATCAGTTCACCTATCTACATGGACTCTCCAAATTTTGGCTTGCCTTTGCTGAAAGGCTAAAGATCAATATATCATGGAAGTACAGTTGCCGAGTTTTGACCAAGTCCAAGGTGTGAGTAAGCCTTCAGAAGCTTGAGGACTTTTCTATACCGTCTTCCAGCCTTTTAAAGCCAAAAGGTTTGCTTGAACAACTATTTTTATAACGTATTCGCAATTATGAAGATAGCAACCAGCATGACGAACTTTAACAACAATATAATTCAGCTGTGTCCTTACTTTGGATGGAATTTTTAGATAAAGCTGGATTTAATATAGTCTCCATTATCTTTTTTGATAATCACACCTACCAAAAAAAATACCCGTTTGAATCCCCAAATCTGCCATGGCTGGGGATATTTGCTAATTCTTTAGACTTTTATAGACTATGGTGGGAAAGCGTTGCTCCCCAGCATTGAGTCTGGACTTTGCACACCCCGTGTACGAGACGGATGGTGTAAAGGAATTCAGGATAGGTACAATATGGAGTATTTCCATGTCTTGTCCTCTTGGCTTATGGCAGTGAGGAACAAGGAGGTTTGATTTAGTTCCTCCAGTGGCTTTCACTCCTACCTGTAAATGAACAGAAAGGTTTGCTTGGAAGCAAGTGTTTATGAGGAGGAGCCCGAGTACCGTCTATGCGCCCACAGTAGGGGCAGCTCGGGTAACTGCAGCACAGTCTGGTCCCCAAATTGCCGTGCTGAAACGAAGAACTCGGATGGCATCTGCTTGTGCCTCTTCTGCCCTCGAGGTGCGAGCAGAGCCAGCTCTGAGGGCTGGCTTTGCCCGGGCCCGCAGGACCTCTCTTGCCTAAATATGGGGCGGAGGGCAGGGAAATGTTAAAACCAGCAATGCTTTATCCACTATCAGATATTCATACAGAAAAGCTTACTCCTTTTTTTTTTCTGACAGAAAAATGTCTTTCTCCTGCCAGCAGTTCCCTCGGCTCTGCATGGATTCATCACTGAAACGCCACTGGAAGTCAGCACAGACGCACAAATTGCGTGTAGGTCAGCTCGTGAGCTGGGTAAAAGGGAAAAAAATCCAATTCTGTATAATTCAGCATGTTACCTGTAGCAAAAATGGAGAAAATGGAGGGAAAAAAAAAAGAAAAAAAAAGAAAAAAAAGGTTTATCTCTGAAATCATCACGACCCAAGAAGACCCCTATGGTGTCCCACCTTTGCACATCACGACAATGAAATAAGAGTTGACAAAGTCTCCTAAAGGCGAATCCTAACACACCAGCCATCAGGAATCTGGCATTATGGCTCAAAAAGGGGCTTTTACTTTGCAGGTGGGTCCTGCGCATTTCTCCGTAGGTCACAGTGGAGATTACATTTCAGGTCAGCAGCCTAATGAGGAGTCGCCCTGCCAGGCGAAGGAATGCCATATGGCTTTTTTTTTTCCCTACTTAACACATTCTGAAAGCTAAAAGAAACGTCCTTTTTTAGAGCTGGCTTGGATCGCTGAGAGTTCGTGGGGTAAACGGGACTAAACGTGCGACGCGGTTTGTGAACAAACTCTAGCAAAATTAGTTTTGTACCAAGCGATATTGTTTTTCTGCTGTTTTAACAGATTCTGACAGTTATTGTTTAGCATAGCTTGGCAGCACATGAAAAGATTTGTTCTCTAAACAGGACCCCACTTAATTGTTTACCAGCATCTCCTTTTCTGTTTAATATAAGTAGAGGCAGCTTCCACATTTGTTCTGCCGAAGGAAGAAGGCATTGAAATAAGTCTGACGATTCGGTTGGCCTTCCAGATATTTCCAGGGAAATCAGTCACTCACGTCCTGGAAGTTCCTCGCCCTGTAAATAAATGGTGATCAAAGGGCTAACGAATCTGGCGCGCAGGTGCTGCACGTTGCGGTTGTGGGAACAACTACCTAAAGTTTGAAAGTGAGAAGAAACCAGTCTGGGGAGAATCAGGGATGGGTTTTTGAGACTGCCTTGAGTTCAGCTGGCAAAAATCTTAATGTCTAAAAGACTTAAAAATTTAGACATCATTATTATTATTATTTTCTAATTTCTATTATTATTTTCTATTTTGCCAAAGCTTTTTTGGGGGGCTCATTCTGCCTGTCTGTGAGTCTGTCCGTCTGTTTCCCTCCCTTTCTCTTTTTCAGTGGAGGGGGTTGAGAGGTTGGCGAAGGGATAGACTCCAGATGTCAGGGAAAGAAGAAAAAAAAAGAAGAAGAAAAAGAAAAAAAGAAGAAAAAGAAAAAAGAAAAAATAAAAAACAACCACCAACCCAGAACTGATCCCAACAGAGGATGTTCTGAATGAATGGACTCCACAGTCTAGCAGCCCGTGGAGCCCAGCTCGGTTTCACAAAGGCGTTATCTGTGCCAGGAGCGATGCTGCCTCCCGACTGTATTTGTACTGCGCCCTTATTGGCATTCAGAGGAAGTGCCCGGGGTCGGTGAGTGCTCAGCTAGGTAACCCCGAGGTCAGGCTTAATTGCTCTAAAAGGTGGCACATGGCAATGAATGAGCTCTAATGATTTAGATAGTATCTATTTCACATCAAGAAGTTTTCCACTCCGAGCAGACCTAATCGAAAGTAATCTGAAAATTAGGGAAAATAAAAACCATGCCCACAATGACCTAAATACCTATTTCCTTGAATTTTATGCCCTAAATAACCTCATTCCTGGGAAGTTTAATTTCTCCCTTCTGCTAAATATACAATTGCCTGGGAGAAATGATAGGTCATAATCAAGCTTTTGAAAGCCGCAACTGTTAAAATATTATTGTTCTACTAAGAATTTTGGAGGGGAAAGCAGCCAGTACAGAGGGAGGGAGTGAATACCCCCAGGCTGTCAGAGCGAATGTGCATGGGAACTCTACTCATGCTTTCACATTTTTATATATGTGTATGCTTATATTTTTATATATTATTTATGTATTTGGATATTTATCTATATGTATATATTTTTATACATGTGTGTATGTGTATATACACACACAGTGTGTGTATATATATGTATACAGAGTGTGTGTGTGTTTGGGTATGAGACATTTAGTATCCTTAGTTTCACCTCCTGCTTTCACAAATAAATAACGATTTGCCTTTTCAGAGGAAAGTGTGAGTCTTTCTCAGCCTCACTTAAAGAGAGAGAGTGAAAAACCAAAGGAGAAGCCAATGTGCACACACAGACGGTGCCGGTGCACCGGGCTGCGGTGTGATCAGGACTGGCACAATGTCCCCTTCAGGAGCGATGTCCTTATAAATCCTTAAAGGGAGGGTGCCGGGGGGATGGGAACAGTCTGTTTTCAGTGGTGCCCAGTGATAGAACAAGAGGGAACGGGCACAAACCTGAGCATCGGAAGTTCCATCTAAACATGAGGAGGAACTTCTCTCCTGTGCGGGTGGCAGAGCACTGGCACAGGCTGCCCAGAGAGGTGGGGGAGTGTCCCCCTCTGGAGCCATTCCAAACCCGCCTGGACACCGTCCTGTGCCACTGCTGGAGGTGCCCCTGCTCTGGTAAGGGATTGGACTAGATGATCTCCAGAGGTCCCTTCCAACCCTGACCAGTCTGTGATTCTGCGTCCACCCAGCTCTGAGCCACCATCTTCTCGCCAGACATGTCTCATGCTTCTGCTTTACGCTCCCTCCCGGCCCTGCAAAACACGGCTTGCATGAACTACGTGGTCAGGAAAAGGCTATCGTATGTCCACAGCCAGATGGGAAACGTTTGCTGAAGAGATGCTGAAGGCTTCACAGATGTGTTCAGGTAACCCCGGCAGGTTAGGCACCTCCGACCCAGACCTGTCCCAGTGGGGTCAGGACCGAGGCATTTTTTTTGCCCAGTGCTTTGTCGCACATCAGATGCAAACCCATAAAAGCAGAGGTTTTGCACTGCGTCTGTGCCCTGCACATACTCTGTACATAAAAAGATACTCTGTACATTTGGTAAGCCACTGGAACAGGTTGCCCAGAGAGGTTGTTGAGGCCCCATTCCTGGAGGTGTTCAAGGCCAGGCTGGACGTGGCCTTGGGCAACCTGGTCTGGTGGGAGGTGTCCCTGCCCAGGGCAGGGGGGTTGGAACTCAATGATCTTCAAGGTCCTTTCCAACCTAAACCATTCTATGATTCTATGATTCTATGATCAGTCGGGCTTTTCCAGGTAAACGTGGGATGTCCCGGTGTTCAACCAAGCCATGGGCTCTGAGACTTTGGGACTTTCTGTGCCCCGAGTAATTGTGCGGTGCCTACGTCTGTGCTGGGAAACCCCAGGCAGAAACACGTTAACCCTCTCATCAGACGCACAACCCGGCACCCACAACCGAAGAGGCTGTGGGATTTGGTTTGCTAGCAATTAACATATTGAAGTATTTGCCTGGAAAAGCTGGTGATTTCTTTATGACCTTGAGCCATCAAAGACTAAGTATGCAATTAGTTTTAGCTGCAGCGAAGCATTTAAAGTCAAGCGTGTGTTCTAGTGCTTTGATAAATCAGGGCAGAGCAGAAACAAATTTGAAAACAAAAAATATACAGAAAGTTGAGGGGGAAACCATTTCAGCTTGCAAGTCGTGCTGTTTTTACAGGATACTCACGTTACGCAGCTCTTTTGCTCGACGGCAACGTTGTGCACTCCAGCGATGCGCTCGCCCGTGCGCGGATAAAGCTAAATACGTTCTGCCGTATTGCAACGCCGGCAGAGCCCGCGTTGCACTAATCCCACGTTGTGCTCAGCCCAGAGCTATGTAAATCAGCGCAGGGGAAGCTGAAGGGCTTTTGAGGAAGCAGAAATCCGATCCTGTGCTGCCTTCAGGTACAGATGGAACTCTGTCCAGTTTAAATTATAATATCCATTTCAGCAGAGGAAAATTCTAAGCGTAAAGATGGTTAGAAACATATAACCATTATAATCATAACGATGGTTAAAACCATATAACCATTACAACCATAAATGGCCTTAGGGGTACAAATCATACCTCAGAACTTTCCTAAGAGAATTTCACGGCTATTCATCTACAAATTAATAGGATTTAGACTTTCCACAATTTGTGCAGAAGGCCCAGCTGTGGGGGAGAAGGTGGTAACGGCTTCTGCGCTAAACTAAAAAAGACCTTGCAAGGCTCCATGGGGACACCGAAGATCAAGAAATGGAAAACACAAACAGCATTTTGGCTGTTTTTTGGGGGGAAGAAAAAGGGAAGAACGCGGTGATCAACCCTGTGCACAGAATCGTGCTGGGTGCGCAGTGGCAAACCGAGACAATCCACTTACTTCAGTGGCAATTCATAATTCTTTGGTCACATTGACTTTCACACTAGTTGCTATTTCTTCTCACCTGCGTGATGTCTTGGTGCTGTTGCTTATTTCTTTACGGCGTTCCTAATATAAAGTCTCCCGGGTAGCCCCGTCCTTCAGCTCTTTCTGGGGTGGAGACGGTGGTGCAGCTGGAGAGCAGGTCAGAACGCTTGGGGTGACAGCAGCCACCGAGGTCCAACCTGTTAGAGCCTCCCACTGCTTTAGGGAAACAAAAACGCAAGAAAAATGAACACAGCCCCAAGGGGTGGAAGGCAATGTCTTTCTTTTATAAAAAGAAAGGGAAATTTAGGGGACAGAGAGGCAAACGCTTTTGTCTGTCTGAAATTACACTGCTGTGCCTGGCTGCCTGTCCTACAGCGGTCCCTGGTCCCCGGATGCTGCTGGTGCGCGCGGTGCGATCCTGTGACACAAAGGAGCAGAAAATGGGGCCATCCAACCGCCCTTCTACGTTAAAATGCCTCTTTCTTTCTTCCTCTGTTACCATAGAGGCATCCTGTTGCAAAACATGGACATTTTAAACTATAATTTGCCTTTGCTGAGCTATTGATCCTGATTGTGCCTGAGATTTGGGAGTTTCCCAAATACAATAAGTGTGTTTACATGCAGTAGTCAGAGAGGAAATTACATGTGAAAGCACTCAATAAGGAGATGGTATTTTGTTGCAATTATACATAAGCCTTGTGTTTACATGGGGTTTTTAAGGAGAATTCAAAGCATATCTCCTTTTTGTGATGCATCAACAAGCATATCAAATGATTGTTCAAAAAGCTTGTGCTTTTTGCAAAAATAGAAACCAAATGGCTGAGTAATTTCCAACAGAAAAAAAACTGCTATAGCAATTCCATGGTCTATTTAAAACTCCTTTATAAAACCTTTTAAATAATAAAACTCTACACTCCCAATTAAAAAAAAACCCCTACCGGCTCTGTTGGTTTCATGTTTCTAAACATTATACATTGTAAGGCCATTATATGAACTGTGTATTTTCCCCCTCCAAAGATCGCATGTTCCACTCTTTCTCTCCTGCAGTTGCTCCTCTGGTCTAACCCTTTCCCTGACGGGTTACGGTCCCACAGGGCACTCCATGTCCCACGTCCTCAGCGCGGCTTCCGAAGTGACTGAGCGACTTTGAAGCAATTATCTTGGGGTTTGCTGTGTTGGGGACACACTGACTCTCACCGGCCGAGTCTCCTGCCCTGGGCTGAGCTGGTGCCTCTCGTAGGTGGTCCCGTGTGGGAGTGCTCCTTCTGAACCCAAAAGGCAATGGCTGGAAACTCTTCCTCTGACCTCCTTGTGGTGTCCCCTGCAGGAGATTGTGGTGAACCTGACGGGACCAGTCACAGAAACAACTGCCTGATGTACAGGTGGGGAAAAAAAGAGGAGAAGGAGAAGGAGAAGGAGAAGGAGAAGGAGAAGGAGAAGGAGAAGGAGAAGGAGAAGGAGAAGGAGAAGGAGAAGGAGNAAAGGAAAGGAAAGGAAAGGAAAGGAAAGGAAAGGAAAGGAAAGGAAAGGAAAGGAAAGGAAAGGAAAGGAAAGGAAAGGAAAGGAAAGGAAAGGAAAGGAAAGGAAAGGAAAGGAAAGGGGAAAGGGGAAAGGGAAAAAGGGAAAAAGGGAAAAAGGGAAAAAGGGAAAAAGGGAAAAAGGAAAGGAAAGAGACGAGACATGAAGGTTGTAAACCTTCAGCTAAGCACTCCTCCTTTGGGAAGGGGTGACTGCAAAACAGAAGCTGATGCCAAAGCCATTCAGAAGACTTTTTTTTTTTTTTCTCTTTACATTTCTTTCATGGAGCAGTAGAAGCTGCAGCAGCGGTGGGGTCCCGCAGCAGTGCCGCAGTTTCCCCCGCCTGCCTCCCCGGGCCGTGCCGCCTGCCCGCCTGAAGCCGCAGCCCAAGGCAGGAGCACCGGGCACGGGGCTGCTCCCGCCGCACGCGTGCAGGGAGCGCGGCGCACGGAGCCCGTGTTTGTCTGCCAGCGGTGTGACGAATTCATACCTTCTAATTAATATCTCCTCTCTCATATTAAGTGCCTTTTTGGTGGCTACTACAAATTCTCTTTCAAGTGTCACACTTGAACCTTGGCTACGTTCGGAGGACATGTCTAATCTCCAGGTTCATGTTACAGAGGCCCCTTAAAAACAATTCTCTTTTTCCCTAGCAAAAAGGTCTGGTAATTTAGCCTCAAAACAAACAAGTTAAACACATTACAAACTAAACCCATGATCTTTGCACTCCCATTACAGCAGCAGGCCAGCTAACATCATGCGTAAAAAGGCAGATTGGCTAATTCTCTCGTACTGTAAACAGGATACGTTGCGTTGTGCAGCGGCATGGCACCTCTGCTTTTGCATCTGTCCGGTCCAGCAGGCCGGGACACGGGGCGGGGGGACGTCGGCGTAGGCTTCCTGAGAGAAAACAGACGGGATTAGAGGCAGTTTAATCACTTATGTGGGGCTAAGTTGCTTGCCAGGTTTGCTTTTCTAAAACCAACCTGAGTCCAGACATAAAAGCACCCACCATCGGGCAGAGGTAGGTACACACTTATTACAAAAAAAATCAGTTTATACCTTCATCATGAAGATGTAAATCAATTTATATCTTCACCAGATCTTGCACTGACCGCTGCTGGAAGCAAATGAGGAGGTCTCACTCTTACAGGTCTCGTGGTTTTCCCCCATGACGACATCTCCTAGTGACTTGGCACTGATTTCTACTTGAATAGTGAAGATCCACAATACTCAGCTGTTGGTCTCCAAATTTCCAGCCCACGTCTCTTCTTTGACTTCACCTCTTTGCTTGGAGATATCTGCTGCACATGAGCAAGCTGAGCAGGGTACCATTCCATATACACAGTGATGGTTGTAGTAAATCAGAGGAAACTTCTGTGATTTAAATCTTCTGGCATATGTTTCTGTGTTTAATGCTGTTTAATGAAAGCTGCTTTTCTTATGTGCATGTGCACACACACATTTTTAGCCATATTTTTCCAATTACTTGTGTACAGCAGATCACATTCAAATGGGACTCCGAGTCTGGACCGATGGTAGCTGAAAGCACGTGGACCTTTTGCACGCACTTGCGATATGCTAAAATCTTTTAGTTATTAACAAAGCCACGTTGTTGATAATTTTCTTTTGCAAGGGGAGATTTAGAGGACTGGCTGTTTAGATACAGAGGAACTCCCATATAGTCCCAGACTCAAAACCATAATATTTCCTTCGCTGTGTATCAGGTGATTTCTCCTGGATGGTGCAGTGATCTGCCTTCATATTAATCAACACTAATACCTCTACCTCTCCTTGACTGAGGCACAGCCGACAGTGCAAGCCAAGACCTGGAGTGCACTTTCCAGAGGAGACACAGTGCCACCTACTACTTCATGGTAAAGTGCAAGTCACCTGGGTAGTCTCGGAGTGCCAGGCGTTTGCTAGGGCAGAGCAGTGCTCTTGCTTCTGGAGTCACTTTAGCAACCCTGAATTCTGAAGAATGTACTTTGTGGTGGTGTTTATCCACATCTAAGCACCTGCAGAAGATGGCAAAGCAGCGGCTCTGGGCAGCTGATGGAAGTAGCAGTTACCCGTGGGTGAAGACATGTTCTTTTCCAGATCCATTATTTTTCCTTCCCTCCCTTTCCTTTTTCCTTTTCCCCAGCAGTTGTGGAGTCTGTCTCCAGCTCAGTGTAAGTTACCCGCTATGTATTTGATTCTCCTTTTTTAGCCGTCTCTAGACTCAATGTAGAGGTACAGCATATAGGAGACGTACTGGGATGGGGCTGACAAGCATGACCTCATCTGTCCTACCCAAACCTATTGGCCAAGCAGCCTTTGAATGATGAGTGCCTGCTTTTCTTTGAACCCGAGATGAACAGAAATGCGTATGCGTTCAAAATAGCTGTGCATCTCAACGGGAGAGACATTTTTCTGATTAGTTTCACATTTATAACTTTCAAACTCAATCAGAGAAAGCATTTCTGTTTCTTAAAACCAGACTTTTCTGATCATCCTCTTCCTCCGCTCATGGTCATTTCCAAGCTGCCAGGAGCATGCTGGCAAGTGCTGCTGCTATGGAGGAAGAGGCCTAAAAAGTACTTGGCGGTGTGGTCTCTAGAGGAACCTCATGCCAATAGCTTCCACTTTTAATTTTTGTAACCTAAAAGGGTCCCTTCTCTGGCAGTCTTGGTCAGGGACAGATGCTACCCCTTGCTGGTGGGGCATGGGGCATGGCTGCACAGTGGAAAGGCTCTGAAAGCTCTTTCTCCTCCCAAAAGCTAAGCTGTGGTCTGGTGTGCAGGTGCTCAGCTGGGGTACCCTCAGTTTTGGCTCAAGGACCATGCTGAGCGCACCCCGGCCGCTCTCCTGCTATACCTCACAGAGAAAATGACTGAAGTGTGGTTCCTTGTGCAGCAAACATGAGGAGCACTCTGTTCTGCTGGGGTTTTCATAGAATCATCTGGGTTGGAAAGGACCTTTAAGATCATCGAGTCCAACCATCAACCTAACACTGCCAAACCCACCACTAACCCATGTCCCTCAGCACCACGTCTACCTGTCTTTTAAACACCTCCAGGAATGGTGACTCTACCACTGCCCCGGGCAGCCTGTTCCAATGCTTGACAACCCTTTTGGTGAAGAAATTTTCCCTAATATCCATGCTAAACCTCCCCTGGTGGAACCTGAGGCCTTTTCCTCTTGTCCTATGGCTTGTACTTGGGAGAAGAGACCAACCCCCTCCCCTTGCTATACCCTCCTTTCAGGGAGCTGTAGAGAGCGAGAAGGTCTCCCCTCAGCCTCCTTTTCTGCAGGCTGAACACCCCCAGTTCCCTCAGCTGCTCCTCATCAGACTTGTGCTCCAGACCCCGCACCACCTTCGTTGCCCTTCTCTGGACACGCTCCAGCACCTCAATGTCCGTCTTGCCATGAGGGGCCCAAAACTGAACACAGCACTTGCAGTGGGACCTCACCAGTGCCCAGTACAGGGGGACCATCACTGCCCCGGTCCTGCTGGCCACACTGGTCCTGATACAGGCCAGGATGCCGTTGGCCTTCTTGGCCACCTGGACACACTGCTGGCTCATGTTCCGCCGGTTGTCCACCAACACCCCCAGGGCCTTTTCTGCCGGGCAGTTTTCTGCCACTCTGCCCCAAGCCTGTAGCGCTGCGTGGGGTTGGTGTGACCCCAGGGCAGGACCCGGCACTTGGCCTTGTTGAGCCTCACACTACTGGCCTCGGCCCATCAGTCCAGCCTGTCCAGATCCCTCTGTAGAGCCATCCTACTCTCAAGCACGTCAACACTCTGGCCCAACTTGTTGTCCTCTGCAATCTTATTGAGGGTGCACTTGATCCCCTCCTCCAGGTCGTTGATAAAGATTAAAGAGAACTGGCCAAAATATTCACATTCTGGTCACCACTGGGACACTCTTCTGATCCCCTGGATAGCCACAAAATGCTCTTGTCTGAGCAGGCAGGAGCAGTCGGGGAGCCAGCGCTGGCGCTGGGAAATGACACTGCCCACAGATTCGTCTGTCCCAATCTCCAGCCCCCAAAAAAGCGCAGACACAATGCGTTCCCTTCACATCCCCCCAGACTGCCCCAAACGGAGCGCTACATGCCAGGCTCAGGTTAACACCCCAGTTTTCCACGCTGTTAGACCTCCGGGAGCATCACTCTGACGGTCCACGCAAGCTGCTCAGCCCATGCCATGTTTGTCTGCAAGGAAATGGGATGTTTATGTTTATTCAAATTGATACTGATGGATTACACTTTTGTTCCATTTAGCAGCTGTTTGGACCATTTTATACCACAAAAGGAGATTAAGATCCAAAGTACTGTAGGGCTGTGTTATGAATAACAGCCGTTTAATAGCAATAACAATGAATAACAGTTTGAAGTATGGCTTTTAGCTATTGTTATGTCTAAGGTTAGTTTGTTTTTCACATATATAAATACATATATACATATAGAAAAAAAATATATCTAAAAGGAATATAGCTAAGGTAAAAGCAATGTCTTTCCGGATAACCCCCCCCCCCCAAACTGTTCTAGATTTCTTGTCCTAGTCACTCACTATGGAAAATAATGTTGAAGAAGCAGTGTAATGCGTCTTGTGAACCTGTAGGTAGGTCTGAGCTCGGGACTCCCACCGTGGGGCCATGCGGAAGGGCTGCAGCCAAATGGCACGTGGGTCCATCAGCCGCAAGCACGTTGGCTCATAGCAAAACTAAGGACATTTTTCGAAGAGAAATGCCTCTTAAATACTGTGTCCTGCCAGCCTGCCTTTGGTAGACAGAATCCACCGCTTGTTCAGGGGATGCTGGCAATAACAATGCTCCAAGAAGCAGCAAACCTTTACCTAGCAGCAGCGACGCCCCTTCTCTCCGTTGGAATTGCCGCATAGACAACAAATTATTTCTGTCCCTGCTGCCCTCTTAGGGCTGCAGCCAGGCAGAAGCTCTGCGTAGGCTGTGGGAGATGCTGCTGGGGCTTCTGCTCTCCTCGCTTGGATCTGGCACCAGAGCCAGGGTCCGCCTCGGGAAAGGGACTTGGGCCAAGGCTTATCTCACCCAGCACAACGTGGAAATAGGGAGAGATGCCCGTATTTGAGGGCTGCAGGCACAGAACCCTCTATTTATTTATAATTTATGCCTACGTGAAGCTTTGCTGTGCACACATAGCGAGATGAACGTGACTTCCCAGGACAGGGGTGTGTGTGTGAAGTGCCATGCCTGGCCAAGCAGTTACCGACCAGTTAGGGCCAGAGCAGAGGCAGTTTTCAGAGAGAAATCTCCCTTGACTCCTCCATAAAAATAAATTGCTGCTGACAAGAAATAACTGTAATAGAGTCTGGTTCCTTGTCATTATTGGCTAGTGCAGTGAAGAAGATAATAGCTGGAGAAAAAAGCTTTGAGTGTGAGGCACTCTTTTATTTTGTACAAATACTCTAAAATTAGACCATATAGAGAACACTAAAACGAGCACACTAAAACGTATGATTATTACATTTTAAATGACTGGTTAAATCCAAAGAAAAAAATCCGGGGTTCTTACCCTGTCTGACAGGTGGCTTACTTCTGATCCCACCTCTTAATCTTCGAAGTCATGTTTTCTTTCAAACTCAGTTATTCTGTTTTAAAAGGAGATTGGGTTATGTAGGACAATGAAGCATAGAGTGCACGGCTGGCAAATAAAGTATTTTAAAGAAAGAAATTCAGGATAGATTTGTTGACCTGGCGACATTGCAAGACATAATGGTTTCAGAGTTTTGCGAGGTTGTGGTTGGACAGCTTCTCTATATTTGCAGCGTTTAACATGCATGGAATTGGGCACAGCTAATGAGGTAGAAGAGGCTCTGTTGATAACATCCCAAACATACCTCTTGTTGCTTTCCCTGCAGCGGTGTTCCCGGTAGCGTGTGTCGCACACTGCAGGGGCATTGCACTGCACGTACTGCTGGAGCGGGACGGCCAGCAGCACGGTAACGAATGAAGGTGATGGCTGGGTGGGAGTTTCTCAGAAAGCACCATGGAGTGAGGTCCTGGGGTTCAGGCTGAAGCTCTGCCCATTTAGTATTGTACTTATCATGTTCCTTCTTGCATGCATGGGGCGGCACAACCATCTGAAAGGGCTCTACGTTGTGCAACCTTTCCCTTGTGCTGGCGAGTGCACGCTCTTTCATGGCAATGTAGGAACATGTGGCCTCCACTTAACAGGTTTAAGTAGACCCTGTTAAACAGATGCTACAAGAAATTATTTTGACAAGATGATAGCTTCTGTGGGCTTCTTCCTCCATGATGTGCATTTATACTGAACCCCCTCCCAGTCTCTTCTCCCCTCTGTTGCTGGAAAATGCTGCTGCACAAGAGCACATGCTATAGAGATACAACCAACGTACGTACCCTTTTGGGGGAGGCGCAGCAGCAGGAAAGTGATGATGGTGGGGTTCTGATGTGGTCTGCAGTCCACCTCCAGCAGTGGCTCTGATGGTAGCAATTGCACTGCCATGCTCTGCCCTTACCAGGACAAAAAAAACCCTGCCAAGAACAACTGGAAGCAGATGCACTTAGGCTCACAGTCATAGAATCACAGAATCATAGAATGGTTTGGGTTGGAAGGGACCTTAAAGACCATCCAGTTCCACCCCGCTGCCCTGGGCAGGGACACCTCCCACCAGCCCAGGTTGCTCCAAGCCCCGTCCAACCTGGCCTTGAACACCTCCAGGGATGGGGCAGCCACAGCTTCTCTGGGCAACCTGCGCCAGGGGCTCACCACCCTCAGAGTGAAAAATTTCTTCCTGATATCTCATCTAAATCTCCCCTCTTCCAGTTTGAAGCCATTCCCCCTCGTCCTGTCACTACATGCCCTTGTAAAAAGTCATTCCCCAGCTTTCCTGGAGCCCCTTTAGGGACTGGAAGGCCGCAATAAGTTCTCCCTGGAGCCTTCTCTTCTCCAGGCTGAAAGTCCTCCAAAAGTCCAAGGATATCCAGTTGCAGACACAGAAAGAGGCACACTAGCACTTCACCAGCCTTTTTGGCTAGTGCAAGGTAAGCATGAATCAAAAAACCACTTGCTGCCCACGTTTTACAGATTTATTTCTCCCCCTGCTCCTCATTTAGCAAACCAAGATTGTTAAAACTCAGGAAAATATTTCATGAGGCTCTTGTTGCGTAGCGATTGAGTTGGTGTTGCTCTTGAATAAAAATGATAGACGAGGGAGGTCAGCAGTGGCCTAGGAAGGGGACAGCTGTTTTGCCATCCAGTCTTGTGAGTTACAGGTTATCCAGCCTTGCCAAAGCAGAGGGGATGGGGGGAGATTAACTGTGGTCTTCGTCAACAGTCATCTGGTTATTAATGTTCCTTAATGTATTGCTGAAAGACCAGTGGAAGATTTTTGCAGCGAGCGCTGTAGAGAACTACAGTATCAACAGCACTACGCAAACAGTGAGTTTCTTCTGACAGTAAAAGCAAAATCTGTAGAAACAAAAGAGTCTGCTCTTTTTAACTCGGCACCAAAATAACGAGGACTTTTGGTTTGCTTGCTCATTTGCTATTACTATAGATGACTTGATATTCTGTATAAGGAACGCGCTCAGAGGAACGAGCCGTATTTTCAGATATGGAAGAATTATTTGCGTAAGTGTCATCCTTCCTCCCGTCTCGCTGGTCTCCTCCAGGCTCATAGCTCAATAGCTCTGCCCTGCCAGAAGAACTGACGAAGGCGCCCAGCTCTTTGTCAGGCCTTGCAGTGGGCCAGCACCCTCCATTCCCAGTAATTTCACTGTATGTAATGGGATCGTTTACCTTTGACGACCTGAAAACCTATGCCCCTCCTCACACAACCAGTCTTACCCCATAACCAGCCCAGCCTCTCACCTTCTTGTTCCATTCTGCAAATGACAACTCTGTGAATATTCTTCTGTTTGCTTCTCCCAGGCAATCTTTGCTTTTTTTTTATTTATTTGTTTCCTTTTTTTCTTTCTTGGAAACAATCCCTGGAGGTGTTCAAGGCCAGGTTGGATGGGTCTTTGAGCAACCTGGTCTAGTGGAAGGTGTCCCTGCCCAGGGCAGAGGGGTGGAACTGGATGAGCTTCAAGGTCCCTTCCATCCCAAACCTTCTATGAGTCTATAAGCTCCCTTCTGTACATGGAGTAACGTTCCTGTGACAGTCCTCCCTCTGAAAGGGCTGGTTTGACATTCTCAACATAATAGAAAGGGTAGGAAAGACTTTTGTGGCCTTTTGGCAAATGATGTATTAAAAGATGCGAGATTTATCAATGATGTGAGATCTATATGCACTTGCTTTGTATCTCTCCCCTCTCCTTACCCATGGTAGAAGGTTAGCCACCCGGGGTGATGGCACCAGACCCTTACAATGCATGTGGGTGGTCTCCAGAGAGGTCTGGGTGTTGTGGGAAGGCCTGTAACCAATAAGAAGAACTTTTCTGTTGCAAGGATGAATTAGGTGAGTGTGAGTTGCTATAGGTGGCATTAGCACTGTGGCACCAGCTGGATAACTCCTGAGATCCTCCCTGTTCTGTGTGGTGAACTGAGCGGACCTCCGGAGAGCAAGAAGCTGATGGCTGGCAGCTTCTTTGATCCAAAGCCCATTGAGGTTGATGGAAATCCTCAGCACTGTGACTCCGGCAATGTGGTGTCAATAGTTCACACCAATGAGAGTCTGGAGAGTACTTTGGGGAGTGCCCGCTTGGCTTGAATGTGGAGCTTCTCCTGGCATTCCTATGGATTTAGATGGTGAGAAGGCAACCCACACCACCACGGACACATGAGCAAGCATCAGAAATGTTTGCCACCACAGCATCTCCAGGAGACATACTGTGTTCATATCATGTCCTATGAAAAGTCAGTTTGGGGCTCTGACAAGGGTCACTTTTATCAGGAGGTGAGCACCAAATGCAGAGCCAGGACAGCTCTAGCACGTGAAGGGTGCTTGGCCTGCACCAAGAGGACGCTTTCATGGCTTTTTCTCCCTGGAAGTACACTTGGAAAGTGCAGAGAAACTGCTCAGAGGGAGAAATCATCATGCTGTGTGTGCTGCTACTAGGATGAAGGGTGAGTCTTCATCCAGCGTGGCACAACCAGGACATCTGCTCTGGGCAGTAACAACACATGCAACGCCGGATCCTACTGCCTGCAGGGCTGTGCTGTCTAACCAGTCGAGATCTGTAGGAACCCCATCGTTAGTCCTACCTGAAAAACACTCAGCAGGGCTCTGGAAGGAATGAAAGCGCAAAGTGATAATCGGGAGCTCAGTGGAAATATGACTGCAATGGGGGGAGTAAGCCGTGGCGGTTTGAGAAGCAGCGGACATGAGGACTGAGTCATTTTCATGAGATAAACCACCATATAAACCATCTGATGTTGTTTCCTCTTCATATGTTACTGTTCCCAGCTAAAACATGCTGCAAACAAATAGCAGGGTTTCTTAATTGATGTTAATTGCTTTGCCTGGATGTATTTAATTTCCTGATCAATTTTAAACATTGGACAAACAAACTCTAGTGTTAATCTTTTTTTTTTTTTCCTTTCTGCTCCTCAAATCGTATTTGTGACATCGTGCAGAAAACAGAGAATCCCAACGTTCGTGGTGATTTACAGGGTGGTTTTTTTCCCATTGCACACAGCTCAGAAGCTTACGAAAAGCTCCGACTCTTAAGGTCACACATTACAAAGCAGAGTTACTTTCCCTTTGGACATCTGTGGCTGGCGCAGGCTTTCGTCAGTGCTGGATGCTGGTGGCCTAAACACAACCAGAACCTTCCTGAAACAGCCCTGCATCAGGCAGAAGATTGCAGCCGGAGATTTAGAAAAACATCAATGAGCATCACGGATTAAATCTGCCGGGACGTTAGAAGGGCAAAAAGTCAATTTCCAGCGGTTTTCAAATGGCTCCGTGGCAGACAAGCTGCGACGAAAGCATCTGGCAATGAAACGGTGTCTTGGAGAAACTGAGGTGTGTAGCCAGAGGAAAAGAAAAGTTCCCTTTGTCTCGGGAGCAGAAAAGTCACCTCATGCGATGAAGGTTTAATCCCTGCAGATGGTCTGAAGCCACAGCATCTTTATTCTCTTCTCACTAGCATCTGTCAAAAAGTTGTCATCGCTGCTTATGCCAAATGCCGGACGGGGAACAATTTGTGTAAAACCTGCTCGAGATAACAAGCTCGTTAATAGCTTATATTCTTTGTTAGCGGCCAAGGTACACTTAGCTGTGACAGTTCCCTTTCAGTGGGCCGGGGAGCTGCTCTCCGCTGTGACAGGGCAGAACGGGTGGAATGTGGGGAACAAAAGCCCCACACAAAGGGAGCACTTTAGGGCTGGAGCGTGTCTGCCTTCCTCTGGCTTCCCAGAGGCCACACAGTGACGGGGCGTATGGTGAGACTCTTTACTCTAATTAATATTTCATTCTCGGAGCCAGTTTCAAGTTATCCCTTGAGAGAAGTTAAGGGTTTGCACATTTTGAGGCAAAGTAACGAGGCTGGTGAGCTTGAATTAAGAAAGTATGTTGAAAGGAGCTGTTACAGTCTTTAACCTTGGGCAAGGGACACGTAAACCGTACGGTATTAGTGCGCTTTTTTATTGTATAACTTGTTCTATGTCCTATTTTACGGGCTGCTCCAATAAATTTATACATAAGTGCTGCTAGGAAACATTCACCCCTTCTTCCCTTTCTACCTCCTCTGGACTGAGGCATCTGATATTCCATATTCTGTGGAGGTGTTTGTTTTCCAAACCAACCCACCAAATATGTTTTATGACAGCAATAAAATAAAGTGGCTATGCGGCTGGAACTGCTGACTTCAGCAGAGAACGTGAAAAAAATGGCCAGTGGAGGAGAGTTTCTGCTGCCAGCACGTGCAAGGAGTCTGGATAAAGCGGGCTGGCGGTCATGAAGATGCGTGACAGATGGGTGTAGGGCCGTACAGACGTGGCACTGCAGTAACAGAACCACATCAGGCATTACCAGCAAGATTAGAACCACCTAAGTAGCTCATGGGCCTCAGCTTTTCGGCTCTCTAGCCAAGGGAATGGGAAAAAGAAAGGCTACTTACTGGCAAAACAGGTAGAAGCGATTCCCCTGAACTTCCACCGCAAGCTGGACGTGGCCTTGGGCAACCTGGTCTAGTGGGAGGTGTCCCTGCCTATAGCAGGGGGGTTGGAACTCGATGATCTTGAAGGTCCTTTCCAACCTAAACCATTCTATGATTCTATGATCATCCAGCTTTCAGCCCCAGCCGGGCAGCACAGCAGCATCCTCCCACCCTTCGCCTCCCGTCGGCGCTCACAGGAGCCGGCTTGAGGGTGGCCAAGGGGATGCGCAGCGGCTGGGGAGGGACGTGGCTCCCCGGAGCCGAGCAAGAGAGGGTGGCCCTGCAAGCACAGGTTGGTTGGGGCCGTCAGACGGCTACGGCACTGCGTCAAAGCTGAGCTGCTCCGTCCAGCATTTTCTCCTTCTCTTCACCACGGGTGAAGGCAGCAGTCTCTTAATCCAGCTGTAATTCCTCAGGATACGGCTTGCTCGAGAGAGCAAAGTAATTACTGATCTCAGACTTGTAAACTGGAGGTACAGTAAGAAAAATGATGCCACTATGTGTTGAGTGGTTTACCTATGAGCTTATCAGGTGCAATTAGAAGAAAGCCCTCCCTGGCTGTGCACAGAGAGAGAGAGAGAGGCACTTAATCCATCTAATGGCTCCCATGACATTGATATACCATCTTTTTCATTGTTGTGTTAAGGACCTCTTGAGCATTCTGCTCATGCATCACTGGATGACATTATGCTGGCGTGTTAAGGCCACCGGCACACCCAGGTTAAAAAGGATCCTGCGGCGCCCCAGGGGAAACCAGTTAAATTATTATTGTCCATTCACCAAGGCAAAGGCTGGAGAAATCCCTTGCGTGAGGAGCCCTGCTCGCGTTCTTTGCCCAGTCCACTGCAGTGGTGCACCTCGCTTGCACGAAGTGTTTCACCTCCACACGCTGCGTAGCGCTGCACCTTCTGCTTTGAGAAGTTCCGCAAGATGTTCCGACACAGCAGCATCTTGTTTGGTCGGCCTGCCAGCAAACGAGGGGGAGTGTGGGGCTGCTGGGGCTGGAGGTACACCATGGTGCTCCGAAAGAAAGAAAAAGGGCAGAGAAGGAAGGAAGGAAAGGAATTTGGGGGGTCAGGGACTTCTCAGTAGGTCTGTGAGTAGCATCACATTAAAGAGGGCTCCAGCTCTGGGAAAGGGCTATTTGTTCCACACCACAAATGCAGGGAAAATAACTCTTCTCTGAGGCAGATGGTCCCTGGAGTGTAAAGTGGACCAAGAATGAAGATGTGTGGGAGGGACTACACAAATGGCCCTGGGCTAAAAGTCACAGAATCACAGACTGGTGAGGGCTGGAAGGGACCTCTGGAGCTCCTCCAGTGCCACCCCCTGCCAGAGCAGGGGCACCTCCAGCAGTGGCACAGGACGGTGTCCAGGCGGGTTTGGAATGGCTCCAGAGGGGGAGACTCCCCCACCTCTCTGGGCAGCCTGTGCCAGTGCTCTGCCACCCACACAGGAGAGAAGGCCCTCCTCAGGTTGAGAGGGAACTTCCTATGGTCAAGTTTGTGCTCGTTACCTCTTGTCCTCTGGTTACGTTTAAGAAACCAACACGCAGACTTTGTTCTGCCTTCCTGATTGAACCGTCACCATTAACAGGCCCTGCACACCCCGCGTGGTCCTCACAGAGTTCTGCAGCACAAGCGCAGAGTCTTTGGGAAGCGACGGCAGGTTTTGTGTGACCACAAAGCAACCGTCTGCAAAAGAGCTGTGGTCACGGCAGGGGTCCTGCCCGTGGTGCCCACCGCCCTCACCCACCTAATGGTGAGAAACAAGTGATGGACACCGCTACAGGCACAAGGCTCGTGTGCAGGCCGGCGTGAGGAGCTCAACCAAAGATGCCCTGGTGACCTCAGGAAGAAAGGCTGCATCGTGTTTTTCCTTGGACTGCCAAAGAAAGCTTTATAAACAGTGAATGAAGGAGTAGGGTAAACACAGAGCCTTTTAAGATGTGTCTCCTTGTCACTTAGGTGGCTGCTAACTATTAATTTGACGGAGTTGAAGGTGAGAGGAGGACTCATGGTCTGCACGTGGTCCGCAAACGCCTACCAGCGTGCGAAGGGGCGAGCCAAGGAGCGAGCCGAGCCCCGGCTGGCAGCTCTGGGCTCTTACGTGCCTTTCTCCGAGAAGCGCGCCATGGAGCTAAATGTTTAGTAAATACAGTTAGCTGAGGGAAAGAAGTATGTAAAGTTTGACAGAAGAGTGACCTAAAAATGGGCCTCAAAGTGCGTCTTCCCAGCAGACTGGAAACAGAAGGAAATCTAATTAATTACAATTATTACACTTTTAAGCGAAGAGGAGAAGCAGACTTTCTCTCACGATATACAGAGAACAACTTCAAAACTGTTTACGCAAATGCTGTGAGTTCTGCGGGGTGGGTACTACAGATCCATGTCAGATGTTAATGGAAAGAACGGCGGTTGTAGCGCGAGATGGCACCGTGCCACTGTTTTAAGGAACAAAACATGCTCTCGGCAGCGCAGCCCCAGTCTGCCCCGATCAGGGATGAAGGATGAACACAGGGTCCGCGGGATGAACGTGGGGCTGCGCCAAATGTCCATTTATGAATGATTCTTGTCAGTTTAAAGATAGAAACAGTAGAAACCCAAATGTTGTTAGTTTACTAAGAGCGGCCAACGGTCTCGCTGCGCACACGTGTACGGAATTACCTCCCTGGCAATGGCATCCTTTGTTTATTGCGCAGTAGATTTATCAATTTCCAGTTGCCAGTAAAAGTACAATGTAAGGTGCGCTTACTCCTGCAGGTAGCTCCACATCGGTGAAAAATTAAAAAAATATAAAAGAATGAAGAAGTATTTGACCTGCATCTGCAACAGTGCCGGATACGGTACCCATTATGCACAGCGAGAGTACCCGGGGATGTTAGATGCCCTCAGCCAACGTAGCAGGAGTACACGTGGAACACTGCGGCCTCTGGGGATGCCTGTGGGGAAGGCACAGTGCACCCTTGCTGGGTGCGGAGCGGGGTGGGTGGGTGGAGGCAGAAGGGTCTCCGCAGAGCCGGCCTTGGCACGGCGGTTCGGGGCAGTGCTCGCCCAGCAGAGCGGCAAGGCAGAGGGGGCTACGCCGCTCCGGGGGCTGCTGGAGGCATCGCGCGCCCACCGCGACTGCACAGGCTGTATTTTCGGTGGGAGATATTGTAAGAGGGGGGAAAAAAAGTGACTTTTCTATCTCACTGGCACCCAAACAGCTTTCGCTGAGGCCTGCTGGAGAGCCCCGCTGAGGAGCTGGAGTGAGATGGGACCTGCGCCAGGTGACTTTGGTCTCTATCATCAGCACGAGGCTGCTGTGTTGATGGGAAGCACCGAGCCAGCCAGAGGGTAAGCTGGGCTACCCCCCGCCCCCCATTTTCCTGTCTATGCACTAATTTTTACATTACATTTGCGTAGGATAGGAACTTGTCAAACGCAGAGCCCTCTGGAGGTTGTCCAAGAAGGGGTGGAGGAGCTGCCTGGAAATGGTGTTAACTGCACGGGGTCAGCGGCCCATCTGTAGAGACAAAGCCACTATTACGCTTCTACCAACCACACATAGGGAACGCCAGGATTGAGCTACGCACCCCGTCAGCTGGTGCAGAAGCATATGACTGGAAGACACAGACTGTTTGGGGGCACAGAGGAAGGGCAAAATCCGTGCAGGCAAAGGAAGCAACAATTGAGGCAACAGGTGAGAGATTTGGAATGACTGGGCAGAATCACGGACTGAGGAATGATTTATAACAAGCCACTGCATGTTCTTCCTAGGGAGAAGACTGACAAAGCCATGATAAACCAGGAGGAGAATGGCAAGAAGCCCCTAGGAACCCAAGTGGCCAGCAAAGCAGTCCTTTCTGAAAAGTCATTGTGGAATTAGCTGAGACGCAGCTTGTGAAGGATGTTTGCAGCACTGGCCTCAAACCTTGCTACTGGCTATGGGTAAGGAAGGGTTAGAAATCATAGAACGGTTTAGGTTGGAAGGCACCTTGAAGATCATTGAGTTCCAACCCCCCTGCCATGGGCAGGGACACCTTCCACCAGACCAGGTTGCTCCAAGCCCCGTCCAACCTGGCCTTGAACACCTCCAGGGATGGGGCAGCCACAGCTTCTCTGGGCAACCTGCGCCAGGGGCTCACCACCCTCAGAGTGAAAAATTTCTTCCTAATATCTCATCTAAATCTCCCCTCTTCCAGTTTGAAGCCATTTCTCCTCATCCCATCACTCNTCTAAATCTCCCCTCTTCCAGTCTGAAGCCATTCCTCCTCATCCCATCACTGCATGCCCTAGTAAAAAGTCGTTCCCCAGCTTTCCTGGAGCCCCTTTAGGGACTGGAAGGCCGCAATAAGGTCTCCCTGGAGCCTTCTCTTCTCCAGGCTGAACACCCCCAACTCTCTCAGCCTGTCCTCCCAGCAGAGGGGCTCCAGCCCTCGGAGCATCTTTGTGGCCTCCTCTGGACCCGCTACAACAGGTCCATGTCTTTCCTAAATGCTTTGGAAAGTGTGAAGACACTGTCCAAACTTCTGATGGCCACACTGTATGTACGGGACACCACACTGTCCAACAATTGCAGTTGCCCATCTTGCTGCCGTCTAGAGGTGCGTGTGGCACTCCAGCCCAGAAGGCAGGACAGGCTGGCCAGTGTCCCTCAGCAAGAACGCCCAGGGGCTGTGTTGCCTGTGGACAGCCCTGGGCCCATGTTGCTGGAAAAGCCTCTCTGCTGGCAAATGAGGGCAGCTCGAGTTCTCAGTGAAGATGAAGCCTTTGGGCTCTTCTCTCCGTGCTTTCTCAAGGTGCCCAAAGGGGACTTTGCAAAAGCTAGGATGCTCTTAGCTGAACCTCAGGGACACGGACAGTCAGGTTCTGCACTGCGTCGCCCCGTGCCAGCCCTGGGCTACTGCAAAGGGGAGCCGGAGCAGCAACTTTCACCTCTTGTCACTGGATGAGAGCTGCATCTCTATAGGTTTGGCGGTGCGTCGTCTCCTTTGGGCTATAGCAGCTACGCTCTGTCACCGCTTCTTTCCGAGGGTGTTTTCTGCGCGGACCGAACCGGAGCGTTGCAGGGCCCCCCCCGGGCTGCGGGTGGGTGCGCAGTGGAATGAGGCACTGGGCATCCTCAACCGCACCGCAAGAAACCCGGTAAACAAAGGCTGTAGGTGTCACCAAGCCTCGGGAGGTGCCGGGCGGTTTATTACAGCAGGGACCAGTTTATAGGCGGTGGTTGTTTCTGAACTGTGAACTCCCCCAACTGGTGAACGTCCGCTATTACCACCAGACACCTTCCCCCCGGTTCAAAATGTCTCTGTTTTGCAAGACCAACCCCAAAACTCACCAGCGCTGGGGGGTGGCCGGTCAGTGGGAAGCCGGAGGGGCAATCTGAGAGATGCCCATGTGCAGGATGCCGCGCTGGCGTAGCCTACTGTCGTGGTTTAGGCTGAACCGGCCATTGGGGACGTGGGGCACCCCAGATGGGACCCACAGATGCTCCCCTCTACCCCTCTTCAAAGAGAGAGGCAGAGGAGGGAAAAAGAGACTTATGAGTTTAGAAGGAACTAAAGTACTTTAATGAAATATTAATAACCAAATAAAAAGGAAATAATGAAATACATACAAAACCGTATCAAGCTCCCAGGATGATGATCACATCACCAGCTGGCACTGGGGAAGTCCCAGACGACTCAGTGACAGACGGGAACTGGATTCTGGATCTGCATGCAGGATGGGGATCAAAGGCAGATGAACAGACAGAGTCCTCCTTGGACACAGCCATTGAAGAAAGAGAGCTGAACCCTTTGCTCCCTCAGCTTTTATACTGAGCATGATGCAGATGGGATGGAATACCCTGTTGGTCAGCTTTGGGTCACCTGCCCTGTCCGCTCCTCCCCGCAGGTGGGACCCCTCTACGCTTTTCCACTTCCGACCCTCCAACCGGGCAAGTAACCGGCGTGTGTTTACAGCTGTTGAATGTTTGGTGGGGTTTGTTTTGTCTCACGAAGTCTGAGCGCTGCAGGATGCTGGACGGGAATGTGGGAAGAGCCAAACCCCCAGCAGCTGCGGGCACAGCGGTTTCTCTATCAATAGCCATGAGGGAACATCACACTCAGACCACTTTGAAGTGGGCCTTCAGACAACTCGTCCTATCACCACATGCCCTTGTAAAAAGTCCCTCCCCAGCTTTCCTGGAGCCTCTTCAGATACTGGAAGGGGCTCTACGGTCTCCCCAGAGCCTTTTCTTCTCCAGGTTGAATACTCCCAACTCTCTCATCCTGTCCTCACAGCAGAGGGGCTCCAGCCCTCGGATCATCTTTGCGGCCTCCTCTGGCCCCACTCCAACAGCTCCATGTCTTTCCTATGCTGGGGGCTCCAGAGCTGGAGGCAGTACTCCAGGTGGGGTCTCACCAGAGTAGAGACATGTCTGGGTGGACCATGGGGTATCTTACCAAGGCTGTGCCAAATTAGCCAGGGCTTCCTGTGGTGCTACAGCAAGGAGAGGTCTCGGTAAGGGTTTTGGGTAGCCGATGGGGCGCTGGCTTAGCACACCGTGGTGTGCTTGCCAAGGGGCAGGGGAGCCCCCCGCCCGCCGCGCTGGGCTGGCTGCCCTCCTCTGCCTGCTGCGGGTCCCTGCCTGCTCCTCCCGCCTGCCCCGAGGGACCCCGCGGCCACCTCTGCCCCCCCAACCAGCACCGCACCGCCCCGACCCCACAAAAAGGCCAGGCCCAGGCGGTTGTGTACAAAACCTGAAATAGTTTACTTTGCTTTCTTTTTTTTTT
>VUYV01000197.1:714290-804387 GCA_008711295.1 Anarhynchus alexandrinus | reverse complement strand
GCGACGCCCAGGCCGGCGCGGCCCTCCCGGCCCTCGCCCACGGCCGCGGGTGGCTCTGGTTCCCCGCGGGCGCCGCGCCCCGGTAATGTGTGTATATAAACAAAGCCCATAAGAAATGTACAAATATAAAAAGCTACAAACATTAATAAATTACATCGTCACAAAACACGGAAACACTCCACAAGGTGCTAGTAAAATAACTTGTCTCCCTCCTCGTACAAGAAGTTACGCAAAGAGCTGGTACCGGCGGGCGGCGCCCCGGAGAGACTTTCCCCTTATAAAAAACCGGTGGTGGTTATTCCAAAAGCTATGTACAAGCTACATTCTAGGAAAAGGATGCCTCGGGAAACGCAGCTGCACAGGGCGACAGGGGGTTGCCTGAGAAACGCGCCCAACGCCTCACAGCCCAACGGCCGCCGCCGCCGCCGTCCATCGCCTCACGGCCCATCGCCTCAGCCCAATGGCCGCTACTGCCCATCGCCTCGCAGCCCAACGGCCGCCGCCACCCATCGCCTCACTGCCCATCGCCTCAGCACAATGGCCGTTACCACCCATCGCCTCACGGCCCACTGGCCCCCACCCTGCCCCGACGGCCCCGGCCCGCTCCACCGCCCCACGAGAGCCGGGGCCGGGGCCGGGTCGGGGGGGACCGACACGCTCCTTCGCGGCCGGGATTAGTATTAACTTTTTGCGGCTAGTCACTCTCAGCACTCTGAGAAAGGACATCTATATTAAAAAATATTTATAGCAGGATTCTGTACACTCCGACCGCTGAAAGTTAACGGGAATTATTGTCGTGGTGGCCAAGAGTCAAGCGGCAGCGTCCCCGGGCATGGCGCCGCCAGGCTGCCCGCCGGCCCCGCCGCTAGAGCAGCAGCTTCCCGTTCCGGTGGATCTTCAGGATCTTGCCGAGCCGCTGCTTGGCCGTGGCCATCCCCTTCTTCGTGCGCTTCCCTGGAAGGAGAGCGGGGGAGTGGGGGGTGAGGGCCAGCTCCCGCCCCACACATCCCACCCAACCCCTTCCCCCAGGAATGACCCCTCTGGCCCCACACCGGCCACCTCCTTCCTCCAGAGCCCCTCCAGGCTGCCCCGCAGCCAGCCCTGACCCCCTGCCCAGCGCCTCCAAGGCCATGAGCACCCCTCAAGCGTGGGGGCTCCCCCCAAAGCCGCCAGGCAGGGCCCGGCGGCGAGCACAGCCTCTGCCGAACCCGCACCACCGTGGCGGCTGGGACACCCAGGGACACATCCCTTTGAGCACACCCCGCTCAGGGTGAAGGATTGTCTCATCCCATCTCTGCTGGGGCTCCTCCTGCCTCCGCAGTGCCACCCCTGCTGCCCTGCGCCCTCACCGCTCAGGGGTGACAGCCGGAACCCAGCCAGGCCAGCACCGCCCCGCTCCTCACGGGAGAGGCTGCGCACACACACACAGGCGCCCCACAGCTCCTCGCACCCAGCTCATGGTGTCTGCCCTCACCACGCACCCACGCACTCCCCAGGCGTCTCTGGGCACCTCTCTGCCATCCCGGAAGGGCAACCTGTGGCACAGGGATGCTGAGCTCACATGCCACCATGCATCCTGGGCCGAGCACTGCCAAGGACGCCTGGTCCCTTGCCCACAGCACCGAAACCAACCCACCTACCATTGCAGCTCCACATTTCTTCTTGCCCTCTCATCCCCCAGCTCTAGAGAGACCACCTCGCCAGAAGGATGCTGAAAAGACACACACACACACATGCACAAGCACACACACGCACACACAAGCACACACACACTTCCTACAGATTCAGGCTAGCCCCAAGGCACTACAACACACCCAAAGAGGACAACCCTCCCTGTCCCCATACCGATGAGAGGACACCACCACCGTGCCCCTGCTCATTAGCTGTGCGGTCCAGTGAGGTCTGTGCTCCCTGTGCACTGGTCCAGCTCCACCGCTCGCCAGCTACCACCTTACGGCCAGAAACTCCCCTGGTCACCAAGGCACCCGGGACTGCCGGGCTCAACACAAACCCACGCAGCCTTTTCTCTTCCCATCATGCCACCATTGATGCACTCTTGTGCGACACCTACAGAGACTCAGCTCCTCTCCACTCCTCCCATCTGCATTAAGCGTCCCAGCCTTAAAGACCACAATAGCGTGGGTGACACTTTCCATGGCAAGTTTCCTCATTTCTCATCCTTTCGCCTCACTCTGTAGGACTAAGAGACCGTCCCTGAGGAGGTCCTAGAGCTCCCTAATTCTGCTTCATCCCACCATCTCCTTCCACAGCCCCTTCATTCCCAGTGATGCCCGATCTGGAAGTCCCTGGGCTCAGGACTCTCCTGTGCTCCATGCAGAGAGACGCCTTGAAGTCTCCTTGGTGCCCCGAGCTGTCCCAGGACCCTGCACAGGAGGCCCTGAAAGTGCTCCGCTGCCTACGAGGTCAGCCACTCACTTTCTTGGCACATGGCTTCTTCCCTCCTTTGAGAACTGAGCTAGGCATGATCCACATGCCTGGTCAGGCTCCCTTCATGATGCCCTGACTGGGCCGCCCAGCTCACTGGCCAGACTGGGGTTCAGCTCCATTCAGCACTCCTCTTCCCATCACATCTTCCACTGGCTTGTACCTGTTTCACTAATGCCACCATTTTATCCCAAAAAACCGCAATTCCAGGCAAATAAGTTCATTCCTCTCCGGTTCTGCAGACAGCCACAGGTGTTCCCAGCTCCTGGAAGGACCCTGGAACCTACCACAGGCTATGCACGTCCTCCTGTGTGGCCCATTCAAGCTGCTCTGATATTTTACTGCTTGGCAGGACACCGTGCACTACCTCTAATTTGCTCCACTGAAACACAGGGGAATGCAGGAAATATCTGCCACGTTGCCTCACTTTTTACATCAGGGCCTCTCCCAGTGGGATTGCACGTTTTACCTTCACGCTACATGGTGCCTGTCCCACACAACTGCCTCTCTCACGCTTTCTGAGCAAAGTTCAAGCAGAGAATAGGAGGTCCTAGCCCAGAACTCCAGGACAGCCTCAGCTTTGTAACGCTTTCCCTACAGCAGCCAACAAGCGACCTCTTCCTCTCTCTTGGCTTTGGTTGTGTAGCTGTGTTTGACATTCCTCTGCTCCCTTGTGGCAACTCTCAAGACAGGTTTGCAGATTTGCACTGCTCTACACCCGCTGGGTAGGATGTCCTCACGCACGTGTCAGCACAGGTATCGGTGTACAAACACCACCCAACCACAGCAGTGCCTGACCTAGCCCTGGGCAGAACAGCCTTCATGGATGCTTCTTCGCCCGGACAAGGCTTCACCAGACAGGCTGGACTGTGATGTGACCACTGCAGGTGTTCCTCAGGAGCCTCGGGGCACACTCAGGAGTACTTCCTAGCATGGGATGCCTCACACCCTGCAACATACAGCCCAGCAGCAAAACACGCATTTGGGCCCACAGTGCCAAGACAGCCAAGGCCATGGGCCCCGTCTCCAACCAGATCTGACCTGCCGAAGCACTTCCACATACCCGTGACAGACACAACATGTGAGGGCCCTGCAAAAGGCATGGATTACACGACCAGTTCACCCTTCCCCATTCCTACACCGTAACCCCAGGCGTTTCCTGGTACCTTTGGCGGAGGCATTGTTCTGCGAGGATGATGAGGGTCTCCTCTGTGTGAGGAAAACACCGGGTGCCATCGGCTGCGATCCCCTGTTAGGCTGGGCGACCCCAAAGGTGCTGGCCCCTGCGGTGTACTCGTGATCTGTGAGGCTGCTGGCATGTGACTCCAGCTTCGGCTCTGGCGAGCTGCCTTCCTGAGCCGGTTTGTTCGCGTTGTTGGTTGACAGCTTCTTTTTGGTATTTTTTTTCTTCTTGCCTTTTTGTTCCTCCTTTAAAATGACAAACATGAAGCTCAGATTAATCCCCAGAAGACCTTTAGCTACGGCAAGGGCCAGCGGCGTTGCTTAGGGTCCTGACACAACGAAAACCCACGAAGTTTGCCACGTACAAACTGCTGGGGGTCTGTTCCGATACCATCTCGCTCACAGCTCTGCTGCACACACCCATCTGCCTTTCTTGCATCTACGTATGCGCTTTGTGCAGAGCCTCCTTGTTTGGTAACTCTGCATGCACTGCGGCGAGTGGGAGCCAGCCAGGACCAAAATGACCCTGCCTTGGGAGACCGGCGTGGTTTGGCATGAACAAACCTTTCGATGTTCCACAAAAACTGGCACCTCCTATCTTCTGGTATCTTCATACACTTTCGCAACAGCACAGAGGATATTAAACATCCCACTGATTCACAAACTCTGCTTCCTGCTAGGACACACACATTGTCTCTCGACCTGTAACTGCACTTACACATACATACCACGAGAACGGTGGTCTGTCACCATCCTGTTGCCCTTGCCTACCTTCAGTCCGCTTCTCGATGAAACCCTGCTACCATTCTTAGAGCTCTTCTACTCAACCGTACACATCACAGAAGCCCAGTGCCACCAAAACCTGTATCTCCAGCAACTTGCCAAGGTGACTCGCCAACCTTGCTCCAGCAGACCTTGTCACCTTCGCGCCTCACAGTGTCACATTTGTGGGGCCTATGTGCGTTAGGCGCTTAGCATCTATCTGACCTCTTCAGAGACTGGACACTTAGCAACATCCAAAGTGCCTCAATAGCTTTGCTGAACTGACCCATAGATACCCACGCTTCACCAAATCTTTGGACGTAAATCCCTATGCTTCCCAGCAGCCGGTTTCCACAGACAAGGCAATCACACCAGTCAGACCCTCAAATACACATCGACATGCGGTTCACGCACACTCCTTTTGGGCAGCCTCCTTCTGTCTTAGCCCAGTAGCAATGCTCGCTCACTTATACGTCTCTACACTTCCGATACATCGCCTGCTCTGCGGTGCGGCGCTGTCAGATACGCTGCGACGCTATCGGACCTTCATCCCATTTATTTCCCCCCAGACTGCTGAGCCTTGTGTCACTGGCATGAAGAACCACTGAGGAGGACTGGCGCTGCACTGCTATCTGGGCATGACTCCACTGCTGGGGGAGAGGGCCCTCCTTTCCTGACAGCTACAACTTCTCAAGCAACCTCACCTGCTGTGACAACTTTGCGGCAGCGGCGGCGAGTCCAGTTTCAATGGAGGCAACTCTTGTGCCCTCTCGCACCGGTCTGTCTTGTCGAGGCACCGAGGGGCCGACCCGTGCTACAAGGAAAGCAGATGCAGGTGAGACGTGCAGAATGTGCCCATGTGAGCACCGTAACGACACACTGGGCAGCGAGGCTCTGCCCCGCTGAGCAGGGAGGGCCAGGGATCTCGGAATCACGGAATTTTCAGAGTTGGAAGGGACCTCTAGAGATCATCTAGTCCCACTCCCCTGCCAAAGCAGGATTGCCCAGAGCACAGCACTCAGGACTGCATCCAGGCGGGTCTTGAAAATCTCCAGAGAAGGGGACTCCCCCACCTCCCTGGGCAGCCTGTGCCACTGCTCTGTCACCCTAACTGTAAAGAAGTTTTTCCGTGTGTTGGAACGGAACTTCCTATGTTCCAACTTATGCCCATTGCCCCTCGTCCTGTCACTGGGAACCACTGAAAAGGGTCTGGCACCATCCTCCTTCAACCCACCCTTTAGATACTTGTACTCCATAATAAGGTCTCCCCTCAGCCTTCTCTTTTCCAGGCTAAAGAGTCCCAGTGCTCTCAGCCTTTCTTCATAAGGGACATGCTCCAATCCCTCAGTCATCTTGGTTGCCCTACGCTGGACTCTCTCCAGCAGTTCCCTGTCCCTCTTGAACTGGGGAGCCCAGAACTGGACACAGTATTCCAGTTGTGGCCTCACCAGTGCAGAGTAGAGGGGGAGAATGACCTCCCTCGACCTACTGGCCACACTCTTCCCTATGCAGCCCAGGATTCCATTGGCCTTTTTGGCGACAAGGGCACATTGCTGGGTCATGGATAAAATGCCGCAGCCTCTGCCCTTCCTTCCCCAGGATGCGTGTGAAGGCAGGAGGTGCCGAGAGCCTCCAGTCATGGCGGCTCGGGGCGAAGCTGCCAATAAAGATGGAACACAGCTGAGCAACTTCACTGGCAGCTGCAGCTACTTGAAGCCAAAGTCACTGGAGGTTTCTGCCTACGCTACAGATATGAGCTACTCCGGAATCATTTCCAAATGGACAGTGCTCACCACCCCATCAGTCGGGGGCGGGCGTGCAGTGCCACAAGCTGATGAGACGCAGGCTGCTTGTCACACATGCAGCAAGCCGCGGAGACTCCCCTGTTAGTGGGCTGCACCAAAGGGGTCTAAGGACCCCCTGGCCTGTCACTGCCTCTGGTGAGCTGCAACAAAACCACCCGCCCAGACCACCAGTTTTGGCTGAACCTGGAGGAGACCATTCCCGCGTTCTCATTTCTCTTTACACAGTCAACACCTAAAAGCCATGGCTACTCGGCTGTCTGTTACACCACTGCTAAGGTGGCCACCAATTGTTCCATCACCAAGAGCGTGAAGAAAAATAAACCAACAACCCACCCAGGAATGATGTCTTCCTGCCATTTGATTGACAGAGGAAGGCTAACACTGCGCGGCATGAGTCCCAGCGCATGGTATCACCCTCCCGCTGCACTGGAAAGGATTAATCCTTTACATGATAAAGAAATGGCTAGTTGTGGTCTTACAATTTCCACGGTCCTTGAAAAATGGTGGTTTTTTTAGGGACCTGCACAACTTAGCCTGAGTCTGGGCAGCACAGACCATATGGACTTACCCGTTGGACTGTAAGGGGCATCATCCGAACTTTTCCTTTTCTTTGATCGGGATTTGAATACTGGATTATCTTCATCTGATTCGAGAGAAGGGTAAACTACAGTAGGAAAGAAAGACAATAGTTTCAGTGTAGGAAACAGCTGTAGCCTGCATGGAGGGCCACTCGCTCCGTACAGGTGCCATGACCACAGGCATCCCAGCTAGAACAGCAATGTCCCCCAGAGGCACCACTGAGTGAAACAGCCCAACACTCAGGGGCCTTTCTCCTGCTCTCATCCACACTCTACACGTAGGAGCTGCCGTCATTAAACTGTGACCGCCTACCCTTAGGTTACACAGTGAAACTTCTCAGGAAAAATTAGTCGTCTTCTTGTCCGTGGAGTGGCAGCACAGCTAAAAGAGACACAAACAGGTTTCCTTATCCCAAGCTAGACTGGTGCTGGAGACGCGTCAGCCAACCGCTTCATTCAGCACCGCACCTTCCTGGCCCATACAACTCCCACACGGTCAGGCAGAGAGAAATTACAGAGTGCTGTTCACACAGACCTTGAAAACTGCTTTCTTTGGCTTAGGAGTATCCAAAAGATGAACGTGAACCGTTCTACCAAAGCACCCTTCACACTCCTCTGGGATAAACGCCAACTTATCTGTCTAAATTCTGTCCCAGCCTTTACGACGGAGTTTCTGTTGTTTTGTTGTCTGTTTTTTTTTCACGTGTGTGTGATTTTCTTGCCAGTTGCCATTTGTTACATCACTGGTGATTATGGCATTACTGTGGCATCTGGTCACTGACGCTGCTGATCAGATGCGGCACAGACAGAGCCTTTGGAAACCAAGCCTGCTCACAACAAAGACCCTCCATTCACTGGCAGCACAGACACATAATGAGCAAATCCACCTCTGGGTAGAGTGGACCCTTGTTCGTGCGTGGCAACTGTCTGTAACCCACACCCCTGACCCAACGGCTCCATGCAGCTGCCCTGTCCCAAAGCACCTTCCAGCACCACCGCTGCCTCCCAGCGCACGCAGCGCACCCTTGAACGGCTGGGCAACCTTCTTCTGCAACGTGTCACAGCATCTCCATTCTGCCTCGGCATCCCTGTTAACAACGTGAAAATATACACTCTGCTTTTCCAGTCGTAACAGATGATTTCTGATGGCCACGCTTGCCAGGGAGACTCAAACACACACATAGACTCTCCTGTTATGCAGCATAAACCTCTACCGACTTCTTGCCCTCTTTGCGACTTCAGGCTTTCCAGTCTCCATCAGCCTTCACATGATTACTTTTCTTCATGTCCTCACTACTTATATTAAAAAATGCTCCTGCAGATTATTATGGCAGAACTGATGTAACTGGTGCAAACTGGCTTTGTGCCCCTTCCTCCTTCAGATGCTTGCGTTCTCCGCCAACACTCAAAATACCACTGGATCCCTTTTCCAAGTACAAATTCAACTTCTCACTCATCTTAGCTAGATATTTTATTGCTGGTGTGCAGATAAGAACATTTCTGCCATAAGTACCAGTACATGACACACATTTGTGGGACAGTTTCCTGTTTCTTGGCCGACTGCTGCAGTTTCAGTGGGCTTCTGTGCCTCTCAACATCTTCTGATTGCGACATGCCTCAAATACAGCCTACCTGGATGGCCATACCACCACCGGCTCTGCGGTCAGTCTACCTATCACACAGCGTTTGCTTAATTTTCCCCTGCAGACCTCTTGTTATTTGCAGTCCTCCTTACCGAAATACCCAGTTAATTTCAACGTGACGGAAAGCGAGCAAGCCTCTCATGAGAAGCGTGGGGGTTATTTGCAAACATGCAATACGTACGTGCACAGACAGGCACACACACAGACTGCTCTGTTTGTACCTACCGTAATCGGAATCTTTAAAACAGGCATCTAAGTGGTCCTGATCTTCATCGTAATCTTCGATGTCAATACTGTTCTTTGTGCTTTTCTTTAGTAACCGCTTGCCGGCATTTTTGTTGCTGCCACCACCTGTTTTTTTAGAGTTTTGTGTGGAGATGGAGTTATTCTTCGCCTGATTGGTACCCCACGACGTCTGGAGGCAGGACTCTGACGACTGGAGGTTTGCCATGGAGAGCATGCCCTGGATGGCTTCTTGCGTGCTGGGGGAGGCAGGTGGCTGACTGCAGGGAAACATTGAGAAACACAAGAGCTATTAGCGATTCCAGAAAAACACCAACCCCTCACAAACGGTCGACTCCTTTCACTGCACGGTGTTGCGAGAAGAGATTTCCCCATTACTGCCCGTTGAGCAGCTGGGCATGCCAGGAGTGACACCGGTTATTTTTACACTAACAGCAATATCACAGACAGCACATGAGATTTGGGGTCGCTGCCCAAGAAGTCACGGAACTGTGCGCCATGGGGCTGGGCGTGTGATGGGCTTTTGTCGCTGGTGGGCAAGGACAGGGGTCAGGTAACTTTTCAAAGCCCGTAACAGCGTTCCCAACAACGTGGTGTCTCTACTACCAACACCGAGGGCCGCATTGGAGTCAGCATTGGAGGAGGATGTGATGGTGGGCCATCTGCGACACACTGCCAAGCAAGTTGTTATGGTTTGAGAAAACCCACAACAGTGTATTGTCATTTAGACAGTTATTCTATCCCCCGATGACCCCTCCCCACCCAGGAAGGGGAATCAGGAAAAAACAAGGAAACCCAGGGGTTGAAATATAAACAGATTTAATAGAATAAGACTAGATTATTAAATTAATAGCACTAAAGTACCAATATTGATCCTGACACCAATATAAAATACACAAGTATTATCCTCAGCCCATTCCATCCGTAGAAGCTGTGCACTCCCAGCAGTGACAGCCGATGTGGGACACTGCGAGCGCTGCAGCTTTGGGAGGAAGGGAAGGGCTCGGGGCTCCGGCACCGGGGCGAGAAGTTCTCAGGATCACAGCCATTAAGGGAGACAGAGCGCTTCTCAGCAAACTCTCTAATTTATATTGACTGTGCTGTTCATGGTATGAAATACCCCTGTTGGCAGCTTGGGTGCAGTGCCCGGGTCTCGCTCCTCCTCATCCCCGCACCCGGTGAGCTCGAAAACACTGAGACCCTGAAACCCGCACACCATAGCTGGCTACAGAGTAAATATTTTCACAAATTCAGGCACTGGAGTCTTCTAAAAGTGCAGTTTTCCCAGGCATTAGAAGAGAGATTAATCCTGTGTCGCTCAAACCAGGACAACAAGTAGAGGAAGAATCTGAACAACTGGAAGGAAGCTCCTGATCACAGGTGACAGTTCTCACTGGGGACTGTCACCGCTCCAGGATCTGCTGGAAGAGCAGCATGGTAGGGCACAAGCAATTCAAGAGATTTCTGCAGTGCATTGGGAGGGTTTCCTGATGCGGATGTGGGATGGATGGATTATGGGAGACGCTGCAGAGATACGGACTGGATGGGTGGACTACAGGGTGGGTGGAAACCTTGATTTCATTGAACTTGCTTTTTGGCAGTTTATTGCCAGTTTTCAACAGGCACTACGCATCTGCTACAGGAAAGAAAGACATTCCTACGGAATAAGCTGAGGTCAAAAGATGTGTAAATTCTGGCTGGCATGTACGCTTAGCGAGGTGGGAAAGCACGCTCCCCGCAATACAGAAGAAGGATAATCTCATCAGAGAACACCAGACATTAATTCTGCAACAGGCAGAACACATCATCAAGTATTTCCAGAACTTTGGAGTTTCGGCAAATAGTGAAGTGCAAAAAAAACTTGCTGAGGTAATGATTTTTTTTACAGTTATGCAATAGAAGCCACTAACACACAGCATTCCCTGAGTAAATTAGCAGTACCACATCACTTACTCTTATTTGATCTTAATTTAATCCACTTTAAACCATTACAGGACTCCGGATAGAGTAACGTACAAGACATAATGAGAGTTTCTGGACACTAATTGCATTTATAAATAATCCTGAAAATGAGTTAAGACTGGTGTTAGCAGCTAGCAACTCGACGAATAGAAGAACATCGAAAAACTTATTTAGGGAAGAGATATTTTAATCCCTCATTATCATGCCAGATGCCTTCTCCCTGTCAAAGGCATATTTTGCACCATCTATAAGAAATTAACATATATTCTCTCAATTTTTCCCCCCAACCATTTTTGCAAACACTGGACTCTCAAAACACTGCAAACAGACCATCAAACGCTGACCGCTAAATGGGCAAACCGGAGAGGAACTGCCTTAAGCAACACAAGCTTCAACAAATAAATTCTGGAAAATGATCAAAACCAGTGGTTCTGAGAGTTAAACCTCAACCTGAACGTGTGGGTGAAATGTCTCAAACAGACTGAGCTGCACACGGGGGAAAGTGTTTCTCATTAGGGCACGTGCTTGCGTGGACTTCCATGAGAGGTATTTCAGCTTCCTAAGCCAAAAAAAAAAAAAAAATCAAGACGAATCGGGAAGCAATTTTTAAGCTCTGGAAGGCCATATCCCCTTTCCGTAGCTTCAGCAACGATTTAAAAAAACCCCACCATATTTATGAAAGTAAACTGTCCGTGAGTTACAACTATGACTTAAAAAACATGTAAAATGAGAGCGGGAGCAAAGCAGCAGAGTGTTTCTGCCCCCGAGGTCCCTGCGCAGCAGCTGGCTGGCGAGAGCCCTTCCAACGCCCGGCGGGGGGACAGCACAGCCCCTGCCGCTGCTCGGCGAACCCCGCAGCCGCGCTTTCCTCTCCTCGAGCTCAAAAAAAAGAATGAGGTTGCGGATGAAGAGAGAAAAGGCCACTTTAACAAACTGCCTGGGAGCACTTCGTGCCCTTTGCAGTGGCCTCCACTTCAGCATCCCTTTTCAGGATTTTATTGTTTCCTTTTATTCTTGTAAAGACGAGGACACATGATTGAGAGATTAGTTTACGGCAATAACCGTTTGCTGCCTGGGAAGCATCTGGTCACCTTCAGCTACACCCAGGGACTGAAAGAGGTCCACATTGGAAACTGGCAGCATCTCCTGCAACAGCCAGCACCACGTGGCAAACCTCGGTGCAGCCCCAGTGCCCTCCACGGGCAAAAGAACCACTCAGATGGCCAAAAAGGCATGGCCACAGCAGCGCGGTGGCCTCCTGAATGACCCACTGGGCTGGGCTGCGGAGGACCAGTCCGAGGTCTGCCAGGATCTCATCCACAGAGCCCGCCGGGCCAAGCTTGCACCCGTGCCGAGCAGCCCGGGCTGACGAGCCTGCTAACGAGCCCCGTGCATCGTCATCACCAGCAACTGCCTTTCTGCTGTCGCTCCCAAGAGTTGAAACCAGCAGCACGTCTTCACATTATTACCAGAGAAAAGTGTCATAACAGAAGGGAAAATTTGCTGTTAAAACTCATCCCAAATAAAATCTCCCCCAGGGCTGACCAGCCTGCAGCACTGGTCGGGACAGCGTGATGAGGAGCAGGGAAGGGCAACTCATCTCAGTGGGAACCCGAGGAAGACGATGTTGGTCTGTAGGGCACAGATGGCTTTGCGCCCTACACACGGTGCTCTCTCCACCTGGAATATTGCATCCAGCTCTGGAGCCCTCAACGTAAGAAGGACATGGACCTGTTGGAGCAAGTCCAGAGGAGGCCATGGAGACGATCAGAGGGCTGGAGCCCCTCTGCTGGGATGACAGACTGGGAGAGTTGGGGTTGTTCAGCCACGAGAAGAGGAGGCTCCGGGGAGACCTTATTGCAGCCTTCCAGTACCTAAGGCCTTTAGGAGAGTACTTTAGGTACCAGTACCTTTAGGCTCCAGGAGAACCGGGGAGGGACTTTTACAAGGGCATGTGGTGATAGGATGAGGGGGAATGGCTTCAAACTGGAAGAGGGGAGATTTAGATTAGATATTAGGAAGAAATTCTTCCCTCTGAGGGTGGTGAGCCCCTGGCGCAGGTTGCCCAGAGAAGCTGTGGCTGCCCCATCCCTGGAGGTGTTCAAGGCCAGGTTGGACGGGGCTTGGAGCAACCTGGGCCGGTGGGAGGTGTCCCTGCCCAGGGCAGCGGGGTGGAACTGGATGATCTTTAAGGTCCCTTCCAACCTAAACTGTTCTACTATTCTGTGATTCTATTTGTTGTGTTGGGTTTAAGCCTCCGGGCCTCAGTGTCTCAGAACAGCTTGCCAGTTGCTAGCAGGATCTTCGTCAGGGAGGAGAGCATAAAGCATCCCTTCAGGCTATGCTTTGGGGCTTGCACATTGCCTGCGTCACCTGCCTAGACTTGACAAGAGCATCCTTTCCCTGACAGCACGTTCCAGAGCGGGTGGCAATAGGCAAACAGCCGTGAATGTGACAAGACTACATACGATTCAGCACAGACACGGGTTTTACCTCCTGAGTTGAGGCTGGCCCCTGCGCACAGGAACGATCGCAACACCCTGACGCTTGGAGAGGATATCACGCAGGGAGCTGGTGCCTCACTTTTCACAACCAATTCTACTCTCTGAGGGTTCAACATCTCTATGCAGATCATCTCCTTCCTTTCATAAGCAATTACTGAGCCTTTCACCTACGTCCTCATATTCAGAAACTGAATTTATTAATTTCAGCCGAATATTACTCATTGAGGGGTGGCTTCTTCCCCATTCTCTGTGCTGCCTCCACAGATGGCTGGAGGCACCAAAAGGCAAGGTAGGGATGAGACACAGTAAGGTCACTGATGTCTCACCTCACCTCGGAATAACTATCGCCCAGTCTCATCTTAAGATTAAGGGAAAAATAGATAAGGGCAAAGGAAGTCACAGGAACCACTGAGCATTTTCTAAATGGAAATAAGAACTAACTTGAAACAACAACTATCTCATGGGGTTACGGAGAAGACAGAGCCAGACCCTCCTCGGTGGTGCACAGCAATAGGATGAGAGGCAGCGGTCCCAAGATGCAGCAGGGGAAATTGCAACCCGACACAAGAGAAGGTCGACGCTGAGGGTGGCGGAGCAGCTCACACAGAGAGGCTGCTGAATCCCCATCCCTGTATATATTTAAAACTCGCCAGGGCAATGCCCTGAACAACCCGGTCAAACCTCACAGCTGGCTGTGCTGCGGGCAGGCGGCTGCACTGGGTGACTTCCCGAGGGCTCTCCCACCTGCTGTTGTTCTGCAGTACTTCAAATAAGAACCACTGAAAAACAGTTGCGCGTGTAAGGGGAAGGCAATAAATCACCATCCTCCCTCTGTGATACTACTTCCCTGTCATTTCTGCATTTCCCCTCACCCTACCTGTGCCCAAATGCAAATGAATCACAAAGAAGAAGTGGAGCCAAGACCGTAATGACTTATCAATATTTTGGAGAAGTGACAGTTGTATAAAACTATGGACCTCAAATAATTCCAAGTACAAAGCCAGCATTTACTTCTATTTTTGAATCAGACCTGGAGACAAGAAATAATTTAGCTGAGTTCAAGTTCACGTGGCCGCCAGTCCCCTCCAAGCTTTCTTCCGCATTCCATTTCAGTTCTTCCAGCCTGTTTCCACACTTAGAGCAGCCTTTCTGCAGGACCTCTGTCATTACCTCTCCCTGTCTCGCTCCCACTGGCACAAGTATGGGAGGTGCAGCTCTCTAGAGCAATCTAGGGAACGCCATCGGGGCATTCGCGTTGGTCAACTGCAAATAACGGTCCAATATTTTACAGAATAAAGTTTCACACAATTCAGATAAGGTCACTAGCACAAAAAGTCCTGATCTGCGCCCTAAGTTACTGCTGGGGTTCAGCAGCTCCGGCGCTGGTCTGACGGGGCTCCGCGCTTCCCACTCGAGAGCTGGCACAGACCACCGCGTGAGATTCCAGAGCGACCCACCTGCACTACTGCTGCCTGCAGTACCCAGAACACACACATATAAATACACACACATGCCTACCCTTTATCCGCCTTAAAAATAGAGAAAGATGGAAATTGCTCCTGAGAGTCAGACACAACCGCATTGGCATTACGTTGCGACACAGTGTGTTTGCATATCATATTTCTTCCTTTATTTTTTTTTTTTTCCAAAAAAAAAAAAGCACGTTAGGGCCATTTAAAAAGCCTAGCACAATTATGAAATGAAACATAGTAATTTCATTTATCGGGAGCTTTTTTCAATCCAGCTGCACCACACGCTGCCAAAGCCTAATTGTTTATACAAGAGCCAAAACTGATATGACACATTCCCACTAAACTACCACACACAGCGCAGTAATTCATGCAGAGTTTAGTTATGGGACCGCCTTTGCGACTTTGATTTCAGAAACCACAAAGTTTACAAATACACTGGGTGCAGAGCCCAGGCTGAAGGGAGGCAAAATGAAAGGCCCGAGTCCTACTCCATTACTCGATGGCAGTTTTAACCCATTGCAGACAGCAAAAAGACACCTCCCAAGCAAGGAAGAGAATCTTTGAGGACCATCTCTTTAATCTGTTGTTTTTTCCGCTTCCCCCTGCACTTCTGCACATCGTAAGCAGGCGGCAAACCGTGTTATAGATGGAACGGTCAGTAGTGTAAATATGGCCAAGGCAGATTTCTTTTAATTCTTGGTTGACAAATTTTCTTATTTTACACCAAACTTCAAGCATGGGAGTCATATTGCACCGGCAACTTTATTCCCAGAGTTAGATACACCTAAGTACCTGTCGATGCGTCTAATTACCTGCCAAAAGGTAAGTGTAAATTCAACATAAACACTAGTTCCACTGTGCACCATAACACAAAATGGAAAAGGAATGCACAGAAATGGCCAAATAGACAACAATGTGGTTATTTCTTTTGAAAAGCAGAAGCACAGACAGGAGCCAAATCTCAAGAGATCAGGAAAATCTAGAACCGCTGACCCACTTGAGCTCAGACAACAAAAAATCTTATATTTCCTGGGCGCTGCAGGCACATCGGTCCCTCTCCCCATACCCTCCGCTATCACAGGAGGTGGTTGGCTGTTTTGATCAACCGCTCCTGGCTAGAGGAAAACCAGGGCTAAACTGAGATTACATCTCTTCCCTAGAAATAGCAGCCTTGTCAAGATAAGCCTTCTAGAGATAGGTCGTGACTATGTTACTTGATTTTAAGATCACTGACTTTTTTCATCCCCGTTAGGAATGAACAGAGAACTCTTACAGGAGACTCCGCACACGCACCTCTCTTCCACAGAGAGATGAGGATCCCTGTTGTGGTAATAAACTCTCCATGTTGATGCACGAAGGCAAGCCTGTCTCACAGAGCTGCCTCATACTTCACAACTGAGGCCAGTCTATATAATATGCTTTAATCTCTTGCAACCATCTAAGCAGAGAGACAACTGCCTAAGAAACTGAGGAAGGTTGAACCAGAAGATGTTTCTGGTTCAGCAACACCACCTCCTTTAGATTTCTCTGTAGCTCTGTTACTGCACTGCAACCTTAGAATCACAGAATCATTGAATGGTTTGGGTTGGAAGGGACCTTGAAGACCATCCAGTCCCACCCCCCTGCCCTGGGCAGGGACACCTCCCACCAGCCCAGGTTGCTCCAAGCCCCATCCAACCTGGCCTTGAACACCTCCAGGGATGGGGCAGCCACAGCTTCTCTGGGCAACCTGCGCCAGGGGATCACCACCCTCAGAGTGAAAAATTTCTTCCTAATATCTCATCTAAATCTCCCCTTTTCCACTTTGAAGCCATTCCCCCTCGTCCTATCTCTACATGCTCTTGTAAAAGTCCTTCCCCAGCTCTCCTGTAGGCCGCCTTTAGGTACTGGAAGGCCGCAATAAGGTCTCCCCGGAGCCTTCTCTTCTCCAGGCTAAAAGAACCTTAAAAGATCCCATTTTCTCTCCCTTGACATCAAAAAACGTATTTTATTCTTTTTTTAAACTGACTGATAAAATTTGCTTTTATGGTTTCCCTTGGTAACTTATTCCATATGTTCCCCTTTGACCACGAGGCATATCTTTTGGAATTCTCAGTTCCAACCTTTCCCAGGTTCAGATAATATCTTCCTCTCTGAGGGGACCTTCTCATTCTGCTTTAACAGCTCCTTTCAAGTTTGCAAGCTGCACTTTTCCTGGGTCCCAGCCACCCAACGCCCAGCAAGGGCACAGCACGGGTGAGAAGGACAGCACCAGTCTCTCTTTGACCAGCCTGTTCTCAACTCTCAGAGCACTCCTACAGCTACTTCTACTTCCCGCACAGGTTCTGGGGCTTTGTATGACCAAGGCAGACCTAGAGAAAGTGGGGAGGAAAAAGATGCTGTTGGGGAACCTCAGCAACCACAGAAAGCAGTATCTGGCTTTACTACCCGAAGCAGATTGGTTTTGCTGCTTTGCGCGCATAAAATGGTGCAACACACCTCTTGCTTCCATGAAACCTCTGTTATATGAATGTTGAGGAGGATAAATGCTGCTTCAAGCAGCCAACCTGGAGAACCTGCATGTCCTGCCTGCCCGGTGAAGGTGGTTTTCAAATGAAGGCAGAGCGGAGATGGAACTGGCTTCTTAAAATGCCAGGCAAGAATAGCCTTACTGCATGGTTCCCATCATTTCCCATCTCACCACCTGGATTGCCATTCTCACCTTTCAGAGGACAACTCCTTTGTTTGCACAACAGGCGTATTTAGAGGCTAGAAACTTCCGCCAGGACTTCCAAAAGCACCAAGGCTGTGGTCCAGGAGGAGCAGTGGAGCGCGCTTAGGTGGATACTTCTGGCTTTCCACAGACAGGGGACAAATCATTCAGTTAAGGCTGCAGCAGCAAAGATCTATTTAATCAGCAGACTGCTAGGGAGCAGAGGGCATAAGCCATAGCAGTTCATCTCTGCAGCGCCTTTCCGTGCACGGAACCCATAAACTCAGTAGACTCAGGGATTTGTTCCTAAGGTTTGAGTTAAGCAAGACATTTCCGTATGTGAAGAGTCCCACTAGCTTCTTTCAAAACGACATGCATGCTTCTATTACCTAATTGCTCTCTCAGTAGTTTAAGATCAGACTTGGCCTCTAAAGAGGGGAGGTAGTGAACACATACATTTGTTCTGAGATGGACCCAAACAAAACCCTTGTCCCAGACAGTCCTGAACTGCAGCATTTGAGTCTGGGAACCACATTTTCCAATTTTGTATTTCTTTTCACTGCTCATTGTTTGGATTACTAAAAGATCTAGTGCTGTACCTTATTAACCATATTCCAAAACCTCCAGGGTCAACTTCAGTGTCCACCTACAAGTGGTCCCATATGAAACACAACCAAGCCCAGGCAAGCACTTCCATTTTAGGCATAGAAGTACCCATGAAAGAGTTTCGTTTTTTCCAAGCCATGTGTTTTGGTGGGGAGAAGAACGATGACACGGGGTGTGGGGGAGGGTAGACGGTTTCCAATTTTCTTCTTGCAAACATTCAGTATTCGGGGAACTGCGCGGCACCTTACAATGCCTTATGGAAGGAATGCTGGTCATTTAGATTACTTTATTACATTATTGCAACATTAAAAAACATTATTCATGCCCTCAAGCTGCATTCACTGAGCTCTCTCTTCCTTTTGAATGAGTCATCTATTATAGTATTATTGCTAAAATGGATGTTCAGCATTTACAGATGTGAAACACCTCTATTTGTTTAAATTATACCACCAAAATCTTTCCCACCCACTTCCCCACCTCTCCCTCCAGATCACAGGATGAAGGAAGAATTTGCTTACCGGAGAAAAAAACAGTTACTGAGCTGCAAAATTCATTCTCTCTCTCACTCACACACACACACAACCACAAAAGAGCAATTTTTGTTTATGGGTAAGAGGAAAAAACCATCCCTAAGTGCATACCTGTTGGTGTTATACTCTAAACCCCCAACTTCCTTGCTTGCCTGCAAAAGATCAAGAATTCCTGCCGAACTTCCACTCTCTTTCTTTACTTTGGAATTGCGCCCTGGCTTTGCCTCTGTGTCGATGTGAAGCAAATCTTCATCTGACGAGTCATCGCTCTGCAAAAACAAGGAAAGGCCTCAAAAAACCCAGAAACTTGCTAAGTTAGTCAACAAGAACAACGCAGTAATTTTTGCAGCCTGCTGCTCCTCCAAAGATACAGGAGTAGCATTTGTAATTTGCTTTCTTAAAACAAACAAACAAACAAACAAACAAAACCCCAAAAAGACCCAGAACTAGATAGAGAGTAAAAATCTGTTTCCTTGCAGCCTGTAGGCATGGTAGGTCTTTCTTTCCCTTTCCAACCCTGGAGAACCAGCTTTGAGATGGGATCCTGCGCATGGGATCAAACCACTGTAAGAGTGATGTTTCCAGGTGCTGTGGTGCCTTCCCAGCCCCTGCTCCTGTTCTTGAGACCATGACCCGTGCAGCAAAAGAAGTGAATGTGTGGCCGTATCTCTGTCAGCCCAGATAAGCATCAGGGCACGGGTCTGCATTTTGCAAGAATATTAACACAGGAAACCCAGCCACAGGGAGGGATCCACTTCTGCCATCCCTGCTGCAAGAGAACAGGAAGATCCGACAGAGGAATGGAATAGACACACATAAGCACCTCTCCTATGAGGAGAAGCTGAAAGAGTTGGGGCTGTTCAGCCTGGAGAAGAGAAGGCTCCAGGGAGATCTTATTGCAGCCTTCCAGTACCTAAAGGGGGCCTACAGGAGAGCTGGGGAAGGACTTTTTACTGGGGCATGTAGTGATAGGACGAGGGGGAATGGCTTTAAACTGGAAGAGGGCAGGTTTAGATTGAACATTAGGAAGAAATTTTTCACTCTGAGGGTGGTGAGGCACTGGCACAGGTTGCCCAGAGAGGCTGTTGAGGCCCCATCCCTGGAGGTGTTCAAGGTCAGGTTGGATATGGCCTTGGGCAACCTGGTCTGGTGGGAGGTGTCCCTGCCTATAGCAGGAGGGTTGGAACTCGATGATCTTCAAGGTCCTTTCCAACCTAAACCATTCTATGATTCTATGATTCTATAAACAGTAGCATGAGGCCACTGAAGGAAGCTACCTGCATCTGACTATCTTTCTGGGGCTGGTATCTCTACGCACTGTAGTCTAGAGTATAACAGAACAACTTTTTTCCCCTTTCCTGCCCTGCTTTCAAGCCTCTAACGTCCCGGCCCTTATTCCCTAGACTGCCAATTACTGCTCCCTCCAGGAACTGCCTCTCTCCTTAAGCTCCCGCACAGTCAGACACCAGCATGTTTTGCCCTGTTCCCTGTGCATCGGTCTCCAGATGCCAACCACCGACCTGCTCTTGAACATCCCTGAGCCAAACCAGGATGAAAAAGATTCCTTATCTCTTAGGGCCAAATGTTTCAGTCACCTACAGTTCTATGTTAACAAACTATTTTGCTTTTTCTGACTGATTCAGACATTAAAATATGAACTTGTATTAAGCACAGTTGGGCAAAACATTTAATTTAATGTCATTTAATTTCCAGCATTGACCTTCAATGCCAACACAGAGCAAACTTACGGCTGTGCTGCTCAGCTTCCCGAAGGTAAGCTATCAACAGGCACACTGACACTGATCCTGCCTCAAGTCAGGGGCATCCCAAAGTGTCCTGCTGAGTAAGGGCGTTCTTCATGGGCAGAGGAAGACTCTGCTAAGTGACAGCGAACCAAACCTTTAATTGCTACATAATAAGTATTGAGGGCTTCTAGTAAAGTGAAACGCCAAGTGACGTGAGTTTCAGCTGTCAAACGTGAACATGGGAATGTAACGACCGGTGTTCAAAGCCCGTGGAAATGGGGGGACAGACACAGGTCGGGAGCACAGCTTGGGACAGACCCATGGGGTTATCAGCAATGTAACACCAAGCCAGGTACGACAAAAAACTCCTTCTGATCCTTCCCATCCCTTCATAGGGCTTGCCCCTACTCTTGTGTCGTCCAACTGTCACGCTTCCCATCAGGCCTGATCAGGTACAAGGAGCTGAAGCCACAGTACCGAATCACGCTTAGTGCTCGCAATGTCTGAATGCCACCTGTTCTGGGCAGAGTGCGACTGCAGAACGAGGGAGAGGATGTGACAACAGCCTGGGACAAGGCTTTGCCACCGCCCCACATGATGTCAGAGACATACAATGGGCGCTTGCTTGTGACAGGTACAATAATAACCATACCTTGTATGATACCGCCTCCACCTTTGGCTTCTTAACAGGAGTGTGCTGCAGAGTGTCTTTTTTATCTGATAAAACTGAATAAAAATAAAAGAAAAACAAGGTCACGGTTCTTTTCCCTTCAAAAGATAGCACTCCCGAGCTATAAGTTCTAAAGCAATTCAAATCCACTTACATTTGCCAGAAAATTAAGACACAGCTTTCTTTATTATAAGTCACACAGATTTTAAAAAGCCTAGTTTTGGACAATCAACACGTAAGGCTTTGTTGTGCAGCTACAGAAAAAACAGGAAGTATTCTTACAGGGCAGTTCTCTTTTTGTAGTGTTTTTCTTCCTTCTGATTGGAAACTCATCAATTTTTAGTTCACCATCATCTGAGACATACTCATATTCATCTCGTACAGGTTTTGCTTTATCTTCTTTAAAATTCTGCAGTGACCCAAACACACTGGTATTCAGCTGGGTTTTGACTCCCTTTGAACTGAAAAAAAATAAAAATTACAAATCAGTCACAATACTCTGATTGGAAAACATTTTGCGAATTGACAGAGAAGACGACAATGAGTATCTTTATATAGAGATCTCACTCAGCTTGAATACTTTCAGAGGTGCCACAGCATTTCAAATAATTTTACAAACACATTTCTGTACCTACAATTCATATCTCAAAATACGACGCCAACTAGAGCAGCCTTGGCTGGCCTCAAACGCGCACTGTATTATTTAAAGCTGTCTCAAGGTATATCATGATATGCATAATGCGCACGCAGCACGGAACTTTGGGATGCAGAGTTCATTTAACAGTTTCTTAAAAATGTTCCGTGAGTAGGATCTGCACAAAAACCACTAAGTAAGTGCCAAAACACGAGACACTGCCTGAAAACTGAAGACACTATTCTCAAGCAAACTACCAGCCTCAAAGATTGCTGTTCTGGCCAACTCTGCTGGCTTCTAGGTAAAATCAAGTTCTAGAGCAAAGAAGTTTTTGCTTAAGTGTATTTTCTACATTGACCAGAAAGGCAGATTTTTACCTCCTTGTATAAAACCCCATAAATAATGACACGGGGTTTTAATCTGCTTTTTTAAACTGGTGTGTATTGTCATATTTTTTACTTACCCAAGCAACTTCTTATTAGAGAAAGAGAATGTAAATTTGTTGTCCTTATTTCCCGATAAAGGTGTCTTTTCCGATTTGTGTTCCTCTTCCATTTTTAGAAGTGAATCAGGTTTACTGTTCTGAAAGGCAAAAGACACAAACCAAAAAAATAACATTAGTTGAATGAGTTGTTGATATTTCAGAGTCCTACGTAACCTCAGAGAACCCACTGCTCTACATGCAGAGAAACAGATGTTCCCCCAAATGTGGTAATGAATAGCGGATTATACTCTTCCTTAGACTACATGGGCTTTAGTTGAGGACTTGTCCCCTTTCAAGAAGCACTTCAGCACCAGTTTAAGCAATGCCCACCCCAAACACAATGCCAAATTTGAATATTGCTCTCTTAAATGTGTGCAGACTGATGTAAAATATAAACACGCATTTCGTGAAGCAGAGCACGTGCTAAGCACGCTGCTCATCGGCGTCGCGCCCGTGTGGCTCAGGACCGAATCTAGCACAGTGCCTGGAACCTCACACCTACAACTGCATTTTATTCTCAGGCTCCGCTTGCTTCTTCCACACCTTCAGAAGAGCTCGAATTATGAATTTAATAACGTGATATCAAAGTGATTCAGTGCAAAGGAAGCCTTTGATTATTTTTGAAGCATCCCCTTAATACTTTCTTAGGCTGTGCTGGCTGCGGAATTAATTGGTACATATTGATCTAATCACATTAACTGTGAATTTTTTAACACAAAAGATTCAGATGTCTCTAATGTTAATGATTCATGATTCTTTGTACTTTCCCCATGTGAAAAAGCATGTACTTCTGTTTTGGTTTGGGGAATTTGTTTGCACTTTTGTCATTAGAGCTTCACAAAGCAGGCAAAGTTCAGGCAGCTATTTCTGTGACAAAGCCAAGCGTCACCTTGTTTTAAAAGGTACCTGGAGAAAAAATGTATTATTCTATGAATAAATTTTACCCACCCTGTGTTAGCCCTCCAGGAAGGCAAGCTTTTAATTCACGTGGCATAATGGAAATTTCATTAACTCTACTTTTATACCATCATTAGTTCTTGATTTCTCTGGAACTACTCCAGACTTAAAGTAGTCCGACTATGTTAAAGTGAGAATCACAAAAGAGAAAAATCTCACTGCTGAGAGTGGTCCCACTGGCTTCAACAAAGATGAAGATGGACAATTTGGCACGTGCTTTTGAAGCATCTGCCCCCCCTCCTTTATCAGTGATCACTTCATTATTTTCTGCTGAAATTTTTTTCTTTGGGAGCTGAAAAATGGTGCCTTGTACCCTCTGCTTAGGTGGAACTATGAACATTTCTCCACCCGTGACTTATCGCTACGTGGCAGAACCATCAGCAGAATTTAACAGGAGACATTACCTTGTATTTCCATTTGGCTTCTGTTTTGTTTTTGTTTTGCTCGCGAACTTCAAATTTCTCCACCTCATTCTGCTTACTAGGAGTTTCCTTATTGGGAACACTTAAAACATTCTTTGCAGCCTGGGGAAAAAGTCAGCATGTACTCTTAATGAGGATGGAGTGCCGGCATGTTACAGAAACACATTTTTTATCGGGAATATAACGTGATAGATTTTTGAAAACTCCCCTTCCGATTCATTCTTTTTGAAACCCAAATATGAGATTCCATGAAATATTGCTGCTTCAGAGAACGCAGATGACTCGCTGTATTTCTCCCGGATATACCAACATACAAGATTACGGTAAAAATACTAAACTCCCTGCCTGTTGCTCCGTGGACAGATTTCGCAAACTTCATACAAACTACTAGGAAATTCAGAAGCATTTTGGAAAAGACTTATGGGTCCTTCTCAACAACCAGCGTACGGTACGTTACTCTGTCAGTGCCTCAATGATATCCTGGCCCCTACTGAAGTCAGCAGCAACATTCACGTCGAATTAAAGGACATCAAAATGAAACTTGTCCTACATGGGCAAAAATAGAAGCAAACTATTGTTTTACCTTCATTCACTCATTCTAGAGCACAGTCTCAAGCAAACAAGATGCTTGAGAAACAAGTTCCTTCGTCGTTCATAACCGATTATGGAAATGCACACAAGAGTGCTAATAACACTTGAAATGAGAATATAATAGTTCAAGCGGCAAAAAAAAGAAGCCATTTTTAATTTGCATCTCGCCTCAGTTTGGGCAGGGAACTGGCAGCAGTTTGCCAGACTGGGCTTGAATCAATAGGTTTCTTGAGGCTCCATATCAAATGAATAACCAAGCAAACAGCCAAATAAAAATTGAGGAAAAAGTCAGGTAAGAAAAGGGCAATAAGCGAGCATTAACTCAACTTTCATTTACTTCAGTGGAGACAGGGTTTTACACCGTGTTGCTTAAATTATTTCTTTTCATGAGACCTAAGGCGTGATTTTACCCCTATTAAAATGCAAGGAACAGGGAGAGGTTAAAGTATGACCCACCTTCCCCTTCTTTGGCGTCTCGATCTTTGTCAAAGCCTCCTTTGTGTGCGCCTCCAGCAAGTCGAGATTCGGGATGGCTGGCGGTGGACTCTCTTTTGCCTTCTTTCCTTTCTTTTTTCCTTCTCCCTTAACTTTCGGTGTTTTGGGAGGCTTAGGGGGTTTGGGTGGCTTGGGAGGTTTGGGGGGTTTGGATGGCTTGAGTTGTTTGGGGGTTTTCACAGTTTTGGGAGTCTTTTTTTTAGGGAGCTTCTCTACGGGCGGGGGCGGAGGCGTCACTTGGACGGGTGATGGTGCCTCCTCCTTCTCCACAGGACAGATCTCCTCAGCATTTGTGTTGGCACTCGTGTCTGCTTTGCTGGCTTTCGAAGCATTCTGCAGTTTAGCACAAAATGGGAAGGCATTCAAGACCCACCTGTCTCACGTTAGATATTCCCCGGCACCCTCCCTTCCTTGGGGAAATGAACCCCAGAGACCCCCCTTCAATAAAAGGGTAACTGCACTGACAGGTCAGGCTGGCCAAGGAATGAAGACCACATTGCGTGCCACAGCAATGCTCTGCTCACCACTAACTCCCACCCCCTCCGTTGCTCCAGTGCGAGTTTGGCCTGGAGAAACTCCAGTGGCTTCGTAAGGAGCGTAACTCTCACCAAGTTGTATGATCAGGCAGGACCGTTAAATGCCCACACAAACAAATGTATAAAATGAATGGTCTTTTGTTTAAAATGCTGATCAGCTTGAGCACAACCCATTTCCATTTAATTCAGATGTGATAAATGTAGCAGAATCACATTTCATGCCCTCAGGAAAAATAAGCAGTAAAATAGCTGCCCAATTAAAATTAACACCGTCTGACTAATTAAAAAGAAATTATTTTCTGCTTAACTTGCCATTCTGACAATCAGAAAACTTATATACTACATCAAAGAGGAAAAAAGGACAAGATAGATTTCAATTTTGACGTCTATGGATATAGTTAGAAACAGGGTGGAATGCAAGACAGTATCTTCTTAAAACAACCGAACTAGCTATCGTCACCTTGCACTGTCACACATCTCCACGACACCAAACTTAATGGATGGTACCTCCATGAAACCTCCTTTTTTGGGGTTTTGGGGTTGGTTTTTGTTTTGGGGGGGGTGGTGGTGTATAATTATTACCGCATTTCCTACAATAACTCTGCCTAGAAGCCAGCCAAGAGCACGGCTTTCTACTGGGACAATGCCCAGAATAATCCAGTCCTAAGCTCAGACAATGTCATAGGTGAGACTGATGAACAGAAGGGAAAGGAGATACTACAGAGGGAGCACGATCAGAGGGATGGCAACAGCCTTCTTTGAGTTCTATCATATTTTGGGGTAGGGAGTAGCTAAAGTGAAAGAGAAAACACGGATGGAGAGCGGAGTGTGGCCAGCCCAGCTAGGAGGAGGTGGAGGAGGAAGGATGTAGGACAGGCAGACACAGCATAAAGCCGAGAAGAAAGCAAACAGGAGCCCAGAATATGCAGCGACAGACCACAGATGAGCCTTGAGCAGTCCCCCTACTGTGAAACCTCACATGAATTCTTTTAATGAAGAAAGAGGGTAAAAAAGATTCATCCCTTTTATAGCCTAGATTATTAAAAGACCCACAATACAGTTAATATGTTAATATTAAGTTAATATAAAAGAGCACAAACCTCACTTAATCTTATTTCTTTGGCAAGGTCCTTGATAAGTTGTGCTGGTTTGAAGTTTTCTGGTAGCTCATCTTCATGCTCTGCTAAAGCCTAAAACAGAACAAAGCCAGACTGCTGTTTCTGTGCATGGTTTTTTTTGCCAAAATATTAAAAAAACACTCATTAAGTGAAACATCAATATTCCTCCTATGTACTGAAATCAATACGGACTGCCTCAGTAGTCCAAACAAGGAAAAAATAGGCTTTTTTTTTCCTTTCTGGATGTTATTGTAAATAGTTGTCCTGTGAGAACAACGAAGTCAAGAGTCTCTTTCAGATTTTCACAACTGTAATGTCACTTTGCTCACCCCCTTATAGGAGATTCTGTGAGAAATTCCTTTTCTACATCTACAAGGAGAGGTTGTCTTAGGCTGCTGCCTTCAGTGAGTGGAACAAGCACGTTCCTTGTCAGCAGAGCGGTTTGGGAGCTCCCCCCCAAGGACTAACAACATTCGCTTTCACGTGGCATGTTACAACATTCAAAGTTCAGCTTTACCTAAATGCCAACACAGTCTGACTTCCTTTGACTCACTACTCCTCATCTGCACGGCAAGTGGAAAAATAAACAGGGTGACCCGGAGAAGAGAGCTTCCACAGCAGCCAGTCCTTCTACAGGAAACCAGGGAGCAGTTCCGAATTCCGGCTCAAGCATTGGCTTTTTGCAGTAGGGAGTAGCCAAGTCCCTGACTACGTTGAAATCTGGGACAGCCACCTAACTGACCTAACTGCGTACGCAAGATTGTGTACTCAGCTGCTCATCCCTTCTTAAAATATCTGAAAGTCCTAAAGCTGCTGGTTCCCCTGTTCACGTCTTATGAGTGAAGGGCCTGTCTCCTGCAGCTAATTCCCCAAAACTTTCGGAGCAACACACGCAAGAATAACACTTCTGAAACGACTGCAGCAGGAAATTCAGGCTGCAAATCCCTTTAAGCCTTCTCTCCAGCCAATATGTATTTCCTGGCTCAATTAACGTGTTGATTTGCAGGAACCGGGCACCTTGCGCACACAAAAATGCAGGCGCTGTTCTAGGCCTCGCTCGCAGACACAACCTCCGCTTAATTGATTTGGCACATGAAAATGCTCAGAGCCAGGGAGAACATTCACAGCATCCTTTTGGCTGTGTGCAGAATTGACTCACCTGGGCTGGTGGGAGGTGTCCCTGCCCAGGGCAGGGGGCTGGAACTGGATGATCTTTAAGGTCCCTTCCAACCCAAACCATTCTATGATTCGATGACTTTTTTAAAGCTCTGGTGGTACCTTTTTTCCCCGCTGACCCCTCGTGTGGCACTATGGAATTCCAGCTATCACCCTCCTTCCCTGTTCCCCCTGTCCCTTCTCTTTGGGATTTTAGAATTAGCTGGTTTGCTATGGAGATATTATTCGTTCTAGCATTTGCTCTCTGTTCCAGTGAGTGACAAACCTGAGGAACACACAACATCAGAACGGGCTGCTTCTCCTACCTGTTTTTTAGTCCATGACCTGAAAGCACCATTGAGAATTTTTGCTCCTTGGAGTAAATGAGCAGGAGGTTGTTGCCCAGCTTTATGCAAACCTAAGTAGAGGAAAAAAACCGATGTCATTCAAACACTGCTAGCTAAAGTTAGTTTACATAAAATCTTTAATTTGAAAAAGTTTAATTGCGAAAGTTGACTCTTCGAAAGTCGGTCACCACAAACGAATCCCTATTGTAACTTGATGGTAATAAGGAGTATATTTACTGTGTCATAAATCCAACTCAGCCTTCCTACACTGTGCTCCTGTAAGTTATGTCTACACTGGCAATCCTTCCGGTTCCTTTCTTGGTGCCATACTCAAGCTAGCTTCCACGTTCATACATCCTAGGCTGTGGGAATAAAAAGGTACCGTCAGCGGTTCTTTTATTCTGACTGAAAAAGCAAGTGCCACTATGTGGAAACAAAGGTTATACTGGGCAAAGCATTTCACTTCCGCACGAGTACAAGCTGGCCTAAACTTCTCCCCTCATTCCAGTTTTTGTTCAGTCAGGCACAAGGAGCCCCTTCCAGGTGACACTCAGAGGGACCTTGCTTATGAATTAGACACATTTTTCTCGTTATAAAAGGATCTGGTGGGTGTCTCTAGCCACACTCTGTAATAAGCGAAATAGAGGCGAAGAGCAAAGTGAGACCGAATCTGTAAAGAACATACATCAAGTCTGAAGGAATCTGATCCGGAAGATTTTGAATTTCACAGAAAACTGTGCTTTAATTCGCAGTGCTCCTGCTGGCCACATCGCTGATGTTCCTGTGGCCCTGTGTATATGTGAGCTGCCCACACACTTCCACCGGGATCAGCAGAAGGATGGGAGAAGGAAGTGTTACTCTGTGCCTCGGGCTGACAGAGCGTGTAGTTCATTAGTTTAACACAGGGAATGAATCCAGACTTGACAGGCAACCAAAAACGAAAAAAAAAAATGTTACAACATTATTTGCCTCTCAGGCAACTTAAATACACGTTATAAAGAAGATGAAACCTTCCCTTAGGCACAGGTAAGAGGGACAGTTGAGGCCCTTCCTAGAGCGAGATGGCAGGATATTAAGGGGAGAGCAGGACCAGACCAGCACGTTCCGCTGGTACGTTAAAAGTAGTTTTCAAATATCAACAAGACTGATTTTGGCCACCTGTCCATCTTCTACGTGACACGTCAGCAGAAATTAAGAGTAACTATTTTCAGGCCCCCAAAGCTAAGCAATTAAGGCAGGCAAAGAAACGCAGTTTTACCTTTGAATGTCTCTAGTAGATGCTTTCCCATATACCAACACGCAGTTTCGAAGTTTGGAAACTGGGTCAGACTGACAATTTTCAATCGTCTTTCTACTTCATATGCCCTGCAAGACAAAGCCACATGAACTTAAAGCACAGCAGGTCACAAGTACGTTGCACAGTGACAAGCGCTGCTCGTAAATGCCCGAGGTTCATTTTGCAGTGCTTCATTTCGTTGTGCTGTTACCACACACTCTGGCATCAGACCAAAAGCAAAACACAAAAATAACCCTAGTAAGAAACTCTGCGAGAGAGATGTAAGATAGTTTTATTGCGTTATTTGTCCAGCAGCAGTAAAGAACTACTTGTATTATCTTACACTGGGCAAAGAACCCAGCTGAGCAGATGGGAGCTCATCCAGAAGGAAAATGGCATGTTCTAGGGGAAAACTGACAGTTTTTAACAGTTCTTCCTTCAGGACTTGGCCACAACAACCCAAGCACTCGCATATCCTTCCACACGCTATGCATTAGGTGCAAAGACAGCCTGGAATAACTCAGCACGGGAGAACACGGTTGAAGGGGACAAACATGGGTACACTTTCCAAAATTGCCCATTAGAGCTACATCAACATCACTGCAAATGTAGGCTAATTAATACAAGAGAAGATGGCCAATTTATTCAAAACTGAGCCTCTACCTAACTTTAGATTTTAAAGATTCATTACCTCATCTGCATTTCAACACTTAGACTGTGTAGAAAATGTCCTGCAAAGGCCAGGCAGTCTACAGGTGTCAGAGTTGCATAAATCCAACCTAAAAGAGAAAGAGAAGGATAAAAACTGGAATCGCAGTAACAGATACTTTATTCACAACGTGCTGTTTACACTTCACTTAGCAACTTACTTCCTCGGTACCAACACAGCTCTTCAGTCCGAGTCAGCAACCAGAACCGCATACGCTTTGAACAAAGTTGCATCTGGCCCCTCGTTTGTTTTGCCCGATAAAGGTCCAGCCTAGGAAGGTGCTATGCACCTCCGACTCCCAGTCCCAGGACTACCTTCAACAGTGGCAGCCAGCGAAAGGGGACATATTGCTGACATTACTTTCTTGTTACTGTGAAAAGCAGCAGCAGCAGCGACATAATAGTACCTGTTTTCTCATCACCATAAAAATCTGAGACAGCTCCTGACACTAACTTTATTGTAGTGCCAGGAACAGGTGTTTCCCAAACACTTATTTTCATACAAAAATCTACTTAAATTACTGAATCGCTATAAATTGCTCGGTGTTTATTCCACCATCTGTTCCACATATGGTCATGAAAGAAGTACCTACTTTCCACTTTTTACAGTCAAAGTAAAATTCAAGCGTGTAAACATTCTGTGCAAGGATTATACTCACACACAGAGAAATGGCACTACTGGATGCTGCCTCCAAAACACAAGTACCAGTGCTGTTACTTACTCGTGCTGCCTGGAAGCCTCCACTCAGACTGTGCATCGAGTGGGCAGTGCATCGTTTAAAGGCACATAGAGGGAGAGAAAATCCCCGTCCCAAAGGGATTACAGTTTCAACAGGTAACAGGGAGTGCTGGAAACAGCAATGTAAATGAGGAAAGAATTGTTCATGGTGAGAGGAAGGTGAGGGATAGGGGAAGGAGTAGAACTGCATTCACTTAAAACTGTGCACTATGTGCTGATCAAATCCTTATCCTTACGAAGATCCTCCCAGCAACCGAGTAAAACAAAATCCACCATGCCTAAACTGCAATTAAAGCCTGAATCTATCAAGTAACCCATAAAAATCAGTGACACCCAGGTCTTCAGCCTCATGTGAAACCAGAAATGCATACTCGCACTCGTGCAGGCACCTATAGTTCTTTAGTGTCACAGGGAATCAATGACCGTAAGAAGGTTTTTGTGGGGAGTCATGGTCAGTGAGGAATTCAATGTGAATTCTCTGTTAGATGACAAAAAGCACCTATGTTGTGGATGGATAGAGAGAGAGAACTCATGAGTTACTGCAACTCAGCTAGACCAAGAGTGGAACATGCTACCTACTTGCTGTATTCTTAAAAGGGTGCTAAAATATTGATAGAAAGCAGGAAAAGTTCTGATTTTTTTTTTTTTTGCAAGCATATGAAATTATACTTCTACTGAGAATTAGACTTCACACTTTGTCAGAGAAAGTGGTCAAATCACATCCATCTAGTATTTTGGACATGCTATTTCAGCAGCTCTAAAAGCAGCAGGGAACCTCACCTGCAACAGCGTGCTCACCTGATGGAATGAAGAGCGTCTGTCCTTGTTTAACTGTGCATTTGTAACATTTATCTACTTGGTCTGCAAAAAACATCTCACTGTGGTTTGCCGCCGACTGCCAGCGTTCATAAAGAGAAATATTTGCAGAGGCTGGTTTGATGAGATAAAATATCTTTTCTCCCTGAATTAGAAAATATAAAATTAGCAACAAGCAGCCAAAGCAAGCACTGCTGCACTGGCACAGATTCATGCACACGCACGCGCGCACACCCAGATATTTATCTAAGGAAATATATATCTTTACATATTTTAACACTATTGAAATAAAATTTACTCGTCGGCTTTGTAAAGAACGGCTGAAATAAATAAATCACTAGCTGATCACATTTGCTCAGATTTGTGGGACTGATGTTGCAAAAAGTTTACAGCGCCAGATTCCATCATCCTGCAGAAGCAGGACGCAATATCTTTCAGGTCTTAGGTGACGTGTGTGCAGAAGGCATTAAACAAATATTAAAATCCAAATACAGTGAAAACACATGGACGACTTCCACGCTCCAAGTGGCTTCCTCGCTCCGCAGACCCTGGCACCGCTGAGAGCATACCAGCTTACAGCAGTTAAGGGTCTGAGTATTTCTTACAGCTACAACAGGACCGTGGGGAAAAAAAACACCTGGGACCTGAATTTTTGAGAGAATTTTAGAATGGTCTTTGCATGTAAAATGCAGTTCATTACCAGATACACCGCCAAAACATGACCCCTCACCTTCAGCACATGGTACCACGCAGAAGCTCCTCCGGAATCTATGTGGAAATCCGTGTAGCTGTCCTTCACGCAGATCAGGCAGTACTTGGTCACTTTTGGTTTTGCCAGAAGAGCATCATCAGGCCAATAGTTTTCCACCCAGGACAACTTCTTAACTATATCTGGAGGCTCTACAAAACTGGACATCCTTTACAGAGAGAATTAAAAACAAACATGCATCTTTTTAAAAAAGAGCCTTACAAAAGGACCCTAACAGAAGCAGCAGCGGAGCGCGACACCAACACTTGCGTGGCAATCTGGAGCAGCTCCTTACGTGCCAGTGGAACCGCTCTGCACGCAGAAAAATTGTGAAAACTGGATACAGACAGAGATTTAAGACTTTTTAAGGATGATGACTTAGCAACGATCTGTTGACTTCTTCCAGGAGCAGTATTTCTGATCAAGTATATGCTGTTTGTATTTTTCCAGCCCCTGCCTCTTGCTACGTGGGCTCAGTTATCACCAGCGCTGTTGGCACAGCCGCTTCTCCAGCCCCCTTCAGAAGAGAACATGAAATGTGCGCTCTCTTATGTAAATCTTAAAAATTTGCAAGTTAAGCTTAGTATTAAAAATCCTAATAACAATAACATTAATACTTAAACACTAAATAAGTCGATCTGATGCTGACAATCACAGTGAACTTTTTATTTAGACTGACTAAATTACATTAAAAGCTCAGAGGAAGGAAAAAGTCTAATTTGGGTTGACAATGTGAATATATCTAAAATAAAACATATATAATATTCATTTATATAATTTATACAGATAAATATGTTTATTTACATTCAGCATATATTCATATTGTTTATATTTATTTTTATAATTTATGTAGTGTATCTATAATTAATATATAATAGATACTATACACCACAGCTAAGATGATGTAGTGGCATGATAAACACGTATTAGAAGTGCTGAATTTTATATTTAAATCGTCCAAAATTTGGACTAATATTTGCAGGGGGTGGAGGTTCACTGTTGGACACTCTAAAATATCAGGTCACTAAGCGTATCTGCACTTCAAACTAAAATTAAATGCTCCCATGTGTCATTTATGCTCACTGTCAAACACCTGATAACAATAGCTCCCTTTAAAATGGCAGGGAAAGATGGAGCAGTGCATTCAATTAAAGTGTCACTGTCTATGTTAAGAAATAAAATATTTGCTAGTTAATGTCTAAATTAGCAGTGTATGAGTGACAGCTCCAGCAGTCCTGCAGAACAAAAGACCTCCCGTTATTCTGGGATAATGGCAGAAAGCTAAAAAAATCTCAACTGAAGATACTGGTAATCTTTGAAGCCTGTAATTACTAGAGATGCTTTCTGCAGAAATGGGTGTGCACTACTAAAACACTAACTACAGGGCTAAAGGTAATGGCTTTAAAAAAAAATGAGCTTGTAATTATTCATCAGCCTTCTTTTTTAAGGCTACATTAAGTCTTCTTGCTGAAATGGAATGCTCCCTAAACCAGCCATTCTTTATTTTTATGTTGGCGCTCATCATCTTCTGTGTAGCTTTTGTATGTAAAGGGCTCTTTTCCTTCTCTGACACTTCCCTTCTGGAAGTCTAGAAGGACCGCGAGAAATGATCTGCACAGTTGCATGAAGTTCCATAGATTATAGCTGCATCTGCCTACTTCTGGAATAGAAGCAGAGCTCAGGTGATGAATACAGCTATATAAAGCACAAAGCAGTAACTCGAACGCTTAGGCATTCACATCGGCTAATTATCCCATATCTGAAACACAGAAAACATGAGGGGAATAGTAGGCTCCCTGTCGTTGAGGATGGGTGACGCCCACACAGCCGGCACCGGCACCTCTGCCTCGCTGCATCACCAAAGCCCCTCAGCCTCAAATTCAGAGCTACTCCGCACCGTCACAGCCCCCAACTTCCCATCGAGAAGTCAGTGTCGCTCTAGTTCTGCACTGCTGTCATACAGACTACGGGTTAACTCACCAAAGCACCTAAAACTGCAATGAGTGGTACAGGATTACAAAATTATAGACATTTCAAACTCGCCCTCATTCAAGGACAACCAGTGACATGGGACGCCACCCCTACAGCCACAGCTCATCTATTTACTTGCTCTCCGCTACTTTAAACGGAGGATTTCACTAAGCAGTGTACAATGCACTCGGACCTGTGCTATACAAGTAGGATGCTCAGCGCTGTACAACCCATTTTAAAAAAGAATACTCCGAGGACGCTCAGAGATCACCGTGATCCTAGATCACCTTAAACTGGAGAAAGGGCTGTCGCTGCCTTATTTCCATCGGGATTCCCATCTCACCAGAAAAATAACAGAGACTATTAAAAAATAAGAGCCCTTACGGCCATGTTCTCCCACATACAGTTTTATCATACCTCTGTGGTCCCCTCTGTCCTCCTGTCTTTGTCTCACCAGTATGTGTCAGGCTGTATCTAAGTACCTCCGAGCATACCAGGAACACACCACGTTAACATTCACCACCAGGACAGGGCAGCGAATTCGCTCCTGGAGCATCGAGTTATGCTCTAGTTACAAATCACTGGCATCTAGTTGCAGGGAATTAACCATACCGATACTACTAGAGTTAAAACAGAACTGAAAGGTGCCAAGACGTTCTGTTCTGGTATGCGAACGCCGACGGCACGTGCCTGCTGATGACGCGCGGGTGTGAATTCCCTGGACAAACGCTAGCCCGTTTAGTTCGCTAGGTACCATCCTCCTCGTGTAGCAAATAGCACTTTCTTTTCTATGCTTTGCCTGAACTGGCTGCATATGGAGGATGGAGTGGAGAGCCAGAGCAATAAGAAGGTGCTACGCCATGGTTAAAGCAGTACCTCCTAACGAGGGAAGCAGCGGAGAAGGCAGAGGCTGTCCAAACTGCCCCTGCCACGTGTCCCGGACACCGCGCAGTGCCGCAGGCTGGACTCTCACCTCGTGTCGGAGAACTCCAGGTTGGTCACGTTGAGGACCCTTTTCCTGTTTGTACTGTAGTAGTAATCCACAAATTCCTTGAGCTTCATCTTGCAGTCTTTCTGTTTGGTGACATCAGTGACATCAACACTCCTCTCTGGTCCTAAAAATTAATTCAATGACAAAGAGAGATTGAAGGGCAGCCTGACTCGCCCCATTTTCTACGCTTGGGGGCCAGTCAACATTTCAAGAAACATCTCCATCTTTTGATGTTCTTATCTTCTTCGCCTTTGTATCTTCCCTGTTGTTTATGCACGTATACACATATACATATATGTATAAAAGACATTCATATACATAAAACGTGTGTGCATAAATGGTGGGTTTGTATTCATGCCCCTGACGTAATTATTTCTGTAGTTTTTATCTTAAAGGATTAATGTTATTTTGAGTCTATTCATTTCACTATGGATTTTATTTGTGTGGTGGAAATCATATGCAAATACCTGCATATCCCCAGAGTACGCCCTACCCACCACGCAGTAAAAGTCTCACGACTGGAGACAGAGTGCAATACTGTACAGGATATCTTGTCAAACTGATTTCTCAAAATTGTAAGTTCTCCTATGCTCTATTTTAAATTTTTGCTTACGAAATCTATAACCGAGGAGGAGTTTTGCAGCAATACTCCCATTTTTTTAACATGACATTTCAGGTTTGCCACCAAAACAAGTGATTTTTTGTTATTTTACCCAAAACTACACCTATGAAATATCAATCCCCTCTGTATTAGAGTACAGAGAATAAGCTGCTAGTACTTACACATTTCCTCTGACAGACCTTGTTGGATATAAACCTCCAGTGTTAATACTAACGGTATTAGTCAATTAGTGGAATTTAACACTGGGCACACCAGAGACCACATGGAGAAAGTCAGAGCTTCAAAGAGGGCCCATGTCTAAGCACACTCTCTTATCCTTTCTGCAAGAAAAGCATCTCTCCAGTCTTTCTTCCCTCCGGTTTTAATTGGCCTTATTTTTCCTCTCCCAGCGTTTCATTCATAGCTTTTTTTCACATTAGGAGAGGAAAAAAAAAAATCAATTTGTTTTTTCACAAGATGCCAGAACAGTAACGATGTATTTGGCAGTCTCGGTTGTGGTGCTTTGTCCTCCGCTGCTTACTTCAGATTGTTTCTAAAAGACATTCTAGGTCCAATGTAATAACCTACAAAACAGCGAGATAAATCCCTGCCTGGGAAATCCCGTTCAAGCGAACTGACCCCACGGAGGTTACACCAGGGCGTATTTGTTCCGTCCACTTTCAAATCTGGTGCCAGCTCCAGATTAAACAAGCCGTGTTCTTCCCTCCAGCTTTTCAACTAACCGTGCTGTCGGTAGGGTAGATTATTTCAGCTAGAGGCTGAGAGAAAGCCAGCAGATGCGTAAGGATCACCTAGGTCATACAAGAAAATCTGCTAAGTGTAGCAGATGGGCACGGAAAATATGTTTCCCGTAGAAGCAACAGGATAGAGAGAACAATAAAATCAGGGGTCTCGAATTCTCCTTTATTCGTGGTTATCTCACCGCACACAATCTCTGCAAAAGCAATAGATACAGTCAAGAAGCCCAGTGGCTGGTGATAGCACCCTCCAGTTTGGGGAAGAGGTCAACGGCCTGGGAAGGAGAGTGCAGGAGGAGGGGGTGGTTAGCAGACTACGTAAGGAGATAAAGGGTCCGTGAAACGCAGACAGATACGCTGGAGCTGGAGTCATGGCTCCAAAAGGCCGATGCCTTGCCAGAAGATTGGAAGGAGAGAGAATCGGACAGAAAGTGACACAGAGGAGGGACAGAGCGAGAGAGGACAAGAGGCAAGGTCACACATGCTAAAGGAAGAAGGATGCCGAGACAAGACAAGCGACTTCAGAGCACTTCCACGGCTCCTGGCCAAGGTGTGTCTTCCAAGGTGGGATGATGTGATGACTTGTGAGAAGATGCAGTACAATACCCTGCTCAGGGTAGAGACAGGGGGATGCCAAAATGAATCCAAACGACCAGCAGCAATGAAAATAGCTCTCATTGACAGCAGTGTTTCAAAATGTACTCCCTTTGCAGAGCAGGAGTCTCACTCTAGTAATTCCTTCAATACAAAGCGAGATGGCAGTAATCAATTAAGACCTGGCCTGAAGAAACAATTTTTTGATACCACCACGACTGTTCCTTGTCACGCAGTGCTACGGAGCACAATGCAGTCTGGCTCGGGCTCATTGGAGGACACACAAGTTGGTACAAGAAACAAGAGTGAATTAATTGCTAATTACAAGCTGCCACTACATAACAAATACTGAAGTCAGCACAGCTCAAGACACAGACAATATTTTACAATATATTTTACTTTTTTTTATACAAATAATATATATATTTTTTTAAAAGCAGGTGAGCTCCAAACAGTACAATGCCACCTGCTTGCCAGATACCCACCAACGTAGTTTTCAACGTCGCTGACGTAGAAGGTGGGTGCGGGTACGGACAAACCCAGGCCGTCCTTCTTTGGGACGAGGATGGGCTCTGCAAAGCCATTTTCTTCCAAATACTCTGTTGTTAGTTGGCTGCCTGGCACTTTCACGACTATATCTTCAGCACTGAAAGAGTAAGCACAGATTCAACGGTGAGATGCTTCCACGTGGAGTTTGGCATCTTCTGCATTTCACTACCGAAAGGAAAACGTTATGAATAAGCAATTATATGTAAATTAGGTGGGCAAGACAAAAGCCAAAAAGCCGTTTATTGCAAAGCACGCAGGGCACGCTAAAATCATCCGGAATCGATTTGCTTGAGCCTCATGCACCAACTACTGGAAACTCCTAAAATAACAGCTTATGGAGAAAGACCGTTTCCCTCCACTATAGGGATCTGTTGAGTTACCAGCAATCAATGTTAAAGAAATTAGCATTAAACATTCCGCTCTAAAGAAGTCAAGATTAAAAACGTTACATAATCTCAAATAAATTGCCCAGGAAATACTTTGCAAATCGGTTTTTGGTAGTTTTAAATCATTTTGAAGCTCCTGGGAGGGCGTCAGAAGGTGGAAGGAAAGGGCAGCTTCATCAGACCGGCTATTTGCACCCACAACACGTAACAGAAATTCAAATTCCATTCCTAGATCTTTTCAAGAGTAAAACACTTCGAATTTGGAGTGAGAAGTGACCATTTACGAACAACCATCAGCCCCAAAGGGGCCCCTCTGCTGTGTGTAGTATGTCGGCCATGCTCCAAAACCGTCCGGCAGGCCGGGGCAAAGGCTGCCGGCAGGGGGGGAACAGCAAAACCTTGAGGATTCACCCCAAAAAGCACTACCTCCCCACGGGGTTATGGCTAATTCATGACTGCCCTCTCTTGCAGCAGTTCCGAACTACAGCTCATGTCTTCATACGGCCCCAAAAAACAGCGGGAAAGGGGAGAAGGCGGTGAGCGCCGCCATGGCGGCCGGCAGGCTTGGGCCTCACCGCCTTGGCTGCCCCACGAAGCCCAGCCTGCGGCAGAGCCCCCGACACCCTTCGCTGTGGGGGCTCCTCCGCCAGCCCCCCCCCCCCCCCGCCCCCCCCCCCCCCCAGGGGAAGCCCTGGACCCAGGGCCCATTCCGACCACCCCAATGGGGTTTGAAGCCCGGAGAACAAGATGGCCGGATGCAAGGAGGGATAAGCCGTAGAAATCCAGCTTATTTCTGCCTCACCCCAGCCACGGTGCATCGGCAATGGCTGATCAGGAGGGAAATTTAATTAAAAATTAATTAAAAGAAGTGTTCTTCATTTATGTGAGTGCTGGTATCGTACGCCGGCAACGAGCAAAGAACGAGGGTGGAGATTTTAAGGAGCAAGAAGCAAACCATGATTCACCCCTAAACCTCTGCACTTACTTTACAGTGCCCATATATATCTCACCTACTTGTTCGAGTCTGATTTGCTTCTATATGTGCCACAGCAACTTACACGTCGTCGTAAAGAGAGATCATTACCAGAGCATCTAGTAATGATCATGCCAAAATGGAGAGTCTGGCACCTACCCTGAAGTAGCTGAACCCTCAACGTGACTATTATTCCTACTGCTATTGCTACTGTAATGGTTTTTTGGTATTAAACATTCAAGGAGCAGAATGACATGAATTATATTTTTTGCCTTTTTGCTCTCTTCGCTGTTCCTTTTGATCCGAGCCGCGCCAAGGGACTAACCGTGGGTTATAATTCACTCTCGTGCGCTGTGAATCAGCAGTGCTCGTTTCTGGCGCTGAACGGAAAACCCCTTTTTCCGTTCATCACGTTCTGACTGACGAGCGTTGGGTTTTGTTCTGTGAACATCTGCAGATTTCATTCATTTTCTCCCAAAGAGAAAACTTCTCAACAAGACTTGGTTTTACTAACGGCGCAAGTGTAGATGTCGGAGGCCTGAAACTTGCAGCCGCTCCTTTTCGCTACAGACCTTTCTTTCTCACAAACTTTAATTGGCAGCAGGATTTTCTTATGTGCACGTTTATGTGAGAAACAAACAAAAAAACCCGGGGGTCCATGTTTTTTTTTACAATTTGGGAGTGACTTGGAGCTAACTGCATATGTGAGTGCAACCTCAGAGGCCACCCCAGGTTACTGAAATCATTCTGCCTCAGCCTTAAACTTTGTTTAAGAAATTAACTTTGCAACCTGGCAAATTGCTCTGTATACAAAAAAAAACAACACCCCAAGGAAGAATACTGAGTCCCGAGTTCAGTGAAACACATCTTTAAGTGCTACAAACACTTCGCAGAGGTATTTTCAGCCTTTTCTTTAACCAGCCTAAGACCAGTATCTGAAATTAAATGTGAAATTAAACTCACCGTAAAAAAGAAAGAAGTTTTGTGTTTACCAAGTCCACTTTACCAGTCTCCAAGGATTCTTCTAAAATAATTAGTCATTAATAATTAAGGATTTATTGGGCTAAGGCCTACATTAAAGGACCAGAAGAAAATCATCACTCTTACAAATGGCTGTGAAGCAGCCTAATAAAGTGTGGAACATGTCACCTAACAATTAGCGCTATTCATTACCCCAAATAAGACAGCCTTTGTGACCGTAGCAACTGAGGATGTCATTGTTCTTCTTTTCAAGATGGAGACAGACTTCAGCAAAACCACTGGTATTTTTGAGAACTGGGTAATTCTATGCAATAAATTGGCTGGTTTCTTATGCAAGCGAACGTTGCAGGGGCCAAACGCGTTCTTGTTCTTGTCTTCACAAATACCAGCTTCTACGGAAATGCACGGGAACGGGGCTCAATCAAGAGTAGATTTTAATATGGCTGCACAAATATAAAAAAGGGAAGAGCCTGGGCCATCTGCAATAAAACAGCACTCATTTAAACTTCATCGCTCTGTACTATATAATGCTTTCAGCAGGGATCATCACCAGCTTCACAGGAAACTGGCTACTACATAATGCTCTACCCCAACAGCCCCGTCTGTGCGTGCAGCTCAACAACCCACCTTGGAAAAGTACGACTTCGAAGTTCCTTTATGAAGACTTGGCTCCCGTTCTGTACAGGTTTGACCTCTGTCGTCTGTCCAGTATCGTGTTTATGCCAATTTCTTTTCTTTTTCACTGAAAAAGAATGAATTGGACAGTACCATATGTTAAGTAGAAGGTAATTATTAAGACACTTGAAGGAAGGACAAACCTTCATTTCATTTCACATTTGAAGGAAGGACAAATCTTCATTTCATTTCTTACGCGAGCAGAGAAGAGGGAACCCCTACTATGCTGCACTGCAAATTTGAATATTGCTCTCAATTCACCATTAGACAATTATACTGTAGCCTGAAGATCTATTACATACCGAACAGTGTTCGTTTTGTAACATAAGGGCAACCAGACGGATAATTACTGAGCCGCACAGCTACCGCAGGCTTTATGCAAACACAGGCTCTGGACGCTTTGTACTTGCCAGACTACACGCTTAATCCTTATCATAAAACTCTTAGAAAGCCACTTTTTCTGCCTTCTCGATATGCAGTATAGATCTTTAGGAATATATTTGTCAGGAATTACCTTAGTCTATAAGTCTGTCCAGCAGAGGCAGATTTGACATCAATTTTGACGGGCTTTGAATTACGCCCTGCACACAGCATGCACATAAAAAGGAAAAAGAAAAGAAAAAGATGCGAGGGCATCACAAATGCAATTTTTAGACCTCCTCTTATTCCTAGGTTTTGAAAAGCGAGCCAGGCTGAGCCCTTAAGTCGAGGACAGGAGACTGACGGCCCCCCCGACCGCGCTCCCAGTGCGTGAGACACACAGGCAAGTTCATCATGGAAAAAGGGTCAGCTGGAATAAGCACAAATAAGTAAGTCAAATGTCAACGCAGTTCTGCCTTGCCACTTTGACAGCCAGATAGCACAGAGCAAGAAAAACTGGTCCAGCTTTTTCTCTTAGTCAGCACTATCTCCCTCAGCTGTTCCTGCCTCCACAGCCCGTCCGGACATGCTCATTTTGGGAGTAAATTGTTTTTTGTCCCAAGTCTGTGTTCATACCATTTCAAGCCTCTGTTAGTAGAATTTTCATATGCCACAGCTTTCTTTTTTTTTTTGTGTCCTTGTTTTAAATCATGAAACTCAGTATTTTACCCCAAAATCAGGACCTCAGGCTTTTCTTACTGTTCCAAACGGCTAAGGGAGGAACCAGGCTCCTCAGTAACCACGCACGGACGGCACTCTTTCCTCGCTCTTTGCACAGGCACATACACACAGACCCACATACTTTTTCATTAAGAAAGGAATCCGGAGGCCACAGCTATAAGACACGAGGTTCGGAAAAAGCTAACTTCGTTTTCCCAACCACAACCCTGGAATAACTCAAGTAAAGACGTCTCCCAACGAATCCATCCCAGGTTTTGCACAAAGCATGTTGGTTTTATTAGTTCCATGCAGCTCTCCAGCCTAGCTGGATATATTCATTAAAGCTGCTAGTTCTTTATCTTAATGACTCTCAGGCTTAGTGTATTAATTCAATGCTCCTGGTAACAAAGGAAACAAGCTCTCCATGAATGCCAAACCTTCCTCCTCTCCTTCCCTTTCTGACGACTGCCTCCTCCCCCTCTCCGCAGATCCGAACCGACACTGGGACTCTTCGCACAAGTCCCAGTGAAACAGGTGTCACTTGCCACAGTGAAAATTAAAGAGCTTCTCATATTAGCATGTTCTTTTATTACATTGCAGATAGCGTGGAGCGTGGAGAAATAAAGGCGGCAAATCAGTGCTGAATTAAGAAATTCACTGCAACTCTTCAAAAAGCAGCAGGGAGTTATTTCCCTCGGCACTGAGCACCGGCAAGCATCCGCCTCTTGCATCCACCTCCCCCGTCCACCTCAACTGTCCACCTCTCGCATCCACCTCCCCTGTCCACCTCTCCCGTCCACCTCTCACATCTGCCTCTCCTGTCCACCTCTCCCACCCACCTCTTGCACCCACTTCTCATGTACACCTCTTGTACCCACCTCTTGTACCCACCTGTCCCATGCACCTCTCGCATCCACCTCCCCCGTCCACCTCCCCTGTCCACCTCTCCCACCCACCTCTCTGGTCCACCTCTCCCGTCCACCTCTCCCGCAGGGGCCACAAAGACGCCTCGGCCGCCAGCACTCTCCCCAGGAGTTGCCACCTCCTGGACAGCAGCAAGCCAGCTGCTGTAGTCCATTATACTACATCAAAAAAATGACATTTGGCCCATTTTCAGCCATTCTCTTTACATTTCATCTTTACCACGAACGCCACAGCAAGGATTAAAGGCCCATTAATATGTGCAACAAATACTAGCTGTGGCCAGAAAGGCCACTTTTTCTTAACTGATTACACATTTCTTGTTCTGTAGAACTCTGATTCAAACTGGACCATTGGAAAGTATAACCCTCTCCTTCTACAGAAAACTCTCCGGAAGAAAAAGGAAATGTATTTTTATGAAAACTGTACCTCGAAATGAGTAATTCTAGACTTCAGAGGTATACTTGTATTATTTCAAAGGTATTTATGAAGAAGGGATACCTAGAAACACCCTGTTAGTCCTCTATTGATTTATATTAAAGTTTGTAACTACTTAAAACCAGTTTCAGCCTGCCTTTGGTTTGCTTGCATTTATGTAACTTCACCCATTCCAAAGAATTTCTCCTGATTTTCACTGCTGCAAATGAGAGAGCAATCAAACCGAACAGTTCAGACCACGTGACGAAACTGAGTCAAGTCTGCCTAAACAAAGCACTTGCATTTTATTTAAATGATGTCAGAAAATTTGGTGTGAATGTGCATAAGTTTTCCCAAAGAGGAGTCCCTACAAATTTCATTAAAGCGAAACGGTGTAGGATGTCATATGACGGGAAGCAATCTTCTGAAATAGTAGCCACTAAGCCGCATTGGTAAAGTGGAAAAATGTAAGAAGAGGAAAACGATTTTTAAATTTGACATCTGGAAAACATATATTGCGGAATGCGTGCTCCAGAAATACACATATATTTTTAAATCCAGACGAGTTGCATAACAGACAATCGGTGTCTGTGTTTCCCTTTGCTAATCTTGCCATAATTAAATCCTGCCAGTGAACGACTGGCTCTGGCACAACACTTACTCATTTATTTAAAAACCGATACCGCTAGATAACCGGTTTAAATATAGATTGTAACAATTCATAACGAAGGGGAGCGATCGTCTCACAGAAGTCCCCGCAGAGCCCGAGCGCCGTGCAGCAGGACGCCCTGCATACAAATGCCTGACGGAATGAATGCGCTCAGCCAAGCTGTTCCTGCCTTCGTTTAATCGGTCCTTTAACTCTCCTGGCCTGTTGCACTCCGCAAGGAGGGGCTACAGGATAACAGCCTCATTTGTCAACAGGATCCACGATTCCATGAGTTAAGGGTGAAAACGGCTATGCAGCTGGAGAACCTGTCACCTCGCACTTCACCAGAACTCAAGGTAAGGTTATCGATAACCGACGTTTCAATGTTCCCCAAATGTTTACACTCGACCGCTTTGACCATCGGTCTCGTACGTCGTCAAACTTCCTGCAACGCATTTGAAGGGAGAAAACAAAGTCGTATTGCTCCACTGCAGAATTATATAATGTTCTGTTTCCCGACCGCGCTGATAACCTCATACGGTGACGAGACCAGAACGAGCGACAGCGCTCCACAAGCACTTTCTGCCGTGCTGCATGATGCAGACTGAGGGACGTACTGCCAACTCGCATTTTTATTCGCATAAAAACAACTGGATAGCCAAAAAACCTTCTTTAAAGCATCAGAAAATCGTCATCTATTCAACTCTCCTCATCTTAACTGGCAAATTAAACTTGTAATCTTTTTATCGAAACTGCCATTTCTTCAATTCTAAGATTATGCACCACAGTTTTTATAGCATTGAGATTTAGTTCCTGTTTATCGACTTTTGCTGCTTCTGTCTGATTTTCTTTTCCCCTCACACTGAAAAGTAGGTGCCTTTCATCATTCATAATTCAAAGCAAAGTGAAAGAAATCAAAGCAGCAGACGCCTCGCGATGTTATACAAAACTCACGGAGGCGAGAAATCGTGTGCTGCTGCTTCTATACTGGGTCAGCACCAGCCTGGGAGTCTCTGCAGTCACACCCCCCTCTTCAACCCAACCCATTCCGACACCAAATTGTTCACTCGAAGATGATTTGCGGTTATTTGTTTGACCAATTTCCAGTGCGTTTGTCAGAAATCTTCCAGCAAAACATTAGAAAGGCTGACTCTTTTAAATCAAAACATTTTGTGGGGACATATTGATTTTGTTAAGTCTTTCAGAACAAGCCTCCCAAGGGCTTTTTTGCCAGCTTGCCCAATTTGCGGGTGCCCTGCTTGGGCCAAAGTTGTTAGCAGACCATCTGGGAGACGGGAACAGCTGCAGGTCATTCAGGTTCACGCTTGATTTTGAAAAAATTCCCATTTTTGCCCCCAAAAAGAACATTTTAGACTCCTCCCCTTCCTCCCTAGAAGTTTTTTAAACTTTAACTTTTAAGGCAGTGCAGAAATAATGGCTTGCTTTTAAAATTACTGAATTTTTAACACAGCAGAAGTCAGTTTCCAGCCATCCGTGGTTTTGCACTGAAAAAGGAACGTTACGACTCCTCTGATTTCTGGAAGATGAGCACAGAGCTCTTCCTCTGTGTGTTGCTGTAAGGTTGCAAAGCAGTGAGAACCTCCGCATCATTGTTGCTTATTTACAATAAATGCCTTTCAAGTAAAGCATTTCATCTTTTACAGGGATTGGTTTCTTTTCTTTTTTTTGTTTCCATTGTATAATCGTAAGAATTTGTGAATTCATCTGACCAAAGCAAACACATCCTACAGTTCTTTCCCAGACAAAACTCCCACTGAGATCAACTGTCACTTTTACTCAGGAGAACATTTTCCTGTGAAAGAACTGCAAGAATTGGCACCCTCGGTGCATCCTGCAATTTTGACTGCCACTGAAATCGCTACAGTTTTATATCCAGGCCAAGCATAACATACTGTTTCTTACTCTTCTCATCCAAAGGCAAAAACCACCATGTAGTTCACAAAACTCACTGCATTAGAACTAGCTGTCTCTGGAGGATTTTTCTAGCCCACAGGACTAAGCACCCTCACAGCTGTTAATTCCGCGTGAGGAAGGGAGCAGCGTTTTCACGGCCGGCACTGGGGACCGAAGCTGGTAAGGTGCCTGGCATCAGCTCACGCGCGCTGCCCGAGGCCGAGCCGGGAGCTGCACCCAAAGCTCCACAATCCACCTCGTGGTTTGAATTCTAATAGTTATGACACGTGATATTTTGGTGTGTCTTCTTGTAATGGAAAGGAAAAAAAAAAAAAAAGAAAAGCAGCTTCTTTTGTTTAACCATACAGAATCTGTTCTGTATCTGAGGACCAGCTGTGCAAGTATACTTACAAGTAGACTTTCCGTGGGTTTTCTCACAATTTGGACAATGATAGATGTCGATGTCTGGTGCCTCTTCTTCTTCAACACCCACACAGCTGGAAAACATGAAGGCAAATATTACATTAGCTCGAGTCCATCTCCAAAAATGCAAGCACGCAGTTAATAATGAAAAAATCCAAACCCCAATAAGCCATGCATTTACTACGCAGCTCTACCGACTGCTAACGGCTAAACCAAAGCAAAGCTTAGGTGCCTTTCACACTAGTACAGTCAGACTGGATGTTTTGCAGCCTGCGTTCCTGATGTGGTGCTTAAAAAGGCGTCAGTCAGAAGCCCACTACCACGCACTGTGGACCCCCATTAAAAGGCGGCAGAGAGTCCCAAAGATTATTTTTTTTTCCCCAGGAAGACCATTTTGTATCTACCCAGACTTCTCCAAGCACCATCCCACATAAATCTAATTAACAAAACGCATCTTCTTTACCGAGCATGTATGGACAGCTGCTAGGGACCAGAGTAATCTTGGCAACATATACCATACGCAAGACTTCTATAGGTCCCATCTCTATTACAATATACGAAGATGAGGAGGAAAAGACGACACACAGCACTCTAGGCTGCCAAGAAGATGGGTTGTATCATGGCAGCTGCTTAGAACACCCACCGAGATTCTTTTTGGATGGCACAACATATGCAAGAACACAGCGCAGCCTGCGGGCACGCCGCGTGAATGCAATCCGCCGGCGGCACACAGCGCTGGGGAAAAACAAAACCAAACTGCAAAGGAATGAAGTGCCCAAGATAAGAAATTGTTGCGCAGTCGGAGCGCCGAGCAGCCAGCCACACAATCCAACTCCAGAACGGCACCATTCCTTCTGACGGAGGGAAAGCAAACAGGATTCTGCTCCTGCTTGCTCGCTGTGAAGCTGCCCGTGCTGCGAGGTGCGTTTGCAACACAGAAAAAAGGAGTTTGAGCTCGGTGCTGTGAGCTACGGCCCTCCTGCCACGGCTCCGCGAGAGCTCAGCTTGGCAAGAGGAGCCACGAGAGGCAACAAAGGTAGCTTCACCTTAGCCACCTGCACAAACAAGGCCAGATCACACCGCGATAAGAGCGCTCTTGGAGCTTCTCTACTTCACAGCCTGAAAGGCCTTCTCATTGCTCTTCAGTTAGCAGGAAAACACCGATACAGCTCTTCTGCCAGAGAAAGGGCTCGGGCACAGGTCATGGCAATGCCATCTCCATTCATACGGCAGCATTCAGCCTCTTTACAGTGCAGACCAGTGATCAGTGCAGGAAGACGGATTCAGAGTTTCTTAGCAGCTGGCTCTGACCCATAGGAAGCAGAGGAGAAGATGCCTGGTCCTCTCCCACAGGCAAGGCAACAGGCTGGCCAGTTCTGTCAAGTGACTTAAGAGTCTCCCAAACCATTCTCACTGTGCTCAAGCTCTTTAGGACAATACCGCAGTGTCCAAAACGACAAGCAGGTTAAATAATTAGAGAAATTCACATAGGTTGGACACACTGGTAATCACTAAACGTGACGGTCTTGATGTAGGAAGGCCCTAAACTGCTGGTTGCTGGCAGATGGGAAGGTGTTGGGACAAAGGAAGGACAACGCATGGTCACACGTGGCCACCTCTTCGACACTTACTGAAGCCCTGCAGGTCCTCGCTGCTGAGAACCAGCTCCCTGGCTCCATGGAGCTTGCGGCTCTTGCGATGACCTTGGCAGGGGGCGCGCAAGGTGTGCAGGTGCACACGGCGTACGTGAGCGCGCACGCAAACACCTGCACGCGCGGGGCACGAGGAGTAACTGCTCAAATACACAAAGGGGGTTGAAACCACTTGTGAATCCAAGGCACGCGGCGACGTGTAACTGTGAGCATCGTGATCACAAACCACCGACCTACTCTCTTTTAGAAAAGAGCATCAACAAACCCCATATTGAGTCCGCGACCAAGGTGGAAAAAGCCAACCTGGGTAAGATATGGAAAGAAATCTTTTTTACAACCGTTGTAAACATTTTGTCAAAATAAGATTCTGCCAAAACCCTCTAGGGATATTCTCATCCTGTTGCAGCCGCCAGTGTGCGTACGGGACCCAGCTCCCTCCAAAGCAAAGAGTCCAGGGGGTGAGAAGCTTTGCAAAGCCAGAGAAACACTCGTTTTTGGCGAGTTCAGGCTGTGAGCAGGCTGGTAAACAGGACATTACTTCTGAATCGTGTAAAAGCAACTGCAGATTTGGCTGGGTTTTTTTTTGTTTTTTTGGGGGTTTTTTATTATTTTTTTATTAAACAGCTACTTGAAAAAATACCAAATTATCGTATCTCCCTGGGCAGACAGCACGGAAAACTGAAGAGTAAGTTTGCAGACAGGAAAAATCATCACAACAATCCAGTCCTCAGAGATCAAGTACGTACAGGCAGTAAAATACCAGATTAAGCAGTAGAAAATTTAAACAAACCCTGGCAGATTAGAGCAAGCATAAGAGAATGTAGAGGATTCCTCTACCCATAAAGCTGCGTCAGCTGCTTATGCCGCTGGAATCAGCTTGTTAAGCTTAGTAAAGGTATGGATTAGGCTCTGCACAAGGGCTTGAAAAGTCTATATTTAGCTAAACGAAGGAGATGAGACCCTTGGGCGCTGCGTGGATTGCTACGGGAGGAGGTAGGAAAAGCCACCGCACTGGGCGAAGGCTTCAGTGTGGTGGGAGCTATTGTTCTGAGAGCAAGTGAAAATATTTAACCAGAACAAAATGGAGAAGTAAAAATAACTGACCTCAAACTCAAACGGTCCTTGAAAAGGCGCAGTCAACTTTTCCAACTACAACATGGCTTTTGAACAAGGTTTGGCCACTTACAGCTACTCGTAGGCAGAAGCCGCTATCCTCACTGTATGCAGAATTACCAGTAAACTCTCCAAGAAGTCACCCTATTGAAATGCCTCCGGTAATCTTTAACCAAAATATGAACCGGTGCCAGTTTGTGCCCTTTTTCTCAATGAATAGAGCTCGACTCGCCAGGCATTTCCACCAGCGGAACTGTTTGTGGGCTTCCACGGGAATACAGGCATACGACATTGAATTGCCATCGTTAAAGACAGACTGGCAGAGACAACCCCTCGAGAACATTCCTGCCAGAAGAGGAACGAGCACGTCCTGCCGGGTGTATTGGGGTTTATGTGGCAAGGTTTTGGTATCAGGGGGGGCATCAGCTCCGCAGCAGTGACCTACCCTTGGGTCAGTCTCCAGAGCATTTGCACGGGTGAAGGAGAACCAGGAGACTGCCCGCCTCGGCAGGAGTCAGTGCAGAGTCCTGAAGCTGTCTCCCGCCTAATTTACAAATGTATTTTTTTCTCAGAGTGGTTAATTAACAATAGAATAGAATCAAAGCATTTCTTTAGCTGAAGAAAACCAAGTCATCTGTGGGAGCTGAACAGTGCTGTCCTCCCCCTCAACCCCCCAAATTTGAGCACAAATGGTGCTTTGTGTTTTGCATCTTTTTTTTTTTGTTTTTTTCATGAGAACGCTCCACTTCGGTCCCTCCAGTTTCTTTTTTCAGCCTCATTTGCCCGAGAGAAACACAAACAGAAAACAGACTCGAGCCAAGCATCTGAGCCCCGACAACGGAGCAGGCGGGTTGTGTCCCGACAGCGCAGGATGACGGGCAGCGCGCTTGGGAGCAGCCTCCAGCCACCGGCCCCGCTCCAGCCAGCCCCGTATCGAGCTGTCAATACCAGCCCTGGACGCCTTACCAGCGACAGAGAAGGACTGGAAAAAGCTCTCAGTAGCACTTTTCTGCGATTATTCAGATCCACCGAAGAGATAAAAATGGACAGAAGAGGTTCGGCAAAGGAGCGCTGGTACGGCAGAAGGCTGGGCAGGGAGCAGAGGGCCCAGCGGTGGGAGGCAGAGCTGGAAGCAGCCTCACGAACAACAGCAGGAGCAGATTTATTTGCTTCATTTCTGCCAGCAGTCCAAGAACACGTTTCACAAAGCCCACAGACCCTCCCCTCCCCCCCGCCAAAACAGCGTGCTGACATCCCACCAAAATCCCGCTCCGCTGCAAGAACTCACAAATCACGTAGCGCAGCACTGACATCCGTGACAGAGGTGGCTACAGACACCCTCCCAGTCGCACAGCGAGGGGACCTCACGGATGCTGGTGATTCCCTACTGGGAGGTGTGCGCAGGTACAAAGTGGGTGTCCTCCAGTGAAGTATTTAGGGATGTCCCTGGCTGCCTGTGAATTATCTCCAGCTGCTGCTCTTTAACTGTGTGACAATTCAGGCATTTGGCAGGACCAAACACGTTCTTCTTGGGGAAAACATCAGGTTCCCAAAGCAAATTAGAAGGGGAAGATTTTTCCTTGGTGAAGGAAGCAAGGAAAGCAAACTCTCCCCAGACATCCTGCAAAGCCCCGCGCTCGCCGGCCCATCAATGTTAATGCCTGAGAGGCTGCAGCCGTGACGCAGCCGTTGGGAGCCGGGGATGGAGCCCGTGCGGAGGGCAGGGATGCAGGACGCAGGAGCATCAGCCCCGCGGCGGCAGCCGGCACACACCTCTCTACCTATGGAAAACATCCCGCTCGACCTATAGAAAACTTGTTCCACCTTTTTGCCCGAATGCAGTAAGGATAAGAGATTACTTACTGTGCATGCAAGAGTATCTTGTCGGAACGATTCAAAACAACTTAATGGTTGATTTTAAAATGGTATTTAAGTGGTTTAACTCAGGTTGAGGCAGTGTAAAACTAATTTGATAATGAGATAAAAGTGAAACATTATTACTGATGCATTTGAATTTTACCAAAACTGTTATAGGAAGGAAAAAATAATAATGAAAATTAAAGCCTTTGATATTGCAGCTGTTTAAGCTGATATATCACACATTTTACAGTGACTTAAATGAGAATTAGCACAGACAGAAGCATTTGCAGTCAGAGGCTACAAATTACATTTTTATTAGCAACTCTGCCCCTTGCCACTTGAAAATGAAATTGCTTCTGTGTTCGCAATGAAGTGATGTTCAGCTTTCAGTATTCTGACAAAGTTAACAAATTTTTTATGCAGCCAACAATAATAAAAGGTGCGTAAATCAGAACTGGTTTTATAGCGTGAATGTTCACCTTGATTTGTCATCTTCAGTGAGATGACATTTTAAGTAATTTTAGGAGAAAAATGAACCCACATAGTATCCATTCTACCAAAACCATGTAATCTCGATTATCAACCAGAAGACAAGTATAGAAAAATACCAAAAAAATAAAACAACCAAATGAAAGGCTATTTGATGGGAAAGAAAATAAAATCTAGTAATACATAGAGTAGAAGGGAAAATAAGCTAACATCTTAATTTCTGAAAACAAACCAAAGCCATACATTTTATCCGCTCCTGAGCAGCACTCTTCAAACATAAGCCCAAACATGAAATTTAAGGTCTTCAGACAGAGAGTTGGGTTTGTGAGAAAGGCTGCAAGCCAGCACAGAGGGGAATGCCGGCGGTTCCCCAGGATTCTCGGCACCTGCATGCTCCCAGGGGGCGATGCTGCATCCTTGCTCGTCGCGACAGGGCCATGGACCACACTGACTTCAGACGGGACCCTCACTCCCACCTCACACCCCAACTACAGGTCCCAGTTTCGGGCGTGGGGAAAAGCCCACCCTTCCCCATGTGGTACACTGTATTAACCCAGAAGCTCAGTACAATTGCACCTTTTTGCAGATGAGGAATATGCGATGGGCGGGATTGGAGGGGTTTGCTCAGGTTACCAACAGGCCAACAGCACAGCCCAACGCAGGGCACAGGTCTTCAGAGCTCAGTGCCCAGTACAGCAGTGCCTGCCACATCCATGGTCAAATATACCGTTCAGAATTTGTAACTAGCAAACTAATCACTGGACTGGTCAAAGCCACGTTGGCTTTCCAGTATCTGAAGGGCACCTACAAGAAAGCAGGAGAGGGACTTTTTACAAGGGCATGTAGTGANAGGCCAGGTTGGACGGGGCTTGGAGCAACCTGGGCTGGTGGGAGGTGTCCCTGCCCATGGCAGGGGGGTGGGACTGGATGATCTTCAAGGTCCCTTCCAAACTAAACCATTTGATGATTCTATGACTAGTTGTTATATTCTGTGTATTTAACTTCAAATCTGTTTTCAACCTTTACCACTTCACCAGAAGCACGCTGAAGGCTTAAGGAATTTTAACACTGGTAAAAAGTGACACTACAACTTTTTATTTCACTCAACCACATATCTGCTTCTCCTTCTCTCCCTGAACCACTCCAAACCCAAGTAACTTTTATTCCCAGCCACACACCTGGGACACCAGCATCACATTAAACACTGGAAAGCGGCGATCGATGTCACGCTCCTTTCTCTTCCCGCAGAAGCTGGAGGTGGTATCAATGGTCTATAAGCCAGGAGAGCAGAGGGTTGTGGTCCGGGCCCACTGTCCAGCATGCCCAGGGTCTGGCAGGGGTACAGGCAGGAGGGTGCTCAGGGCCAGATGCTGGCTCTCGAGCAGCAAGCGGCTGCGCCACTCCAGCACATGAGGATAAAGCATCAAAGCCCTGGGTGGGGCAGCTCTCACAGCGCAGAAGAGGCATTCACGGCATTTTTATAGGTAATAAAGGTCATAAGAAGTAATTAACCTGAGCTCATCCCTATCCCTTAATAACTGGTATAATTTCTTGACGTGTCATTTATCAGGCGTTGCGCAGTAATGCTCTTCCTTAACAACAAGGTGTCATTTGTAAGGAAGAGACCCGTCCAGTTCCAGAAGCCTCCACCGCCTGAAAAAAGCTATAGGTACTGCGGGAAAATCGGGACTTCCCAGCAGCAGAGACTCACGCTTCACATTTTGATGCCAGGCCAATGTTCCGTGACAGCACTCCACATCACAGCATCCAGAAACGCAACAGCCAACACTGCGGACGCAAGAGACGTTAAGAGAAGATAAGAAAAGGGAAAGAAAGAAGCCGTTCCAAGAGCAGAGAAACGAGCTGTTCCTTGGATTTGAGTCTCGTGTGCTGTTTTTCTGGTGGCTGTTACAGGGTAACTCTGACCAGGGCTCTTCCGTGTATGCTCTCTGGTGTCTAAGGAGCAAACAGACAAGCCTTTTCCTAAGCAGAAGGATTTGACTCGTCTAATCAGCTGCGTATTTTCACAAAACATACAGGAATTTTTGAGCCCTCAAGCCTGCTGTTGAATACAGTTAAAGCTAAACAGCGAGTTCAGAAGTCATTTGGGAGAACAGAAAGACACACAGGCCCGTGTCACTTCAGCAGGAGACCCAAGATCAAGCGGTGGTAGGAGAAAACCCACGCGCGCTGGCTTGGGCACACGGGCAAGTGTCCAATACATGGCACCTGTTGAATTAGGGCCTAAATGAGAGAGAACCCCAGCTACACTTCACATCGTCTTACCTCTGCTCACCCCCGGTGCATTAGGAACATAAGTTTAGAGGGAACGAGCCCCTTTCAAAACACAACCGTATCTGTGCGGTCCCCTTCAGGAGCACAGCAGCTTCAGCAACATGCAAACATAAAGGCAAGGAAAATATGCACTATTCACGGGGTTGTTGTGACTGTCCTTAATCTCAACTAAATTATGTAACTTCTTTGACTCAATTTCTCCACCTGTAATGCAGTAACATTAATACCTGCCCGATAGCCTCCAAGGCTGCTGTAGTATAATTAACAAACATCTGCTCGGTGCTTTGAAGATGCCAATCTCTGTGCAAGTGCTGGGTTGTGCTACCTACATGCAGAGCTTTTGCTTTAGAGGTTTGTCTCTACTGTAAATGTCTCTGCCTGTAAATTCTCCTGTGGAAACTGGCAAATATGTGTTTTCCTTGTGACATTATCCTTTCCTTCACAAATCCACATTTTTTCATGGGTACTTGTTAAACTAAAATTTACACTCGGGTTTCCACAAGTCTGGGCCCAACACTGGGACTTGTGTAGAGCAAACATACTGTGTACTTGAAACATGAAGAATTAGCATCCTCCAGCTTATAAAAATCTTGAAGGGGCTTCATCTCTGTTCTACACAATTTTGACCACCAGTTCCTTCAATCTGAAGAGGTTGGAGGAAGAAGCAGAAGGTGCGGGCACTGCAGCAAGCAGAGACTGACCACCCTTGGGGATTTCATCCTAAGGGATGTGAACTACGGACACACAACCTTAGACTGCGCCTTAGCAGGGAAATGACAACTATTGTCACCAGGCTACAAACAGGTACATACAGCGTACACCAGGAATACTGTGCTAGTGCAGGACATGTATTCGAGTTACTCAAGCACCACATGCGCTTCTGAGTAGTTGCCATGCCCATAAAAGCCACAAAATCATTCGAGTGCTTGAAGGCTGGAGGCACGGCAGGACCATTGCTGAGACTGGGAAGGACTGCAAGGGACGGTCTCCTTCCTCTTGAGATACGCTTCTCCTTCGACGTGAAAAGCCTGGTGCCACCACCCCTTCCAGCACCCAGAGAGAGGGCTGTGCTGTCTCAGGGGCACAGGGTGGCATGTATCTCCGTTTCTACCGTATTTATTATTTGAGAATTCTTCAGGGCATGGAGGTGTTGCCCGCTCTTTTTGATGTTTGCAGTTGTACTGGGAGTTAACTGCTTGCTTATAAAGTAGGTGCCCTTTCCTTTTAAAAAGAGGAACAGAGTAAATGTGTTTGTTACAGTCTGGTTGAGAAATGCAAACAGGATTGAATTACAGCAAGGAGCTGCTCTCTCTGCTGCTTCACCCCTGCACTTCAGCCAGTTGTACGAGTTTTGCTGTCTCGGATAAACTTTGCCCTTTGGTTGACTGAACCACATTTTGTGATTTTTTTTTTTTCCCACCATCTTGTTTGCAGTTGTGGTATGCAGCAGAGAATTAGCCCTTTGGGAGAAAGCATGAATTACTTGACCTCTATAAAACTATTTGTAAAAGTGAGTGAAATTGGGACCTCCCTGAAAAACAAATGTTACAGCCAACTAAGCCAGCTGTAGAATATTTTTTTAATTGCAAATGGCTGAGGGACTTCACGGATGTTACTGACCAGTGCAGGTGCTTGGCACCTCCTTGATTAAGACATAAAAATCTGCCCTATTTCTGGTGTGAAGACCCTATGCCTGCAGTTTACAGGCATTCGAGTGTACATTCCACCTGCATGTTTATCACAGAGCTGTATCTGCAAAGGTCTCAACATAAATCTCTCAAACCCGATGATGTGAAATGACGGGCTGCTTGGGACAGGGGCTTGCTACTCTTGCTGAAAGTTGCAACCCCACACCAAGCTCTTCGGAGAGTAAAAATCACAGGCAGAGTTTTAAAAACAGAGGTGCACCCCACATTGCAAGAAAAGCTAAAATAAAAGTAAGCATAGAAACAAAACGTGGACACTGAGAACTCAAATTACATTCAGAGAATTACAGATTTTATGTCATCAGCAATACCCAAATTGTTCAAGCCTGAGTCATAAAACAAGTTTAAAAACACCAGAAACAAATCACATTTAGCAACTGAGGCTACTATTATAGGATATGTTTCCCTAAGGTGTAATAGTTTTGTCTCTATTACACTGAACGCTATTAATGATAACCCATCCTCCGTTGCTATTTTTGTGAGCAGGTTAGTTGTTGTGGAAAAAGACATCCTGTTTTTTTGAACGCGTTATATCTGATCCACTCACTGAAGTCCCCAGTGATTTCTGTAATCTCAAGACATTACAAAGGAAACAAAAGTTCAGATAGCTCTGCAGAGAGTTACTATTTTTACATGGTTGCATTGCTGCTATTCATAGGCATAAAATGCTAAACTACTCCAGTGGCTTAGACGCATAAAACCCATTTTCAGCCTCTAACTACATTCAAAATACCATAAGGGATATTCTTTTAAATTGACAGTAAGAAGATGAGTCCTTAAAATACACTGCATGCTACATCACTATTTCACCTTAGGAAGGAACACGTTAGAAGAAAAATTGTAGTTTTTCACCCCCTAAGAAGCAGTAAAAAACAATACAAAAAAGAAAACAAAACAGGGAAAAAGGATTTTTTGCCTTGAAGCGAACAGCTGAATGAAGCTGAAGAAAGGAGTGTGATTTTTAAAAGCACCCCCAAAGCCACTGGGAAGCCCAGGTCTGATTTTCATTAGTGGTATTCACTCTCAGAAGCCTCTGAGCCATATGTTAGTTACTACATATTCTTATTAGGGAATGACCTGCGCAAAGCGTTTGACGCTTACTAAGTCACCGGTCCCAGTTACGCGGAGCGACAGCGAGCTCAGCTCTCCATCCGTCCCACCACGGCTCTCCAGCCCCCCGTCTCACTCCCGGCCCCTTTCAGGCTCTGCAGAGCCAAGTTCCTTACAAAGCAGCACAGATTTGGCTGCGTTCTTCTTTCCTTCAATTCTGCAGTTGTATTTCAACTACAAGCCAGATTCTGGATGCCGTTCTAGTCTTTCTGGGCTGCTCTTGGGGCACAAAGGACCAAAAAATTGCTCTAATTGCTCAGCTGGGAATTACTCCAGCACAGGGGAATGTCTGGGTGCTGCAGAACCAGCCTGTGTTACCTAATTTCATATCAGGTAACAAGAGTGCTCAATAATGTATCAAACACAAGACTAATTTAATTTTCCTTTCTTAAAAAACATACAGTTCTCCAAGTTGGAGTAATGCAGAGAACCACGATCTTCACATATTCAACACATAGAAAGAGGACTGGGGCCCCAGTGAGCTGTTACATCTTTTTATCTCTTTTAATATCATGTTTAGCTAATGTAATTACTTAAAAGTGGTTTCCCGACCTTTGCTGGTCTGTGGAGTCCTACATATTTTCCTGATGTCCTCTGTAGAGCAAATCTAAGCCTCCTGACATCAGACCAAAAGTCTGTTAAAAATGGACAACGATTTCAAGGGGTCCCTGGAACATGCTGAAGTAGAAGACTTTTTTCTGACACCTGGAGAAACTCAAAAAGATATGAAACAGTCTAGGGTTTGGCCAGCCAATCCTATAATAAAGCAGGAGCAACTCAAAAGCTGTTTGAATTTCAAAGAGCCATTAGTAATTACAACCATACCAGAACATTCGTTAAGGCCGAAACACAGCTACACAGAGATGTCAGTGCCAGAACCCAACAGCATCAATACATCCTCAAATACTCAATCTCAGTATTCACAATGGTGATTCACATGAAAAGCAGCGAGGCCAGCAGGGCGAGGGAGGGGATTCTGCCCCTTCTACTCTGCTTTGGTGAGACCCCACCTGGAGTACGGTGTCCAGCTCTGGAGGCCCTAACAGAAGAAGGACAAGGACATGGACATGGTGGAGCAGGTCCACAGGAAGCCATTGTTGTGGTTTGGCCTCAGCCAGCAACAAAGAACCACGGGGCCACTCGCTCAATTCCCACAGCCGTGGGAGAAATCGGCAGAAAAAGGCAAAACTCGTGGGTGGGTTGAGATGGTGCAGTGTAACAGAACAGCGAACGGGAAGAGAAAAAAAAACAGTAACACCGATAAAGAGACACAAAGACGCAGTTACAGTACCGCCGCGCACCGACCGGACCCGTACCGCTGCAGCCCGCCCCCGAGTGGCGACTGCCCCCCCCTCCCCGGCTAGCTCCTCTTGTAGCCCGGGCATGGTCAGGTGGGATGGAATACCCGCCCCCCGCCGGCTCCTTGGGGAATTAACCCCATCCCTGCCGGAACCAGGACAGCCATGAAGATGCTGCGAGGGCTGGAGCCCCTCTGCTGTGAGGAGAGGCTGAGAGAGTTGGGGGTGTTCAGCCTGGAGAAGAGAAGGCTCCGGGGAGACCTTAGAGCCCCTTCCAGTCCCTAAAGGGGCTCCAGGAGAGCTGGGGAGGGACTTTTTACAAGGGCATGCAGTGATAGGACGAGGGGGAATGGCTTCAAAGTGGGAAAGGGGAGATTTAGATTAGATATTAGGAAGAAATTTTTCACTCTGAGGGTGGTGAGCCCCTGGCGCAGTTGCCCCGAGGAGCTGTGGCTGCCCCATCCCTGGAGGTGTTCAAGGCCAGGCTGGACAGGGCTTGGAGCAACCTGGGCTGGTGGGAGGTGTCCCTGCCCAGGGCAGGGGATGGAACTGGATGATCTTTAAGGTCCCTTCCAAATCAAACCATTCTATGATTCGATGATTCTATAACATGACCCCATTGTAGAATAAAATTCACCCGTCCAATTGAATACTTAGTAATTATCAACAATCTGTGCCATTTACTTGACAACAACTTGATGACTGCCAACAACTTGACAGTATTACAACTCAACCCTCAAACCAGGACACAACTTTAGATGGTAATATCATTTTGTCCCTTAACAAACTATCCAGATTTGAAATTAATAACTTCACTGCATTAGTTTTATTGCAAAGTGTTTTCCTGGTACACCCAAGACTGTTTCTTTATTGCAGCAGCTGTCTGGGATTTGAACAGCGGTCACCATGCAGTCCACACCTTCCTCCTGGCCTTGCAATTTCTTCTTTGCGTGCCAAATTCCTCCTTGTTGCAAGAGCCAGCCAACATCACCGTTCTCACCCAGTTATCAAGAAAGGCTCCAGGAAGAGCTGAGAGAGTATTTTACAAACATCAACTCACACAAGAATTCAATTTTCCTGGTGCTGTATTTAACCACCCAGCATGCTCAGGAGCCACAAACCTCTACATGAGGTGTTTAGTGTCGGGGAAACTCATGGAAAAAGCAGAGTGTAGATTTATGTTTAAGACTATCCCCAGAGAAGGCATTTTTAACTTGTAAACCAGAGGGTTTGCACAGCCTGAATCTAAGCTGTTCGTCTACACGGAGGAGTTATACTTGTGCACACATGATACACACACACTCGTAGAGACTTTATGACCTGCAGAGTGTCTTTGTGGTGAAGTTACCTGGAGGTCCTCCTGACCTCCTCTGTGGACACTGGATTTCAAGACAAGACCTTCAACTATTGCTTCTCTGCTGAGGCTGGAATCAGACTGACTCTCTCGGGTCTGTTCACAGGGTGCCATGCAGCTTGTTCAAGTGCTAGAACGACACAGCCCCGTCAGCAAACACTCTGCACGGGCTCATATAACCTCCTCCGCAGGACCCATCACAACGGTGAGCACTGCATCCAGGGCTGAACTCTGCCCGTGCGTTCACGCTCTCAGGGAGGTGGAGCAGCCAGATGGCTGTCGCTGCACCATGAAGCAAGGGTGGAAGAAGGGGGGGAAACCACAGCACGCTTATCTCTTCGGTAAAGCTGCACCTGGCCCTTGTGCAGCTGCACCGCCTGCGGTACCCAAGCTAGCACAAGAGCCTGGCACCGCGCTCGGCCCCAGCACTTAGGCAGCACTGCCCTGCGAGCCATCGTTAGCTCAGCTAACCTCGTGCATGCTCAGACCCGCAATTCTGTCCCTCCAGGAGCAATGACAAACTGTAAGCAGTGGCCAAATAACCTCCTGAAAGCGAGCACTGTTTATTTAAAATAAACCTCCCTCCAAACTGACTATGTGCCTGCCTTTCTCCTAACTGTTCCTACCCTAGAGTAGTCTCCAAGAAGCTTTCTCCCTGTGTAACTTGAAAGCCACCGCCGTTCCACTCTTCAGAAGGTGTTTCAATGGGTTTTAAGTTCTTTTGATCTCTAAGTCCTCGGCTGGCAAAACACGGCCTGAGAAAAGAGAAGGATCCTTTGAGCAAACACCTTTTGCAAGGGTGCACTGGGGTGTGCCAGGGTGTCCTGCATTACTCTTCCACAGACTTCTCTGAAGCTGAATTAGTACAGCTGTTGAAAAATGCTGATAACCCAGTAACTTCTCACTTATTCAAACAATTATTAAATGTAATTATTAATAAAACAATGCAGATCCACTTCTCATCTGTCATAGTTTGATCAAACCAACCAGGACACATTTAACTTTGAATACTGAACATGTTCAACATAACGGTTCAAAACCCACCAGTCTTTGAAGCTATCCTGGAAAGTAAGGGAGCTCAAAGAATCACTCGGTATTCACTGAAAAGGTTAAGCTCAGCTTTTGCAGGCCCTGACAATAACGGAGGATAGGACTCCATCACCAGTGGGTACCAACCCAACCTCGGACCCTGCGCACCTACCCGGGGCTCTAGGCTGTGGTGGAGCCTGTGCTACTTGCTACTCACTTTCGTAGTCACACTGACCAACCGAAAACTGCTGCTGGGCAGCTTACAGGCACTTCAGCCTGGCCAGAGTGCAGTTGGACTGAAGCCACGCCTGAGGGTCCATGCTCCAAAAAGCTTGTACTCTTGGAGACACAGCTAAGTTTCTAGATTTCCAAAGGCTAACCTGTTTCCTTCCTCATAGTACCTAAGAACCCCAGTATTTCATCAGGAAAATAACAGTTTTTTAAAGATGGATGTTCACTAAATTTCAGGCAGCAACATAAACACTGTGGATGACCTTCCAGAGAAACAACTTTTATCTTGAGCAGCATGCAAAGCCATCTATTGAATATAAAGCTCAATGTCCTGACACAGGTGTCCGTGCTCATTTCCACATGTTACAGGTCACTAATTACTGCTTTAATTTTCAAAACATTCCCTTAAAAAAGGCAAGAAATTCACCACGGAAACGGTGATGGTCTTCCCCCTTAGGTGGCCATGCCAATAAATCACTTTGCTGCGCAGCCTGTGCTGACTCAGTTTGGATTCAGGTAACTCCTTCAATGCAACTGGCTTCGATATTAGGGAGGGGCAGCCAGGAACAGAGTCACAGCCTTGGCTGTCATCCCCTGCCTGAGCACCCCCTCAACACCGGAGCAGCGCCTTAGTTTTGCACTCCATGAGAAGCTAAGAGGCAGAGAGACACAATTCTGCTTTTCTGAAGCAACAATAAATAGGTCACGCACCAAGCAGAGATGTAATCTCCCTCTCACGCTTGCTTTAAGCAAAAAGTGTAAATTTACAAAATGAAAACAGAACCAAAGAGAGAGGAAGCCCACATAGAAGATGGAATATTAATATAAATACACTGTGAAACATCTTTACTGCGTATTTCCTGATCCAGTAACGTAAATGGCGATTCATATGAAGAATTTGAGATGTGCATTTCCTATTGTGCTCTGTCTTCTAGAGGCTGACACCAGCATCACAGTACCATAGAAACAATACATTTCCAACTACCAAAAAAAGGTGTTAAGCTAAAATGCCTTGCAAAATGTAAATTCACACAAAAATTTTAATTATCTGAGCCAATTTCTGCTCTTAGAGTCCATCTTCTTCTATGCACATGGGAGCTGAATTTGGATCTGCTTGTGTCTTATTAAGAGAGAAACCTAAATATGAATAATGAAATAGAAAAGGGGAAAACACCTGTATTGAGACAAGTTAAAAGCATGCCAGTAATCCTAAGGCTGTTTTTCAAATATACACAGATCTACCCCAGATTTTCTCATGACTGGACATTTTACTCGGTGCCAAATAACTTTTTCCTGAGTCTCAGAAGTAGTTCGATCTTACGGTCCCTTTTGTCATATTAATATTCAAACCAACTTTTCCCTTCACTTTAGATTCTGATTAAGTTGATTATTATTATTATTATTAATAATAATAATAATAATATTTTAATCCACTACAAGGCACTTTATTTTCCAGAATGAAACTCTATAAACTTCGATCCTCTGACATCAACACTGGAACTTGTCAAATCTATCACCTAACCTATCAGAACTTAGAAAGAAACACACAAAAAACAACCACTTCTACACCTGTGCACCACTGGAGACACAGATAGGTCCATACATGTATAAACCTACACAGACAGACAGAAACAACATTTTCATGTAACCAGTCTTGACCCTAAATAAACTCCACGAAGTCCACCAGAATTACTACTGATTTTACCTGGGGGATGCTCAGAGGCTACCATATTTGAGAGGAACCTAAGAGTCTAAGACTGTACGTGTAGATGACAGACATTAAACTGTTCGCTGTGACCCATCTAGGGACAGGACTACTCACATTCACCCCAACATGTACGGAGCTGCACCACTGACAAGACCTAGAGGCAGAAGATACAAGACCAACGTATTAGCCTCTCATTTTTAGTCAGTACTATTGTAAATATTAGCCACACACTGTGCTCATCGCGTAAGATTAATGCTAGCTGCAGTCTGGGGGTAGAGATTGACACAGCGGAAGCGGCAGACAGAGGAGATCTAAGAATAAAGCATCAGATACATCAGTTATTGACAAACTCAGTCCCTGAGTCAAGCAGTCCTTTAGCATGTACTCACCACTGAGTTCAAACAGAAGTTGAAACACAGTTCGGTAAGAAAATTTCGCACAGTCTGGGCCTTCAATTACAGCATTTTTCTACCGAGTAGCACTTGCATGAGGCATAACTCTCCAAGCGGGAATGCTTACATCTTTGTTTAAAGCTCAGCTGTGCTCCCCCACCCCTAATATAACTGTACAGTGGGATTTGGATAAGGATGGTGAAAGTTCTCCTCACTGCGCTCAGTTAAGAAAGGGGCTATATCATAGAATCACAGATGGTTTGGGTTGGAAGGGACCTTAAAGATCATGCAGTTCCAGCCGCCTGCCCTGAGCAGGGACACCTCCCACCAGCCCAGGTTGCTCCAAGCCCCGTCCAACCTGGCCTTGAACACCTCCAGGGATGGGGCAGCCACAGCTTCTCTGGGCAACCTGGGCCAGGGGCTCACCACCCTCACAGGAAAGTTTTTTTCCTAGTATCTGATCTAAATCTCCCCTCTTCCAGTTTAAAACCGTTTCCCCTCGTTCTATCACTACGTATACAAACATACATGAATGTTGCAGACCACCATCATATTTAAGGAGAAAAATGAGTCTGCAGCACAGTAATTCACCCATGCTGGACTAGATGGAAAGCTTGGCCACTGTGGTGTCAACCGCAGCCCACTGAAGCCCATAGGATGAGTTGGCTGGGATGACTACCACACCCTAAGCCTCCTGTAAGAGGATGAATTGTGAGGGTTGCAGGTGCCCATATAGGTCTACACTACCCCTTTGTTAACATTATGTACCCTTAGGTCTCTTTGGATTACACATAACTGTCATTGCCATCGCCTGAACACAGTTCAGCATGGAACCTTAGACTGGAAGTTCCTCAAAGCAAGCTGTGCTGCAGCAAGAGCGATGCCCGTGGGCAGGTCCCCACCAGCCGCCCGCTGGGCAGGCAACGGCCATTTGCAGTACAGCACCGGTCCTTTCAGAACAGCGTCTGCTAAGGGTGCCTGAGCTAATTACAAGAATGTACGGCTGGTGATTTTGTGCTTTGCCTTGTTATAAATAATAAGGTTATGTTTTCTTCATAGATCTTTTGATTTTTTTCCTTTGGGAGACTTGTGGGTTTTAATGGCATTAATTCCTATTTGCCAACCTTGTCCGTATAAATGAGGATGTTCATTAAATTAATGTTAAGCGATGAGCATTATAATTAGGATACATTTAAAATGCGGCGTGGCTAAATCAAAGACTATCCAAGATGTTCTCTTTTTTTATTAAGATATAATTCGAAGGAAGCTTACTGTTAAGTATAAAATGAATTATATTTTCCAACAATCTCTTCCCACTAAGGTGATGAACAGACCAAGGAAATACACCACAGACTGCCTCTTTCCAGTTGACATTTTTTCATACACTCTAGGGTATGGAGTCTTTCATTAGCCATTATATTAATATTGAGTTTACTGCACTTTTTTTTTTTTTGCCACTGACAGCAGTAAAGAAAGGAAGGAAAACAAAGAAACACAAAACAGCTCACTGAGGACACATTAGTCGGACACACCACCATTGAGGAGGTATCAGCTACGGTAGACGTAAGTGCACCAGAGATGTTAGAGCTTCAAGCCAAGGGCCAATTCATTCCTAGAGCATCCTTTGTGTTGTCCCGTGGAGACACCTCAGCAGTGCACCAAGCCATCTAGGTTTGCCATTTTAGGCCAGACCATCCACAGTTGTAGACCAGTTTTAGTCTTTGAATACAAAAGTCGCTCAGTGGGGCTCACTAAGCAGAAAACGCAGAAAATCCATGGCAGACTTAAGAAGCCAGTCCAGCTCTCCCAATTCCTACTGCTGAAAGACAACACTCTTGTAAGAATAGACCAACCACAAATAAATTTAGGCTGAGAAGGTTTGTAAATAGGGGGCGGGAGTGAAAAGTGCCAGATGAGGCTTGTTATTTTATATCAAATCAAAATTCTATTTCATCTCACTGTCATATGATTTAAAATAATGAAAGGCTTAGTGACTGACCCCGATGTTTAGTCACACAGCTCCAGCTCACTGCAATGTCTGTCATCTGTAGGACATCAAAGGCAACACCTTGAAGAGGTCACCTTTACCAGAGACAACACGGGGAGAACGGGTTATGCAATTTTTTGCACAGCAACATGTTCCCATCTATACTCAAAATTCATCATCTTCCCGTGACAACTGGATAACCAGAGCCTGACTCTGTTCTCAGCCACACCAGGCTGCTGAGTAGGGCCATGCGAATGGAAATCAAGGGACTCCTCCAAATCCAGCTGGGATGAGAATTTAGACCTTACTACTCCACAGTTTCTTTCCCAAATCCATGCCCTAGTTACAAAGTTTGTCCTTGAGATTCTTTGCTTGACTGTTGCCCTCTTGCTTTGTCCTCCAGCCCAGGTCGAACCCTCCATGCTCTGCCACAAGCAGTACTTGCGTTGGGCGCAGGACATCTGCAGAGATAGCCTGTTACTGTGTCAAGGATTCATGGCGGAAAATGGGGCTCTGCCAAACGCAGCCTCTTTGGCGGGGAAACTGCTCGGCCCTGTGTGATTACAGCTGTTCGGATTCTTGCTCTGCCCCTTCTCCTTACTGGATTTCCCAACAGCAGATGGGAAACAAGCCAAGAGGGAAGGAAACAGAGAAAGAGGCGGTGGTAAAAAGCAGGAACAAAACAAAACTCAAGGAAAAAATTGCAAAGCTAGAGCAAATTAAAACCAAAAGGTCAAGAAGTACATTAAACAAATAACAGACAAATAACCCTCCTCTCAAAATCTTCTTCTTATTTTTCAATTTATTCCTTGTGTAACTCAACCAAAAGAAGTAGCACTGGTCCACAAGAGAATCCGGCCATGCACAGTAATTAAACTTGCATTTTTTTTCCAGGCTATGTGGACATAAAGAAATTGCAGGGAGCCTAGAAGTGCTCACCATGACCCGGTAGCTGGGGAAGGTTACAAAGCCCAACGTGCTGGCTGGCAGACCGCACCACAACGCAAGCGTTGGAAAGCACCGCGTTGTACCCGAGCTCTGCAACAAAAGATGTTGATGAGGGACATGCAGCTCCCCGCTTTAAGGTGTGAGCTGATAGCCTGCAGGTGTGAAAAAAGAACTGGTACGCACACATGTTTTCTTCTCTGTTGCTTGCTTTCTCTCCTCGCTCCTTTCACCAGTTACCTTCTGTTCTTTACATATGGTTTCCATTTCATCTTCAACTGATGTGCCAGGTGTTAGCTAATGACCGCAAAACAGACACCAGCCAAGACCGTCTGACTCAGCGTGACAGCATCTAAGTTCCTCTGTTACAATATATGAAGGAGGTACAATATTCAAAATATATATACCCGAACAGACCATTTTTGGCACTCTGCAGAAGAATTCAAAAGGAAATCAACACGAGTGGGCTGCACACCTCCTACCTCCCTTTGCACGCACACTCCAGCGACACCCAGGAGCAGCACATGGTCCCTTCCCCAAAACTCAGCTCTCTTTCCTGGTGGCACTCAGCTCTGTGACCAACACAGCATCCCCTCCACGCAGGGACCCACGTAGGTCTCTTGACCCAGTAGTCAAGAGACAGATACAATAACCTCAATAACAGCAACGTGACAGGAACCAGTAAGGAAAATCTGAACATTTTAAATAAGCAAAAGTTTGGCTTGATCCAAACTCCGTTAGATGAGTAGGATTTTTTCACTACAATAAATAGGTTCGTATTACCTGAAGTTTTAGATAACAGGCCCACAGATCAGCAACAGTATGAACGCCTAACATGATCGCTCTCCATAAATGTTCCCAGATGCAACTTTTCACGTCTTTTAAAATTTATGTCAAGCAATACAGAGGAATATAGTATGAAAACCTCACACATACTTGTACCTCTCATAGTGAAAAAAGGCTGAAATCTCTGCAAATGTATTTGTCCTCTCGGTGAGCTTCCCTGTGTGTTAAAGGCAGAAATGGTAGTGAAATATAACCTTTATGATTAATCAAACTTGCATTCACAATCACTAAATCAGCTTCCAAAACCATACCACAGGGATGGGTCTTCTCCGCTCAAATTTGTCCTTTCCAGTCCTGATCAAGATCTTAGAGAAGCCACCAAGCCCTGCGAGACCTAGGATTAGAGCAGTAAGAAACTCGATTCCCATGTGTGTCTCTGCAGCGTATTTCAGTTTGTTCGGGTGAAAGAGCTTAACGCTTGCCCACGAGCATCCCATGGGACGGAAATGTTCTCCTGGTCTGCAGTCTCTGAAGGCACCAGTGTTTCTGTTCATTTCTGCAAGCACCAAGTTGTGCCTCCTGTGTCAATTAATTTTTTTTCTAAATAGGCCCAGCCTGCTCGTTTACAGACACGATGGCACATATTGTTTGAATCCAGGTTTCATCATCTCTACATATGTAAAACCAAAACATTTTTGGCCAAGAGGTTCTTGTTGGCAGCGGTGATGCACGTACTCTTCCAGGAAACACAGAAAGAGGAAAAGAATACTATGGAAGACAAAAATGGTCTCATCCGCACCAAAATGGCCAGGTGCTATGGAGATCTGCATTAATGTGCATAAGTCATTTTCATAAAATGACATTAACATCTTCTGGTTTGATTCTGTCTTACAGATGACAGGCACTGTTGAGGAGAGACCTTCTAGTCTCAAACAGCACAACAGACCTCAACCTCAGTTGAAGATTAGATGCAAGACTGTAAAAAGTAAACAGTACACATATGTGTAGGGTCTCATAAAGCTCTTCTCACATTTCAGTAGAGATGCCTCAGCTGTGACCTACAATCAGCAGAAACCATGGACCTTTGCAATGCAAGACTTTAAACTACGCCCTGCTTCGCATGCTGAGTTTGAGCAGAAACAACTCCGCTCCCAAGAATGACAGAGCAGAAAGGAGCATGGGACAGAGCATGGGAAGTCACTCAAGAAAATACTTTTGAGAGACTGAATATGCTTGAAGTAGAGCATTGTGCTCTGGAATCTGAGGAGTGTTTCTGTTGTGTACGGAGAAGAGGAGACTGGGCCTCTTCCAAGGACAGGCCATTTCATGCAATGGCAGCCGTTTCAAGTGAGAGCTAACCCCTTCTGCTTTGTCCTGAGGAAAGCACCAGCTTCACGCTCTTCAATGAAGTATGTAGCTTTGGTGGTTGTCAGCAGTTCACCGCATGCACTAGCCTGACATTCACCTTACAGGCACGATGTCTTCCAACCTGTCATCCTCACAGGATGCTCCTAATAAAAGCCTCTTGTCAGCAGAATAACTCCTCACGCTAAGTTTCTTGATGGCTGAGGTCTAAAAAACAAATGGGGCAAATACTGAAGTTCTCCCACCAGCATCACTGAGAGCTTTGCATGAGTAAAGTGCACTTGCAAGCTGAGTACTAGTCCTGGGGCTCAGTCTGGATTTAAACTCTGTCCATTTAGCAGCAATAAATCAAAAAGTGGACTCACGCATAAAATTGTCCTTTACCTTTCCTCCCTCAGGCTCCCAGCTCGCTACCAGGCTACGCAGGCAACTCTCCAGAGAGCTACAAATCCCCTGCCTATCTCCACACGTTTCAAAACTTCTATACAAAATTATGTGCTGGGTTGATCAAAACAAATCATCGTTTATCAGCTGCAAATAACCAAGTGATGAAGTGCATTCTCTAACAGATCCTGAGAGTCAAGTGCAACAGTAAACAAAAAATGATAGTGATTTTCACATACACGTTGAAAACCATAGCCTACATTCTGCCCAGTGCAGAAGGGGATAGCAAAGGGAAAAAAATGCATCCTTGCTTTACTGTATGATCAACAAAATTCCATGATATTAGTGTCTCACTTCTTCCTGTCTCAACAAGTCACCTCTACTATTTACCACTGCTCCATAAAAAGCTCCACGATGCAGCCCATACGAAAGTTACCGTCAAAAGAGTCTTCTATTACAGCCCCGTAACAAAACCAGCATGAACTGTTCTCCACAGAGAAGCACTGCAATTTAGCCTTCGTTTGTTTTCATTAATATGACACCTTCGGTGTGCGTACAGGTCAAAGCTGCTTTAGAAAAGTGTCTATTATTAGCAAGTGCCTTTTGTTCCTCAGCAAAAACAAACCAGTACTGTTGTATAAATGAAATATTATATATCTTGGAAAAAAGGAAATCAATCAAACAGAAATAAATAAAGTTTCTAGATCACAGCAATCTAAAGTTACTGCACAACCAAAATCTCTGCCAGCATCATACCACTAAGTGGCCTACCTAGAACTGGTACATGCCAGTGACTAGTATATTTTCCAAAGCTGAATGTCAGAAACCCAAAAATCAGCAACACCACACTGTTCAGTTTCTTGAGACCTCACAGACAGGTCACAGTCTCAAGGTTTAATATAATACGTCACACATCCGTGATGGATGTATGCAAGACCCCACAGACGACCATGGCCGACTCCAGTAGAAGACCAGTCAGAGTGAGACCTGGAAGACATCAGCCCACCTCAGCAGCAGACACTACTGGGATTGACTTCACCCTCAGGCTTTCCTCACCATCCACAGGATTCAAAGATGAAAAGCATCTCTACCAGGGATGCCACGTCACGAGTAGTTGAGTAGGCAGGACACCTTCCTGGGAGAGCCCTGAGGTTGCCCTCAAGGGAAACCCTTGCACTTGTGGCCAAGAGGGCCAATGGTCTCCTGGGGTGCATTAAAAAGAGCATGGCCAGCAGGTCGCAGGAGGTCATCCTCCCCCTCTACTCTGCCCTGGTGAGGCCACATCTGGAGCACTGTGTCCCATTCTGAGCTGCCCAGTTCAAGAAAGACAAGCAACTACTGGAAAGGGTCCAGCGGAGGGCTACAAAGACTATCAGGCAACTGGAGCACCTCTCAGATGAGGAAAGGCTGAGACACCTGGGGCTGTTCAGCCTGGAGAAGGCTGAGAGGGGATCACCTCAATGTTGATCAATATCTTAAAGAGCAGGTGGCAAGAGGATGGGACCAGACTCTTTCCACTGGTGCCCAGCGACAGGACAAGGGGCAACGGGCACAAACTGGAACACGGGAAATTCCATCTCAACACGAGGAAAAACTTCTTTACTGTGAGGGTGGCAGAGCACTGGAAGAGGCTGCCCAGAGAGGCTGTGGAGTCTCCTTGTCCAGAGAGATTCAAAACCCACCTGGATGCATTCCTGTCCAACCTGCTCATGGTGACCTCGCTTTGGCAGGGGGTTGGACTAGATGATCTCCAGAGGTCTCTTCCAACCCCTACCAGTCTGTGATACTGTGACAGGAGGCAGAAGGGACACCAGAAGCTGGGCTAGTAGCAAGAACCAATGAGAGGGAGCTGGGTTAAGCCAAGCCAGCTGAACTAATTCACTTCCCCTGTAATGCAGCACCGCAACATAAAGCAATTTAAGTACCACCTTGTAAAACATATTCCTTATTTCTTGCCCTCTGTGATTCTAGAAATTAACTTTTAAAAATAAGCACATAAATATCAGGAAATAAACCATTTTGTAAAAGCCTTACAAATGGACCGCAGTTTTGCTATGACCCTGTCATTTTGTTTCTCCGTACAACTGGAATGTTACTGCAAGCACTACTGCAACCGTGCCCTGTCCCCACATCAAAAGCAGCCACGCAATATCCACAGCTTACTAAAATATCTGTAACGCAGGCCTATTATAAACTCACATCTGCAACCCGGTAGATCCCTGAGTAATTTTTCATTTTGTAACTTGTCCTCCAAAAGCCGTAACACTCGGAGCAACACCATTCCTGTACCGGCTCTAAACCTGACCATGACCGGGCTCAGCTAGATGAGAACAATGGGGATACCACACACGCTGGTGCTAGAGATGCCTGTTTCGGAGCTTATGGGATGAGCATTTACTCCCGCTTTCGGCTGAAACACTGCCAGGACAGGCAGGCATTAGATCTTAGCGGGATGTGGGCAACCAGGGTGGCTGGAAGGTTTCCATTAGTACTCTGCGGATGCATCTCAAAGCAACTTGCTAGCTTTGGTGAACAGCAGGAAAATTTCCAGCTGATCACTTCTGCCTGGTGATTAAGAGACCAACGTGAATTTAAAGGCAAACTCCAGATAGCTGGAAAAAAAAATGAGAAAAATATACATTAAGACACTCGCCAGCCGAAACAGTGAACCATAATGTAGTGCTATTTATTTATAGAAACAATGTACCTTATGCAAACCAAGTATGTTAGAATTATTAACAAGATCATTACCATGTGCAAAAGCTATTTTCTATTCCTGTCTTTCCAGCAGTAAGCAAAGAGACCCGTGCTTAATTTGCTCGGTCCCCTCCCTCATGCACATCTGCACTGTCAGCCCTCTGATACGTCTGCTTGACAGCAAGTAATTTTGCAGCCTGAAGAGCAAGAGAACTTAACAAAAAGTTTAGACAAACAAATCGAATTGTCTGCAGGGAGAAACTTGCATATTCTCTCTTCTCTATACACTTGTTCCCTTTGAAAGACACCCGGATCACACCATCAGCTGATGTGTGATGTGGCCACAAGCCTGTGTACGTACTTGCTCCCTGGGCACAGCTAAAAAATGGCCAAGAAACCTTGCTTTAGGAACAACTGCCGTGCTTCTCTATGATTTTCAACACCCACATTTTCAGGAGCCTAAAGCCAAGTCTCAGGCTGATCCTTCTCACCCTTGTTTTCTTTTGGGGAGTAAGTTTCAGTTTCTGTGGATAGTTTAAGAGAAAACTTCTGTGCTGTTTGAATCATGAATCAGAGAAGAAACAGGGCTTTGTCCCACTGCTAACAAAGAGTCCAGATAATTTTCCGGTGCACAGATAACAAAACAGGTTTGGATTTCAACCTGGATAGACACATCGGCACTTACACTGGTAAAGATGGGTTTGCCAATAATCAAGCTCTAAAAGAGAGGGAATCACATTTGAATCAGATGGTTTTAAGCTTACTGAAACTAAATGATGTCTTTGCCTTCCTGTACACCAGTCTGAGGGCTCATTTATACAGAGTACTCTTAATGCTGAAGTTACACTGGATCTTCTGGATTAAACATCTACATGGGAGGTCCATCAAGTCTAAGTTTTAGTACTTCAGTTATTGAGGCCACAGAAATACTTTAACATAAAACAACTGATGACTGTCATAGCTGCTCTGCCCTCTGAAGAAACCACTCAAAAGGCTCAGAAAACACTTCTTCCTTGTGGAGACCACAGCATTTGTGCACAAATACAACCCCAGAAAAGGGACCACTTTACTTTGCCAACCCCATCATCAAGCCACCGCTCTTTAAATGAGCCACCAAATGCTCGTTTCTCCAGCAGCCGCCGTGCACTGTCCTATGCAGAAAAAACTCCTATTTTAGGAAGGCAGAGTCTGACATACTCCCTCTAACCACTCATCCAGCACATCAAGGATCTGGTCATTCTGCACATCACATACAAAGCCATACATACTGCAAGAGCACACTGGAGATGTGCAATATATGTATACCACTGAACTACAGATAAATGCAAATAGACACATTACAAATAAACTAAACAGCAACAAAGCCCTAGGCAACATCATTAGCTTTGTACAACAATAACCACTTGTACCAAAATATGCATAAATACAATTCTGAGTACTGCATGTGTTTGATTTGCTTTAATTGCGACGTCCACTTATAAACTTCTTTTTAAATCTGAGGTAACTTATAATTGCAATTTGCATAGGCATTGTTATGCTAAGATCTCACTAAAAATACACTTCAACATTTGGTTGGTTTCTCATTTTCATTCACAGTACCACTTTTATGTATTTTATATATATATTTATTTACAAACACACAGCAGTCCTGACAGGACAGGGACATTACCTTTTCACGCACAGTTTTGCATGGCAAACAATCTGAGCCAACTCTGCTGCTCACGGGGGGAAGCTCCAGCAACGAACTGATGGTATACCAAGAAGGGAAGAAGGAAAGGGAATGATTTTCACCATCGTATTTATGACGAACTTACTGTATTAAAACCATCAACAATAGAATCTAAGAGTGAGAAATTATTAACAGAAACACCCAAACCATTCTTGACTATTTCTGTTGTTGAGTTGCTTAACCTGCTCTTGTATCTTTATTTCATTAGCTTTCAGCACTTCAAATGCACTTCTCAAAAGATTAACACCAAATTTCAAATTACCTAATTACAGCTTTAGCACGTTTTATTCCTATTTCGAGATGGTAAATCGGCTTTATATGCATACATGTACATCTGTGCTGTGCTCTGAATGTCTTTCCCATGCAGTTCTCCGCAAGTCTGGCCGACTGAGCTCCATAATAATTATCCAGTGGGACAATACGGCATCCTTCTGCCCACCTGACGCTCTGCATCGCCTCACTGCCGAAAACAGCCATCATGGAGATGGTGCATCTCCACCTTTGACACAGCAGACAGCATACATATCTCAGTATGACAGATACCATATGTATAGAGGGAAAAAACCCAAAATTGCACATTTAGAAAGAAAAAACTGGTAGTGATATTTGTACTATCCAGAGGCATAAACCACATAGGTTTCCTAGGATCAGGCATTCAGACTAATCATTGGGCTGGTATAAAATGAAGTCATGTCCTTTACAGCCATGGACTGATAATGATTTACTCCACCTGGTAATTCAACCCTGAATGTACGCATTTCACTGCCTGATTTCACTTTTACAAGCAGTATGACAGACAGGTTGACGCTAACAGATCAGTCAGTGAGGCTTGATCCTGGGGCCCCTCTCCTCCCTCTTGACTCCAGCAGAACCTCTGCTTACTGAAACAGGTCCCAAAGCACCGCTCCTGAGCAGATTCCTTCCGTGTACTGCACTGTTTGGGGGTTATCATTGCTCATCAGCGATTTTAGAGCACATACCTACACACCATATCAACACACGTTGCAGTAAGTTGTTTGTTACAGCCTTCACAACAGCATCTCATCCAAAGATGTCATGCCTTGCAGAAACCAGTAGCCCATGAGGCACTGTAGCAGTGTGAGCTCTCAGGGATTTGATAAGCGATTCCTAGAAAATGAATTTGCTGTAAATTAACATTGCATTTTACAAAACTGTTCTTTTAATCTCTATTTTGGGATGAAGTCTTAGGGCCCGACTCAGCACACACACAGCGTTACTCTGATGGCACAGCAGTGAACTGGAGCTCACCAACGTGAGAAACATGGCTTGACTGCAGACGTGACTGCAGCCATTGGGATCTCCATTTCCCACGGAGGGAAGAGAGGTTCACGCTCACCTTAACCTAGAAGACATGTGGTGGGATTTACAAAACTGTTTAGCGTGCGATGGTCTAACCAAAAGCCAGAAGGAATTGTTGGTCTCCCGGCTGCTCATACGGAAGCAGGGCTATACTGCACACTTGTGAAAGTCATGCACACCGTGTAAAGCTGAAGTTCATACAAACTTCCAGAGTAACACAAAAATACTCTGTAAGGTAATTTTGCCTACACTAAAATGTAAGCTAAACCAAAAAAAACCAGCAGGAAGCAGCTAGAGGTTTTCAACATTCTGGGCAAGACACCTGACGGACCCAAACCTCCTCCAAATACATGGAAGAAAGAACTCATGAACTCAGTAAGTACCAGAATTTGATTTAACCAGGCATTTTAAATGGAACCATGTTCCCAGCTCCTTTTCTGGGAAACTCATGGCATCCTGCCTGGGCTGGCAGACACGGCCCCGGCGGCAGCAGCAGACCTGCTGAGCAGCCAAGACCACCACTCCCAGCACTGGCTCCTACCAGCACTTCCCTAGTTACACCTTTAACATTTCCCTAGTTAAAAAAACAAAAACAAAAACAAAAAACACCAACTTTGATTCAGCCGATATGGGCAAACAAAATATTTCCTCAATGAAGCTCTAAGCCACTCTTAAAATAGAAACTTCCTACTCCTCATTCCCCAGTGTGCCAATTTACTCCTATGTCTTTTTTTTTGTCTTTTTTTTTTTTTTTTNTTTTTTTTTTTTTTTTTTAATCTCTTTGTTCGCTACCTTTCTGACATTGCTGCAAAAGCCTGTCTCGGCCAGCCAGAACAGATACAATCTTGTAATGCTTTCTGTAGTCTGAGTGGAAAGCAAGAGAGAAGCTCCAAAAGTGGCTATTAGGTTGCATTCGTGGGCCATAATGGTCTTATTCTGGCAGTCAAACTAGATGCATTTAAGACAATGCTTTTCTTCTCTCTCCTTATCAAATCTTTTATGTGGGTTTGTGTCATTTAAAAGCAAAAAAAAACATTTAGAAGTTTAAAAAGTAAATATGAAATCAAATATCACCAGCACATTCAAAGTAACCTGCTAAAACTGATTTCCTTGAGTTTCATACGATTCCATTACTAGTGAATAATAATGGAGACATTAATTTCTTTCCAACAGGAAACACATGTCGCAGTCTCCTGTCATTTTTAGTCTATTTTTAAATTACTCCAAACGTGTTAGGAACCGCTAACTTCACATCTTTGCAACTAATTTGGTCCAAATTGACATGGGAAGCCCTAAATATTCCTTAATAACACATTATTTTGAACTGCAGAGGAGCAGTAACAGAACCTAAAGTACACAGCAACATTCAGTGTCATTAGTAACTGAATGTGCTCTGGAGATTGCACATTGTTATGGGTGTAATGTTATGCTGTTCTAAATTGCTGTTTGCTTCAGCTGATTCAGACGGCTGCAAATCGACAAACACTTACCGCACGCAATTTATGAAGCAGATTTCCATTTACCAAAGAACTGTAAAAAAATGTAATCACGTTACATTTTGAGACATGGATGGAATGTCTCCATAAACACAGTGAATGGCTTTGATTGTTCATACACCTGGAGCCTCTGGGTCTTTCAGACTACAGTGCTCAGCACATGGTACTGAGATTCGGCTCAGCTTCTGCAAAGCCTTAGATGAGGTATTGTTTTCATTCTGATACGTATTCCTAAGCACAATTAACATTGTATTTATGTTTAACATTACGATCTAAAATCATAATTTTAACATTATAATTTAGAAATTATGTTGCACATATCAAGACAGCACATTTACTGGAACTCGTATATAAAAAGAATAGGAAGATGCAAACTGTTAGCAATGGCACTTATTTCCAAAGGTACTTAAGTTATTGTCTGGGAAGTAATAAATCTTCTCTTTTTCTCCAGTTTTTACACCTTTTTACATAAAGTGTTACTATTGTTTCCCTGCTTGTGGCTTACCAACACAAAATTTAAGAGTTCAGCCTTGCTCTCCTTGAAGGGAAAACCTTACCTAAAGAGTGAACGCTTCCAAGTCCATGCAGGCTGGCTTCCCCTAAGATACTCCATCCTTCCTTACATGACTGTGACATTTTCTGGGAAATTGCTGTCCCCCCTTGAAGACCTGTGGCAAGAGCAAGACCTGGGACAGAGCCTGCCACTCTTGCAGGCATTTTGCCCTGGTTTAAGTGCGGCCAGCCCTGCCCTGCATCTCACGCAAACAGTTCTGCTTCCAGCAGAATTTCTGAGCTCCGAGAACGCAAAGAAACACAAAATTCAGAAAGACCAAAGAAAAAGCAGCAGCAGCCAGCAGGTTTAGTCTCTGACCGTCAGCACTCAGATGGGCTCTGAAAACATAATATGTTCCCGCTCGCTGCTAAATTCAGTTTAAGCACTGTTCAGAAACACCTCCTTGAAGCTTACTTTTCTTCCTAACACCATTCGCCAACTCTCTTGCTATGAAAATGTAGAAAAAATTATTCTGAATAGCATTTGTAGCAAGTACTTAGTATCTGTGAAAAACTTTTTACCAAAGCATAAAATGACCACTCTGCTTGTTCTGCCTCCTGAAAAAAAAAAAGCCCCAAGCAAACCAAAAAACAACCAAACAGAAAAAAATTGTCAGCCCCTCCCTGAGGAAAGCCCCCCAGGAAAAAGCACAGGCTTGACGAATTAAAAACTTCAAGGCTTGGCTTGTCATTTCTTTAACATAATGGCTAAAAACATCTCTGATTACAACTGATATGTTGAATTGATCATTTCCTACTGTTCTTTATTTTGGAAGCACAAGGGAACTCCAACTACTGCTTATTCCAGCCTTTTGAGCATTTTTCAAACAGCATTGGATTTAATTTTAGCAATGACTTAATTTCATAGAATCACAGAATCGTCTAGGTTGGAAAAGACCTTTAAGATCATTGAGTTCAACCATCAACCTAACACTGCCAAACCCACCACTAACCCATGTCCCTTAGCACCACATCTGCCTGTCTTTTACACCCCTCCAGGGACAGCGACTCCACCACTGCCCTGGGCAGCCTGTTCCAATGCTTGATAATCCTTTTGGTGAAGAAATTTTTCCTAATTTCCAATCTAAACCTCCCCTGGTGCAACTGCAGGCCGTTTCCGTCACTTGGGAGAAGAGACCGACACCCCCCCTCGCTACAACCTCCTTTGAGGTACTTGTGGAGAGTGAGAAGGTCTCCCCTCAGCCGCCTCCTCTCCAGGCTGAACACCTCCGGTTTCCTGAGCTGCTCCTCACAAGATGTGTGCTCCAGACCCCTCACCACCTTCGTTGCCCTTCTCTGGACACGCTCCAGCACCTCAATGTCTTTCTTGTCCTGAGGGGCCCAAAACTGAACACAGCACTCAAGGTGGGGCCTCACCAGTGCCCAGTACAGGGGGACCATCACTGCCCCGGTCCTGCTGGCCACACTGGTCCTGATACAGGCCAGGATGCCGTTGGCCTTCTTGGCCACCTGGGCACACTGCTGGCTCATGTTCCGCCGGTTGTCCACCAACACCCCCAGGGCCTTTTCTGCCAGGCAGCTTTCTGCCACTCTGCCCCAAGCCTGTAGCGCTGCGTGGGGTTGGAGTGACCCAAGTGCAGGACCCGGCACTTGGCCTTGTTGAACCTCACACCACTGGCCTCGGCCCATCGGTCCAGCCTGTCCAGATCCCTCTGTAGGGCCTTCCTACCCTCAAGCAGATCAACACTCTTGCCCAAAATTTCAGCATTTTTAAAATGGAAAAATCTAGCAGTATTATAAAAAGTTATATAAATTGTATATGAGACTTAAGCAGTTGGAGAGACCATGAGCAGCCTGGTCATTACCTTGCAGATGAGCTATACGCGCAGTGTGCCAGCTTCATTTCTCTGCCCCAGACACCCTCCTGCCCTCTGCACACCACAGACGCCCGCCCTGCTCCGAGCAGTGCCGGCAGCGGGCCCCAGCCGGGCAGCGAGAACATCTCCCCACCATGAGCACTGCAGGGCCCCCCAGCGAGGCACGCACAGCTACCATCTCCCTGTGCTCGGGGCGTCCTCGACTGCTGTGGGCAGCTGATGGGAGTTAAGAGCAGCCCCAGTTTGTAAGTGGGAGCGGAGCACTCTGCCAGTAACACGCTCGGTGCAGGACTGAGATTTACACCCTCTCCTCAAAGCTGTGCTGCTCATTTGAACTCACGGCTTCTCTGGACGGCTGCCATAACCCCCCTCTAGACACCAATTTTCTTACCTACTCCCCACACGATACAGCTTGCAAACATCAAAAGTGAATCTGAAACACAAACACCTACTTTATAGTAATGTCCATGGTATCCAACAAGGACAATGGACCACATTCAGCTGGAAAATCAAAAGAATAAAATCACATCAGCTGCGAACCAGCTCAAGTATCTCTTCTCAGTTACAGTGATCAGTGAACGTGCAGGATAAAAACAGCTGACCTCCCAGGATAAAAACCCAAACCTCCCAGTTACGCGAGAAGTAAAATCAGGTAACTTTTGCTGAGAAAAAAAATGAAACCCCAAATGAAATCCAAAACAACTCCAAAAGAGTGAGCAAATGACATTGCCCGCGTTTCTGATAGCAGCATTCCAGGAACCGCAACTTGTCCACAGATTTGTTGATTCAAACAGCATGTATAACAAGAGCTAAATATTCTGACACGCACTCAGAAAACTCACTTATTGTCACTTATTGTGATTGTCACTTATCTGCTATGCCGTACCACCGCCAAACTGCAATGGAGCGCAGTACGTTCAAGGCACACGTTCTGCCGTAAAGAAATAATTTCCTTTAAGACACCAAATAACAGAGGAAGACTCCAGGCAATTACAAGTTTGCTGGGCTCCTACCCAACAGCGATACTGCAAAGGTCGCTGATGCACACTTGCGGTGAGTGTAAATCAGAGCCGGGCAGAAGGGGAGCTGAGGGGGTGCCTGTAACAGCGAATTCGGACTGGGAGGCAGCTCAAGCACTCAGCCAGCCCCCAGGACAGGACTGACCACGGCACATCTACCAGACCTTCCCAGTCCTCCTCTGACTCGCGCTTCCAGAACAACTTTCACTCCCCTTCCTCTTCCAGAGATAAACTATTTGTTTTCTTTATTATGTTACGTATTACATTTAAAATAGTAATGTATTAATTAACATGCATGCATGAGAGAGTTAAACCAAACCGAACCCAAGAGAGGTTAACTGGTTTGACAAAAACACGGGAGGAAAGGAGGAGCAAAGGCAGGAATGAAACCTTGCAGTCCCATCTCTCTGTCCTCTGCATTAATCTCTGTGTTTAACTGGTACGTCTAAACAATATAAATGTCAAGCATTTAACACAGAGTTCTGACCAATAAGAATTTACACAGCAACTTTAAATCCAGAGTATCTTTATGCTCCGCAATTCTACGAAACACACAGAGGCAGTCTGAAGACGATAGCTATAGGTGCTGTGGAAGGAATGGGCACGTTTCGACGAATACAGCAATGTCATTAGTAATCTAGGATTGCTTAAAGATGTGGGAGTAAAACTGCAGGGGACTATGAATAATACCGCAGGGTGAGATGCAGCTGTGGATGAAAAAAATGTTACTATTTCTGATACTGTTTATAAAATGTAAACTGGAAGACAAAGGCAGAGGTGCAGAAGGCACAGTACATCAGGACACACGCTCTGGGCTGAATGAACAGCGAAGGCTCTAAAGAAGTTAAATACATTATTTCGCTTAATTCTTTGGAAACCTAGAGGATTGCTTACGCAGGACTCTTACGAAATAAGCAAGTATTTCAGAGACATTTCATCTTCACCATCCCAGAGTGCCTTTTGCAGGGCTGAGGAAGGATTACTCTCCTATAGCATTGTTTAATGTCCTGCTGGATTTTGAAGTTTTATCATAAAGTTTGACCCTCTCAACCATCAGACCAGGCTGAGTCGAGAACGTGAACCCTCGCAGCAGTAACAATACATAATTTTCCCCGACTACCGCAATATTTTACACCTGAAATCCACAGGCAGTTGGGTATGGCCTTAGAGTCATGGTACCTCCTCGGCCTGACTGAGAACTACCAAGCTCTCCTGCAGAACTGATGACGAACTGTTCCCACAGCCGACAACTGCTGAGAGCTACTGGGTTGTCGCTCTCACCACGGTTGTGACTAAATCCAACACGAGCCCACGCTGTCAAGGGATTTCACTTTTCTTAAATACTCATACTTTGACTTATCAGTAAAAGGGAAACATTATTGTTGAGTTGCAAACCTCAATGTGAAAAAACATTCACCGAAATATGGTCAACAACTAAAAGTTCTCTGTATAGAACTACAAAATTAAGCGTATTTCTTGGACTGTAGAAGAAATGTTTCTCCTCAGCAGAACTCAAACGAACAATTATATCATCTTGCAATTAAAGAAGATGACTCTCTTAGCAAAAGGACATCAAAATGCTGATCGAAAAATCTGACTGAGAAAGAGGGCTCTTCAACTCAACTAACAAAATAATAACACCTGGAAACTGAAAATAAGCAAACTTAAATTCGAAATACACGTGACTTTCCAATAATGAAACAATAAACCATTGGGACAACTCTCTAGTGGATTTGTTGACTTTTCCTCAAGAGTAGATGTGCTTTCATCAGGCTGAAGTGTTTGTTCTGATGCAAAAAATGTTGGATGATGATCTACGTAAGAGTTCAAAATACTGTCAAGCACCATTTTGGCATTAAAATCCGTACATTCACAGGATCTTCTCAGAACAAGCCTGACTGTTTCAAGATCTCCTCAACCGTCTAAACAAGAGTAAACTCACCCATTTTATAATAAAAGTCCCACGCTCAGCTGTAAGGGAACGGCACCCTATAGAATCACAGAATGGTTTAGGTTGGAAGGGACCTTAAAGACCATCTCATTCCACCCCCCTGCCATGGACAGGGACACCTCCCACCAGACCAGGTTGCTCCAAGCCCCGTCCAACCTGGCCTTGAACACCTCCAGGGATGGGGCAGCCACAGCTTCTCTGGGCAACCTGCGCCAGGGGCTCACTATACTCACAGTCAAGAGTTTCTTCCTAATATCTAATCTAAATCTCCCCTCTTTCAGTTTAAAACCATTACCCCTTATCCTATCACTATACTCCCTGATAACGAGTCCCTCCCCATTTTTCCTGTAGGCCCCCTTTAGGTACCAGAAGGCCACAATACGGTCTCCCCAAAGCCTTCTCTTCTCCAGGCTGAACAACCCCAACTCTCTCAGCCTGTCTTCAGAGGAGAAGCCCATAGGAGAAGCCTCCAGCCCTCGGATCATCTTTGTGGCCCTCCTCTGGACTCGCTCCAACAGGTTCATGTCCTTCTTATGTTGGGGCTCCAGAGCTGGATGCCGTACTCACAGGAGCGGAGTACAGGGGGAAAATCGCCTCCATCGACCTGCTGGCCACGCTTCTTTTGATGCAGCCCAGGATGTGGTTGGCTTTCTGGGATGCGAGCAGACATTGCCAGCTCACGTTGAGCTTCTTATCAACCAACATCCCCAAGTCCTTCTCCTCAGGGCTGCTCTCAATCCATTCTCCGCCCAGCCTGGATTTGTATTTGGGATTGCCATGGCCCACATGCAGGACCCTGCACTTAGGCTTGTTGAATTTCATGAAGTTTGCATGGGTCCAACTCTCCAGCCTGTCCAGGTCCCTCTGGATGGCATCCCTCCCCTCCAGCACGTCATCTGCTCCACACAGCTTGGTATCACAGCAGACTTGCTGAGGGTGCACTCAATCCCAACCACCATGTTTCCGACAAAGATGTTAAAAAGCACCAGTCCTCATACTGACCCCCAAGGAACTCCACTCATCACTGGTCTCCACTTGGACGCTGAACCATTGACCACAACTCTTTCAGTGTGACCATCCAGCCAATTCCTTATCCATCAAGTGGTCCATCCATCAAATCCACATCTCTCCAATTTAGAGACAAGGATGAAGTGCGGCACCATGTAATCTTTCTCAGATGTTCTCTAACATGCTCTACAATCTTTATGGCTTTCAATAGCAAAGCTTAACTGAGAGGCCTTGTCCCTAGACCAAAAATTAGTCAAGTCTCTAGAATGATTAATCCCTAGTCAGTAACTAAATGTAGAGTACAAGCTTAAGTGTTCACACACAACGGGCAGGAATGAGCGAGCCGAGACTGCTGAGAGTTGCCTACTGACTTCTTTTCTAGCTAGATTGCGCACAGTGGGAATAGCCTTAGGCTCTTTGGTCATCCTGTGGGTCTTGCTGCTTTTGATGGTACTTTGGAGACTGATTTCTGAAGTGACCATGGAAAAAACACTTAATAGCCCTACAAGCTTACCATTCTTTGCTCAACTCATATTCATTCAGGTATCCAGCAGGATTCCTCACCACAGCAGCATTCTTTAATTCCACAAGAAATAATTCTTGGATAGAAATTTGTAGTTTGTAAGGAGCTAGGTGTTCAAGCGGTCCTGCTCCCAATTAATTCCAGCCAACAAACTGCACATTTTAGCTATAAAAATTAAAAGCACACAAGATACAGTCTAATTTTACATTCCTTAGCAACTGCTGTAATTGTATGTACAGGTATTTAGTGATCTCGAATGGAGAGAAAGAAAATCACAAATGGATAGCACAGTGATCCAGGAGACACTCTCCTTGTTCAGACACAAGCCAAACAGCAACAGAAGTCTAAGCCCTTTCTCTTCCCCCTCCTGCCCCAGTCCTGAGACTTTGGTGAGACGTTCAATAAAAGGGATTAAATATTGCTTATATTCTGGCTATGGGGACTGTACTCCTGGATAATGATCACTGGCTGTTTCATGGGCTCCCACGTTATTTTGCTTTCATCCAAAAACATGATGAAAATCATTTGCAGCCTTTATGGTATCCAGCATGAGAGGGCAGAGGGCTGCACAGTGCCCAGCGTGAGGCACATACAATGAGATACTGTTCCTCGCTCTAGCAGAAACAATACAGGTCCAAGCTGAAAGGGTAAATCACAACCACATGGCTCACAGTTAATGAGTGTATTTTTATATACACGAACAATCACAAACATGTACTATCATCATTGTACTCCCTGTGCAAATCCCACAAAAACCAAAGATATCATCTGGTCAAACATATCACTCTGCTGTCCACGCATAGGGTAGACATGGTGTCATTGTGCCAAAGGAGCACAGGAAGATGATTTTTTAAATAACGGGTATGTCTTAACCAGGGTTTTTTTAAATCATAATTTGGCCATATCAAATCCAGCTTTTCCAGACCAATGAAGGGCACAGATGACATAGGAATAGTGTTCCTGCCAATTTTCACATTTCCATCACCTTCTATTGAGATGTTAACAGCAGAAAAGGAGGTTTAACAAAAATATCACAACTAATGACTCCTAGCAGAGATATCTCACTTTTTTTTCTCACTTGTTACATCCTTTCAGTCTGCTAGATGAAAACTTTTACGAAAAATGCTCTCCCTGAGAGTAAATGTAGCACATTTTTGGCAAATAGAGGGAACACAACAAAATCCATAAGCAATGTAATAAAAACATAAAGGCAACCATAACTCCAATTGCCCTTACATAGCTCTAGATTATCAGATTAACAATTGCAAATATGAAATTTAAAAATATTTTTGTTTTTACAATTCTGATTTTTTTTTCCTGTCAAAATATGCTGTTGCTTAACTTTCTGCTTGGCTCAACTACTTGCTAAAACGACTGGATAAAACACTAAAAATTGCTGAATATCCCACTGGAGACCTACACGAGTTAGTTGTGCAACTTTAAGCACACAAGCACTGCAGTGAAACACTCAGTGCTCAGGTCTGTAAGAACATCACTATGCCATAGCCTCACCGGGAGAAGCAGCACCCATCGTTTTTCAGGGATGTGCCTGGGAGGAAGTGAAGAGAGGAACTCCTCCATGGACTCTTGACTGGGTATTCTTCACACCTCATCAGCCTCTTCCAGCAGCTCTACCAAAGGGCCGCCAGTGAGCTCAACAAGAAGGGGTTTGCGCTCTCCAAGACGGTGAGAAAACCACCCCTTGGCACCCTCGATGCGCCTCAGGCTGGGATCCCAGCTCCGGAGAGCACCCAGCACCAGAGCAAAGATGTTACTGTCACCACACCGCGCTCCCAGCCAGCACGGTCCTGGGGACACCACTGTCCCTCAGAGCGTGTTCTTCAGAGGGGGCTGAGCTACTCAGCCATTCCGTGGAGTGGGGGACAAACCCCTCAGGAAGGAGTCCACATGAGAGACACTGTGAAAATTGCTAAAAACCTTGTTATCACCAATATATTCTCTACAGAAGGTATTTAGATGTAACAAACAGCTAGGTAACATCCTAAAATAGATTGTGCATAATGCCCTAAAATAAACTGCGCACAGGCCTACTGTTTTCAAATAAAAATCTAGAAAGGAATTACTATTCATATCACTCAGCAAGTATAAGAGTTTCTAATATACACTCACATTATGGTGTTCCCAGCCACAGATAAGATGCATAAAATGGTTACTATGAAAAAATCCAGTTGATTTCGTGGAGTCAGCTCACCTGTATCACAAAAAAGCCTCTAGCACTGCTACAGTGCACCATTATATGATACTTTTAATGTCACAAACCACATTTAATAAAATGTTTTGAGGAACTGTGAAATATTTTAGATATATAAATTTCTGACGAATGGGAAAATAAGTCAGTACAACTAAAAGTTACTGCCACTTAGCTAATGGAGTTTTGTTCATAAGAATAATACCGTAATAAGAATGTAGCACTAGTAGCGGGTTATTTGCTGTGACCCAGCATTCGAATATACTTTTGAAGTGTAATAAAATTTTGCTAATAAAGCTGTGAGCAAAAAAGATTATTTGCTTTTGGCAGTGAAAGGATGTTGTGTTCGTGCTGGACAAAAGGCTGGTGGGCTCAGCAGAGCACTCCGGCACAGAGCACGCCTCGGCACAGCCTCTGCCCATGCCCACGCTGCAATCCAAGAGAGTAACCCAAAATCACAACGGCAGACCAAAGCTGATTTTAAACTCCTGGCGGTTGCACCAAGGCACCAAGTATTTACTGAGAACCCTTGTGCAGTCCTACAAACTGTCCCTCGGCTGAAGCGCACGCTTGCAGTGTTACAGGCTGCCATGCAGGAGACCGCTAGCCAAGCCAGAAAAATTCCCTTTGTTTTCCATGTAGATATACCACACTACTACTATAAAATTTATATCAATCAGAAAGAATAATTATTATTAGGGTAATATTAAAGATGATGGGTTTTAGAACGCCTTAAGAGTGACTCTAGAACACGTTTGCTCTTCACCAGTTTCTCCCCATAGGTAGTTACACTGCTTTGATAATTTTTTCAAGACATTTTTATCCATTTCCTTCATTATATTCAGCAATAAGGAAGAAGCACTGGGTAACCAAGCCCCACTTTGCCTGCAGAACTGTTTTTTTGTTGCCTGAAAAATGACATTGCTTTAACTTTTCTGGTTAAAAGCCAGTACCTGCTAAAGGTGCAGTCCAGCTACTTAACAGGCACCTGGGTGTTTGCAGGACTGTTTACCAAACACAGTCAAGCCAAGGGTCTGGGCTGCTGAAGAGCACTCCTTAATTCACACTCCTTTTCAAATTCTTCTTCTTTAATTAAACATTAATTGTGCTTGTTCTCCATAACATTTTATCCTTTTAGAGCTAAAATGTGCATCATTTCAGAGGTAACTAATCATTTCACATAATAGTACAAGGCAACAAACCCAGCATCAGTACCGGGACAAGTGTGCCATGTGTTTCACCTCTACGCAGCCCTGGACATTTAAAAAGAATTTTTAAAAAGGTCTAAAACGGATTTGAACTGAAAAAAGCTTAAGTTCTCTGAACAGCTTTCAACTTACAGAATAAATATCGCTATGTCACTGAAAGGAAGATTAAAACAACGGCAATTTCAACCTGAAGACAAGAGGGATTTTAACAGTTTTTATCGCAAGCTCAAAACTTCTCCATGTTGCATACTGACAACTCGTGTTTTTTAAAAAAGGAGGTGTTCTGGGTTGTTTGGGTTGTCTTCCTTCTAAGGCAAACAAATCTCACTAAAGTGTCCATGTGGACACTTTATCCAGAATAATTAGCGTGCTTTACAGGCTCTATAAAATCATTTCTAAACAACTTGGGTTTCTTTTTGTGCTAGCATTGAGCATCCATACAGGAAAGCACTCCGGTACGGGTATTAGCATGGCTTACTCGTGATAGCTGCTCTGGTCAACCTCCCAGTATAACTGCGGCTGTAATGCTGACTAACTCCTCAGGAAAACTTGAAATAATCTTAAATTATTCAGTTATTGGAAAAACTTACATACCTCGTTCCTATCTCAATGAAAGGAAATCATTCTGTGCACAGTACAATTAACCTTAGTCACTCCCTCCGCTGTGATAATACTAAGGCAAACAGCACTGTGTTTTTAGGATTATCCTCATCTTAAAATTTTACCCAAATTTCCAAATTTGGCCACAGCCAGTGATAAGCCTATGTAAAAGAGAGGAACTAAATGTTGCCATGCAAAACTAGACCTATTTTTAAAAGGGACAGTGATGAACACTCCAGTAGGAGAATAAAATCACCGTACACGGGGTTTTTAGTTTTGCAATATAACAGACAAGTTCTTTTCTTAACCTGGACGGAGTTCATTCTGTGCATTGAGGCACCTTGATTAACACCCGTTACAATTTTCTGCTACTACGGTAACTGCATGAACTACTTTTAGATAACTAAACCTTTTGTAATTTTACTAAGTTATTTGCTTCAGCTATGCCTGGGGCAGTAAGTTTCAAAGTTTAAATATACATGGGGTAGAAAAATAAATACAAAAATACTTGTTCTTTTATTTAGCAAGTGATTGTATGATCCCATCCTACAACACCAGGTGCATGTTATGAGAACTGATAGCAAAATATCCACTGCAGAGAAAATAAATAATTTACTTTCTTTCACCTACAGCTGTAATAAATAACCCAGTACAGATTTCTAGTTGAACAAACCTGTACAAAAGGACTCATTTTGCCTTGAATATTAGGTTCTGGAACTCTCCCATAATAGACGAGATACTTAGAGACCTGTTGTTAGATATTACTTCTTCCAACCCTCAACTGCAGTTTTACTCAACTGTAGCAAAGGCGCTTAGGAACAGAGGGCATCCCTGAAAGAGGTAGCTCCTAAACCATACACAATCTCACAGACCATGACCAACATCATGACCTAGAAGCAGAGGAGAAGGCAGTTCTCTTCAGGTGTAACATGCTTTGGTCAAACGGCTCCACCAAGCCCGTGAACCACCTTGTCCCACATCATGTAAAGCAAGCCTGCCCAGTACACGGCACAGATAGCATCTCCTTCAGCCTGCAGCACCAAGCCATGCATCTGGCCAGGCCTACAGATGAGGTACCAGAGCAACTACCTGATTCTCACCTTCTTCATCCATCAGCACACAATGCAACTCCCTCCTCCTCCTCTCCTTGCCTTCCCCAAGTCCAGAGAGCCATCTCCCGTACCAACAGGCTTTACAGCTGTGGCGCACCGACAAGCCCAGCTACTGCTACTGCCTGTAGTCCTGCTGCTGGCTAACAGGCAGAACAACACCAGGAACTCCTCATCAGGTAGGACACCCAAGAGGTGAGGACATAACACAGACATACTATGACGGAGCGATGGAGGAGCCAGGAAAGCACGGAGCACCGAGGTTGGCTTTTTACAGCCAAGCAAAGGACTAGAAGCAGTTGAGGTGTGTGGGATTTCATTAGACCAAACATCCACATCAAAGCAGCTATGGTCTTCACAAACAGAGGAGTCCAAACACTGTCTGCTTTACTGTTATTTTCCTTTTGCCTATAAGATCATCTCCATCTGCTCCAGACAGAGCTTGAAGCTGCTTGTCTAGAGCTGCTCTGGCAAACAGAAAGCATGGAAATGATTGAAACTTAATCTAACAAGAAGTCACAAACAGCACTCTGCGAACATACCAATGGCTCCACAGCTCAACACACTTCATAAACAGTGTCCGAGGGTCTCTGATGATGGGTCACGTAGGGAGTCATAACAGAGGCGCTCAGAGAGCTTACAGAAAGAGAAGAACAGAGCTAATGATGATAAATTCTTTACTCTTTCTTCCTACAGACCAGCAACACCACATGGGCGAGATTACCAACGGCTACCGACCTACAAAGCCAACGCAGATGCCTTATCTTTGTCTATCAGAAGAAACCCATCAGGCACAGGTATGAATTCAGCCATACGGTCTAATGCAGCAGCTCCACTGCCTGCAGGCCTAAGACCGCCACGATGACAGGCACCCAGGCAAGCGCAGCGAGCGCTCCGAGATGCCGCTGTCCCCGCCACGCAGGAGCAGTGACGGGCCACCTGGACGTTTCTCAGGATTAGGTAATGATTGCTAGGGAAAGATCTAACACTGCTTCACAAGAGAAATCCTCCCTGAAAAAGATAATAAAAACAATCAGTGAAATCTAAAAGTCCCGGAGAACTCCGAATCCATCCTTCTGGCACTTGTATCGGGAAGCGACACAGAGCAGTGACTTCCAAACTGCAGTCAACGGCACACCAGCAAACTGCTGAGTCCTCGGCGGTGGTCTGGAGCGCGCTCGCCCAACGTGTGCTAATGGCTCCACCTCCCCGTTTCCAACTTCTAAACTGCCTTAAGAAAGTTTAACACGTTTGACATTTTTATCATATGAGTTAACCATCAGAACTGCTGAAGTTGCTGCAGAGATGTTACCCAACCTCAAACGCGAGGGAGACTATGACTGCTATGTGAATAAAACCATGAAAAACATTTCTTTCAATATTTGGAAACTACCATCAGAAAGGAAGCACGAAAACACCTGATCTGCTTCTACAAAACCAAAATAGAAATGACACTTTTTTTTCTGAAATGCACACTGTATGTCATGTTAGAAAGCGACATAAGTATGATTAAACGATTAAAAAACTGGGTGAGCCTCCTGAACGGTATGCAGCTTTGCACACTTACTTATTTTTGGTTGCAGTACAGTTTCTATATAAACACTAACACTACCAGTGCTTTGAGTGTCTAGGAGAGGCACAGGACAACTGTATAGGACTGAAACCTGATTTTTATTTTTCTTTGTTGAATGTTTATTTGTTCATAGAAAAGCAAACAGAGACATATATAAGCTGCTTTCTACTAAATCACTCAACTTACTTCTCCAAAACAATTATCTTAGGTTTGGATGTGGTGAGAAGTCTCCTCCTCCTCAGTTTTCCTTACTTTAAAATCCACCTTGGGATGCTACTGTGAGCTAAGCAAAAAGGGTACAGCACCCCCACGACAGCGCTACAAATTCGATTCTGCCTCTTTATACCACAAAATGAAATACCTTTCCACATGCACGAGACATTGCCCCCAAGCTGTCCACGAAACCATCGTTTTCTTCATCAGATACACCTAATCTCTCTTCATCAGTTTTAATCAAAATTCACCACCGTATGCAGGCAGCTTAATTCCTTTTGCCGTTTCGCTTTTCACCAATCCACTCTAGCACCACTTTGTATGAACATCTTAATTTTTTCATGTTCTTAAGTCTTCCAAGCTTCGAGTGCCCAGCACCTGAAGCTCCTCTCCAGCCTCTAAATCGGCCTCACCTTGTCATCTGTGCCTAAGCCTTAATGAACACAGGACAGTGTGCGTCTGTTCAGCCTCAAGTCCAGAACCACATGTGTAGAGCACCCCACTGCCAACACCGGCACTAGAACCGGTATTTTTGCTTCATGTTTCTACACAGCTTTTTAAATCAGTGGCAGAACATCATCCCTAATGTTACAGCGAAGTTTCTTTGACAGTATTTTGCGTGCATGGGTAGTTTTGGGGAAGATGTGCCGTTGACCCAGGGCCTAGTCGGGCATCTGTGAACCGCAAGGGCAGCCTCCTGCCTTCACCGCCTCCACCAACTATTTTGAGACAATTACTGGTTAAAAGGAAAGAGTTACAGTTTAACCTTACTGAACACCTGCCATGAAAAGCGCTCATCCGGGGGACTTGCCGGATTTTAATTTCACTTTTTACGCTTTTATCACTGATGGAGAACTGCTGCAAAGCCGCTAACGCTCCATCATCCTCCTCCCTTAATGCCTAACGCAGGGAAAGCCTGCCCGCTCGGCTGCCCTCCTCTTCCACCGTCCCCTCCGCCACTGGGACCCCATCCCGACCACCACAGTGTCCCCCGGGGGCGACACACGCCTGGTGGGGCTGCTCTGTGGACCTGCCCCAGCCGACAGCCACTCAGAGACCGTCCGGAACACTCACAGAACCCCCACAGACACCCCAGCGTCCCCTCAGAGACCCCTCACAGACTCCCCACAGTCCCCTCAGAGTCCCCTCACAGAACCCCGAGAGTCCCCTCAAAGACCCCTCACAGAACCCCGAGAGTCCCCTCAGAGTCTCCTCACAGCCCCCCCACAGACCCCCTTTCCCGCCGCCGCTCTCCGGGACCCGCAGGACGCTGCTGAAGCGACTTCCCGGCTAATTCTGTGAATTTTAATATTCTCGGCTCTCCGGTCACCAACTTCCCCCTTTCTCACAGAGGAGGAAAATAACAATACACGCTCCTGAAGTTGCGCCTGAACTCCAGCGCGGCCGCCCTCGCCATTGTCTGCCGCACCGCCGCTCCCCGAGGACGGTTTGGGGAGAAATCAGCCGAAATGAGGAGTCCTCCGCCCCGGCCCGCCCTGCCCTGCTCAGCCTCCCCCTCCCCCGCTTCCCCCCCCCGCCCGGCGGCCGCCGCCGCTACGGCAGGCCCCGGCCCCGGGCGTCGACAGGGCCGGCCGCCCCC
>VUYV01000197.1:645194-704080 GCA_008711295.1 Anarhynchus alexandrinus | reverse complement strand
TCCCATCCCATCCCATCCCACTGCACCCACCTCATCCCTTCCCCTCCCATCCCACTGCGTCCCACCTGATCCCACTGCATCCCACCCGATCCCCTCTTATTCCATCCCACTGCATCCCCTCCCCTCCTATCCCATTGTGTCCCTTCCCATTCCATCCCATCCCATCCCACTGCATCCCAACTGATCCCACTGCATCCCACCCAATCCCCTCCCACTGTATCCCCCCATCCCATCCCATCCCATCCCATCCCATCCCATCCCATCCCATCCCATCCCATCCCATCCCATCCCATCCCAGGTGGTCACACAGGCCCTCGTTCCTCTCCCTGCCTCTTTCCCTCGGTTTAGCTCTTTGCCCGTGTCCCTTTGCGCTCACCAGCTGTGCTCAGCAGATGTTTAACACCTCTGGCAGTGGGTCACTGAATGTTACGTTTCATTACAAACACTGTAACAGAACCACTGTGAGTTAAACTGAGTCTTGTCAGTACTTTACGATGTTCCTGCTTGTCTGTAGTACCTTGCCCAAGGTATTTTTTGTAATTTTTTATTTATTTGGCAAGGTACCTTGCCCAATATTTTTGTTTTCATCCTTCACTCGTGTGTTTTTTCAAACTGCTGTATTAGTCCGCACGGCCGTGTGTGAACAGTCGCGATTTCAGCCTGGAACCAGGGCACACCCTCCGTCATTTATCTCACAACATACACCAGGGAGTCCCCAGACCTCAACGCCAAACCAAGGACAGATTACGATCCCATAGTACTTTCAGAAATACACCTTTTCCTGCCTGACCCCTGAATTCCTCATGGCATTAGCATCCTCTGCTTGGGCATCGAATAGAAAGAAACAGTATTTAGCTCTTACCTGCTGCTTGGCTGCGGGAAGGCAAAGCCCCCGGGGAAGGGCTCGGGAGCTTCTTGCTCTCCTCTGCCTGGGCCAAGGAGAGGGGTCTCAGGGCAAAACTCAGGATGGGGACTCTGGGCTGTGCAGGGGCCATGGGTTTGCCCTCAGCTGGGCTGCGCTGGCACGTGCTGTGTCCTGGCCTGCACTGCATCCCCTCCTGCCGCTGCATCCTGCCCTGCACTGCATCCCCTCCTGTGCTGCATCCTGCAACGCATTGCATCCTGCCACGCATTGCATACCCTCCTGCCACTGCATACCCTCCTGCCCTGCACTGCATCCCCTCCTGTGCTGCATCCTGCTACGCGCTGCATCCCCTCCTGCCGCTGCATCCCCTCCTGCCACTGCATCCTGCCCTGCACTGCATCCCCTCCTGCCACTGCATCCCCTTCTGCCACCGCATCCTGCCCTGCGCTGCATCCCCTTCTGCCGCTGCATCTTCTCCTGCCACTGCATCCCCTCCTGCCACGCACTGCATCCCCTTCTCCTACTACATCCCCTCCTGCCACTGCATCCTGCCATGCACTGCATCCCCTTCTCCTACTACATCCCCTCCTGCGGCCGCGTCCCCGCCATGCTGGACCGGGGCATGGCAGGTTGAGCAGATCACAGCCATGGTTCAGGTCAAGGTGTGGGACGAGGCAGGAGTGAGGATCAGGCAGCAGAGGAGCGTTGGGGGCGAGACCCACGGCCCCTCCAGGTTTGGAGGAGGCGATTGCAGGAGCAGGCGCAGGCACTCGCACTGGCCCAGAGGAACGGAGGGTGTTGCCCCCGTAACTCATCAGAAAAGGAGGAATAAAGTGGATACAAAGACCCCCCCCCGGGCTCGGGGCAGCGCCCAGAGGGCGACAGAGCAAAACCTGCTGTAACCACGGGCAGGAGGGAATTGCAGAGTCGCTCTGCATGGACGCTGCCACCGCCTTCACCGAAGTTCTCGAGCAGATTTAAGCAACGCATTTTCTTTTAAACAACAGTCTTTTTTGGGAACGATTAACGGAAACTTACTTCTTCCTTTTTCTCAATTCGCAGCAGGCACAGTTAGAGCTGGGGGCTGCTAAACCCTGCGGAGCCCACCCCGAGGCGTCAGGCGGCCGTGGGGCTGTGTCCCTCTCCCTGGGGAGGCCCCGGCCCTTCACGCCACCCCCCGGCAGAGCTGCTGCTGCTGGTGGCATTCACCCACGGGTGGGTGGGACGCCTCGGGGATGGGGGACTCCAGCGGGGCACTGAGGTTGGGGACCAGCCCACCCCAACCCACTGCATGACCCCGCCAGCTCCCAGGGGAGAGCGGTACCCGCTGGGGACCGGCGTCCCCAGGAGAGGGGCAGTGGCCGCTGGAGATGTCACCGTACCCCAGGGCTGCGCGCTCCTGCCCAGCGGGGAGGCACGACCGGCCTCCGCTCGGCCTCCGCTCTTGCTGTGTCACGGACTTTCGGTGTAACGAAAAGGATTATACAGACTTTCACAGTGGGAGCTGTCTTCTGGATAATTACGCTCCTCGTTGAAAAAGGTGCCCACGATGTCGCTTTTCATCTCTTTGCGGCACCGGAGCAATGGCTGCACTGCCCCGTTCCCTGTCCTCGCCGCGATCGGGCGCTGGGGCTGCGTCCTGCGCGAGGGACCCGTCACTGGCGGGTGCAGGAACAGCCCCCCGGCGCCGTCGGCCGCTGCGGGACTCCGGGCTTTCCCCATCCCTGCAAAACTCACCCCTTCGAGACTTTTTAACGAGGACCGGGAAGGTGGCGCAGCGGCTGCCGCTGGCGCAGACAGGCTGCCGCCCCCCCGGCCCGTGACGCAGCCATCCAGCGACGCAACCGCCGCCTTAAAATAGCACAACCGCCAGCCCGGCAAAGAAAATGGTCGCGGCGCTTCCTCGGCCGCGCTGCTCGCCATCGCCGGTGGGAGGAGGGGGGGTGGGCAGACACTTACCGCCCGGCCGATCGCTTAAATCTCATTTTTTCCTCTGTCGGTAACACAACGCTGCACTTAACACGCGAGAGCCGAGAGGGAAAAACGCTCTGGGATGCCCCCGCCGGGCTCCCCCCACGCAGACGCCCCTAAATCACCTCCGCCGTCGGTAATTGCCCACCTGCCTGTGCTGAAGGGCTCCGCTGAAGACAGGATGTAAAAAATGCTCTCACAGCGATGGACTGCGGCACGCAGAGATCATCATTAGTCGTTAACAACGCAGTTAAACAATTAGCGCGGCCAGCCCAGGCAGCAGTGCCGATGCTCCGGTCGCTTGCAAGCGAGCGGCGCGTGGGGCTCGGCCCTCCGCTGCCAGCCAAGCCCACTGGCATGGGACACAGGACGGATGGTGGCCGCATCCCCGCCCTAACGCCCAGTTCTCCCAGTTTAACTCCTGGAGACGGATCACGGCATACCGGTAACATCTAAGCCGAGAGGTCTGAAAGCCTTCATCTTTATTCCTATCAATTTTCACTTTGGAAATAAAAATTCTCGTAGAGCCCTTTGGCTTTTATAAATAACAATACACCCCCCACCCCCCTTCCTTGGGCACCTATTCCAGACGCCGCCCCCGCAGGAGCCTGCATCGATGCGAAGTCCCGCGGCACGGCACGGAGCTGCCTTCAGCCTCCACGCTCCGTGGCCAAGACCCTTTCCCGGGTCGCCAACGTTAAACCTTCAGGCACCCCGAGAACAGCCGAACCCCTCCCTCACCCTGTCCCCATCCCAGCGGGGACGGAGGCAGCCGGAGGGGAACCACCGGCAAAACACACGTCAGCAGCATCATCACCGCCTGCCCGCTCCGGGCCGAGCTGCGGTCCAAGAGGAGTCCACGGGATTGTTACAGGGGATGCAGGCAACCCCTCTACACGCGGGAAATGGATTATTAAAAAACATGGACTACTTTAATTAGCACATTAACAAGCTCTGTGTCACACTGCACGTAGCAGAACAGAACATAGTGGCCGATGTACAAACTCACGCATGCAAGGTGTTCTTCAGGAGCAAGCCCAGGTGATATCTGGTCATTCTGTAGGATCACCGATTCCAGAGTCGGTTTAACTCTTTGAAGGAGGACTAAATTAGTTTGAAACACCGTCTTATTTCCCACACGGAGCCACTCGGGGCAGGAGGGAACACCGGCAGCCCCGTGCCTGCCCCACCAGGTGCAGATTCACAGAACATCGCTCGGTTCCCCCCCAGCCTACCCATCCCCGCTCAGCCCCAGCGCACCCACCCCATCCTGCGGGGCTGAACCGCACAACCCCCCTGCAGGGGGACAAACCCGGTGTTGGTTCTGGGTTTGACACCAACGCTGCCAGTCAGGGAACCAGGGAGCACCGGTACCTGTAAGATGTCCCCACCGCTGCTCCCACCAGCATCCACCGACAGCTGAAGGCTCGTCCTCCTCCCGCCCCACCGGCGGCGCTGCCGCAGGAGCCGGGTTTCAGCCGCGCCGGGGCAAGGGCAGGGGTTTAAATGGGCCACCAAGAAAACAGGTGCTCCAGGTCGCGTACGCACAGGTCACCGCAAGCCTAACTTTCTCACCGTAATTTCTGGAAAAAGTAAGCACAGCACCTTACACGTGGGCCAACGAACGAGGTCATCTGCTGTACTTTCACATCCTTGTTTTAGTAACGCTCGTGCGGGTGTCTTGTCACCCTTTGGCTGCCCAGGAGAAAATTTTGCTGGTGTGGTTCCACCGAGGGCAGGAGTGAAGGCAGTGCACCCGCAGGACGTGGTACATCGGTGACATCTCCCGTGCACATTTGTTTTTTGTTGCTACTGCTTATTCCACACCACCAGGTTACACTCAAAAAGCCACATCCATCCTCTCCACTGCTGGGCAAGAGGGCAACTGCTGCCTTGAACCTTCACCACAACAAGAGCTTGAATGGTGTATCCCGAATAATACAGCGGCAGCGCAGGGCAGGAGGGGACACGATCCCACCGGATCCCCCCGCTAGCTGCCGTGGCAGCAGCACAGCCACTCCGCTCCGCTCCCGCTCCTCTGACCTGGGAAGCAGAGAGGAAGAGCGACTGCCATCATTGGGGATCAACTCATGTGGCCGCACCAGGAGAGCAAAACCCCTCGGGACAAGCCTCTTCTAACACCGCCCGTCAGGCACCAAACAGGTGAACGCTCGGACAGAGACAGCAGCCAACAAGGGTCTGCCCACACCAAAAAGCTCTCCTGGTATCAACCAAGGTATAAATTTATAACTCCTCATGTTATGTCAGTGTGATCCATGATGTAGAGAAAACTCCCGGGTAACCGGATCATTTACAAGGAGCGGAGAGATACAGGCATTGTCCATCACCTTGTATTTTGAGCACCCGGGGTCGGTCTTTTTCTCCTTTAAATGACCGCCCCCGAGATTTCTGTTGTATTTGCATCTCATTAACCACCTCGCATTTACCCGCGGGCATCTGAATTAGCTGCCTAAAACAGAACGGAGAAAGCACGGCGCCGATCAAGTACGGTATTCCCCAACGGCGGGTGAAGGTCGCGCTCTCCTTCTCCGTCCTTCGGGAGGAGGGCAGGTAGTCTGCTAACTCAAGGACTTCACTTGGGCATAGGAAAACTTTTATTTACAAGGTGTTAATTAAAAAAATAGTTGACAAAAAAGGCATACAGTATTTTATACTAAAAGAATAAAGATTTTTATTAAGCACTGTAAGTTGCATTCAATAGCCTTCAAATACACCACACCACAATCCATCTACAACCAATCAAACCCAACAGTAGTTCATTCTTGCACAATCCATGAGTTGGGGCAGAACTCCCTTCAACTTACATTAAGATACCTACTTAGCTCTTGCGGGCAGGGAATGGGGAATTACACCTCATTTCTGATCACTAATGTGTGATGAAGAGCATCAGGAGAATTATATGAAAACGAATATAAAGAAATGATTCTGATTTTGAAGTACATTAAGTTTGGAAACACTAACAAAAACATCAAAATGATACAGGTATATTTGCTTATACTAAATTCTTGATGGGAAAGTTCTCAAGAACAAGCCATTTGTTTCCTGCTACAGAAGGGGGGTACTTTTTTTTTTGAAGATCAAAGCTTTTTTTTTTTTGTTTTTCACAGAATTTCATATTTGCTAATATGAAGGCATAAAACAGCAACAGAGAACAAGAATGCATACAGCAATGAGTACACCAGGGTAACGTTGATATTCAAAACGGCTAGATAATTTTTTTTTTTTAAAGTTTTAGAATAAATGCAACAGAGGTCAATAATCACAAAATTTTAAGGTTAGAGCAAGATCAGTCAATGACTAAACATAGTTAACATCTTTTATAGGACTATTACTGATTATTAGCTTTTTGTTTTGCAAATGGGCACAGTACTTGTAAGAATGGAAGAAAGAGGACAATAACATGCATAATATTAACTACACACTTTAAAAATTATGAACCATGCAGAAGTTTAGCTCAAATAGTAGTACTAATGGTCTACGTCTGATTCAAAACCACATAGTTCATTGATCACGGATGCATGGTATTAGTCACAAAAAGTTTCAGAACACATTGTGTTTATTTTGAAAGGTCATTTGCATCTTCTATGATTTCAAGTTTATCTCCATGTAACTCGCTCGTAAAGTATGTATGATGTCTATTTAAAAATCAGCAGAACTGCAGTATTACTCTATAATTTTTCGTTTCGATAGTTTGCACGTTTGAACACAAAAGAACCACATCAACGGTGATGAAATTTCAGAAAGAAAAAACTGTGGTTGTGCCTTTTTCCCCCCATAATCATGAAATCAAAGCCTTAAAGAAAGCTTTATTGTGACACAGTAATGCAAAATCAAATATAATGGCATACATATGGTGCCAAGTACTAAAAATTATATTTTAAGCTATATATACTTAAAGACTGCCAAAATTTGTTTTCTTTATATTTCAAAAAACAAAACTACAAGCTTTTGTCATAACCAGTTTAAACTTTATGTATACTTCATTTTAAGTGCGGGAGTCAAATGCTCTTCATTCTCTTTCTTTTTTTTTGTTTTATTGTAGCATTTTGACTACAACTGGTTAAAACTAAAAATGTGTTGTTTAAATCTCTGACATCAAAGAGGGATCCGAATTTCCAAAGTCCTCATTTTTCTCTTACGGAAAGGAAAAAATGTACGTAACTGTAGGCTCTCTTTCTTTCCAGATATTCCTAATCCTGACCCTTCCCAACATCCTTCACCCTCTATAAAAAATAAGTTTACTCTTCTTTTTTTAAGACAGTGGCCTCAAGAGCATCATCTTTATGGCAAACACTGTCTGCATTTAGTGCATTTAAGTGAGGATTTGTATTGCACATTTTAGAGTCATTACTCAAGGCACTTTCAGACTGATTGGAAGCCCTGATGTCTCCTGTATTCCCATTCATCTGGGAAGCTGGTTTTTCCTCATTCACAACTCCATTTTCAGCCAGGGATCCATCTGAAGACACAAGTGAGGATTTAGATTCCTCTGATTTTGACTTAAGTTCTTTGGCTACTTCTTCTGCTGAAGCAGCATAAGGAGGTTTGCCCTATTTTTTAAAAAAAGAAGAAAATTACTGACGAACCACCGCTATAAATTTACAATCTGTTACAAAGACACTATTAATAGGCAGCATGCATCGCGCCCGAGTATCCCAACGGAATACTGAGCACTATGTACCGCTGAAATAAGAAGTGGCACAGGAAATAAACAGCACAGCACAGGTGAGAAAGAATCTGCAGTGATTTTGAGCGCCTTCTAGCCATGCCCTCTGCTGCTCCTGCGGTAAAACGCCCTTCCTGACTTCGATGCTTCGGTTATTCCACAACGTAAGAGCTACACAAACGCCTGGGAGCACCGCAACTGAGAATCAATATACAGCTTAACTCTGCTTCTTGGTTCATAGACGTCGTAATTTAATGATAGGATTACACGTTATTCAAATACAAACCAAAACTTTTTTCAGACAATTTTTAAAGAAGTGCAAAAGTACCATGCAATATAATCTGTACTAGTCTGTACGCTTCTGAGGTTAGGAGAGTGACTTCATACCAAAAGCATAGAGCAGAATCTTACAAGGCTGAGTACAGCAGTAAAAAACAGATTTATGCAGCGTTAGATTTCGGCTTGAAGTATCTGCAACAATGAATCTTAGCGTTCCAGAAACATAATAGGCCTTAAACAACAAAACAAAATAAGTAGGTTGGGTTGCTAAGAGGCAACGTTCTCATCCGTCCCGCTGTTAACCAAGTCAAGTACTAAGAAATGACTCGAGAGACGGACATCTTATACACCTCAAACAGCAGCAAACAGTGGCACACTCTAATAATCTTAATTTTCACATACAAGAAACAGCACGGTTAGTACTTTTCTGAATTGCTGAAAGGTTTTGCAGGCGAGTAAGAACTGTTGTTCTCTAGCATCAGGATCACAAACCTCGTCATCCAGAACATCACAAAAACTTCTGCAGTAACATGGCACAGGCGTATGACTGGCATACGAGGACAATGAGTATTTATCACGTGTGTAAATGGACTTCTTTACAGGCTTCACTAAGCGTTAACTTTTAAATACATGCTTTTTTTTCTTTCCAGATCAAGAGCAAAAGGTCTCCCCTTGTGAAAAAACAGCCATGGCTTATGGTTGATAGATGCAAATTGCTTATTTCAGTCAGATTCTCCAACCTTTGTTTGTACGGCCTCATAACGAGTGTCGGAGAAGCCACCGCGGGGAGGATCTCACTCGGTGTAAATAGGCATGTCTGAATCTGGCCCCGCACAGACGCTCTGCCCTTACCCGCCCAGGTTTGTGAGAGAGGGGAGAACACTGTTACTCTGAACTGGGTATCAAAAGCTACTTGCTATGCATTAAGTTTCCCAAGTTCTCCCTGCCACATATGTTTTAATCCACCTCTTTTCTTTTCCCATAAAAGGAACCTATACTAGAGTATAGCGACCGATGGCTGTAAAATCCAACGAGCTCAGGATCAGGCAATAGAAAATGCCACCGTTTATCTTTCTCCTCCCTATCCCAGGCACAATTTTAGACCGCGATCTTTGCGATCACAAGCATTTACCATCCAAATTACGTACCGTTAATAAAAATACAAATACCCAAACTTGCTGACCGCCTCTCAAGACTATCTACCCTCCGCCTACAGGTACCATCTGAACTACATTGACAGATGTAAACCTGTAGTAAGCCCAGAATATCTGGGAGCTCCTTCTCAGAGCTTCTTTTATTTCATAGGTTAAGGTACTTGGAAATTAGATACTATATAATTAACCTAGTGGTTTCTCTTCTATTTAAAGTAAAAGATGTAAAGCTTTAAATACACAGGTACATTTGTAGTCGTATAGAATCTGCGTACACAGGAATTTAACAAGGAAGAGAGTATTTGAATTTTTACACCTAGAGCACAGCAAGTTTTACTTGAAGTTAATAGTTTCTTCATTATCAACTGGAGAACTTCCCTTCTCTTACTGTCTGAAACCTGCAAACACCCCCCTACTCTTATATCCTAATGCCTCCATGACAAATTGCAGATCCATCTGATATACGAATTGTGAAAGTTTTCCATCTCTACTACCCACTCATCCATTACCATTGGGACTTGCACCAACATTCAAAACTGCAGAGCAGTGAGAACAATGGAAAAGGGAGGAAAACATAACTCTGAAGCAACTGGCAGTTAATAGGAAACAGCAGTTTGCTTCAGCTATATTTAAAGGATCCATGGGAAAGACCAAAACCACGACCCGCAGACGCTTCAGATATTGTCACCGACAATGAAACTGTGTGCTCACGGGGGCAAAGACTGGGCTGTTATTTCCTAGAAGTTCAGAGTAAGTTGTTAGATTTGGAGCCACACAGCAGCAAAGATCCTTCTACTGCTACTAATTTTGCTTCATGAGGTTGGACCGTGGTCCCAGAAAAGAAACGGCTAATTTGTTTCAGCTTTGTATTTCTCCCATTTTCCTAAATTTTCTTCTACTCCCACGGCTGGTTAGAGCCGCGTAGGCACAGCTTTCATATCAAAATATATTTTTCCACGTCTGTCTTTCTAACCCAAGTGTGCTCGTAACGGAGATGCAACGCTAGCCTGTCATCCATCACTGGTCGTGCAGCTTAAAGCTCCAACGCATAGGCAAGATCATCGTAAGAAACACTTTTATCTTTTAAAGTTGTGCTTGTCAATATTGGCTGGTCTGGAAGTCCACACCACACTAGCCTGTAAACTAGAGTGTTCTGAAGTCAGGCACATGGCTTTATTACCTGAATTGCTCCCTGGCTTTTATAACCTCTCCCGTAGTACCTTCCGCCTCTTCCAAAAGTTCTTATCACTGGAGTGGAAATAACTCCTCTAGGACGCCTGTAAGTTTGGAGGAAAAGGAAGAAAGAAAAATACGTATCAGCTTTGTTTAAAACTACATTAAATTTTATTTTGCTGGAAGATTTTTTTCTAGCTTTAGTGTCTAATGACTAACATTTACATTTCTTTAAAGAAGCAATATGACTAACTAATTCAGAATTACAGGGTTCTACTGCTTCCAAGTGTACGAAACCTATCAAACCTTTTGTTTTCATAGCAATAAAATGACTATTTCTATATTTCACTTCCAGAGAACAATAAATGAGTACTTTCAAGATTTGAAGCGATATTTTTAAAGTGTCAATTTATCCCTACAGCACTTAAAAAACAGAGATCAAAATACATTCACCTTAAAAAAATACGCTAGCAATTTCAACCATTTATAAGGCTGTTTCTCTTATTTAATACCACTTCCCGTGTATAAACATGCTAGACAGCCGAAATGAGACAAAAGAAAGGAAGGCAAAATACAAAATTGCTTCAGTTTTGATGGGAGAATACAAAATTATCTAAGAACCCGAGAGGAAAAAGGAGGCTTCAGCCGTATCTGACATGTAGCAATTTATCAAGTTTGGATGCTTTCAAATGGAGGCTTCCAACCAGGACACAGCAGGCTGTGGCTTTTTGATTTGATTCTATAAAGATTAGATCAGCTCAAAACAAACTTTCGCTCAGCCCAAACTATTTTCATGCCATCTATTACAGAAACTCCTTATTGTTATGTCAAGGGCTACCTCTCACCTAAAAATTCTTTTTGTTTTCTCTGCTAGAAATAGGCGATTGCTCTACTTTTCCTCCAAACGCGCTGCCCGGTACTGGGAGGTCCCAGCGTGAAGACTGCCAAAACTATGTTACGCTGAACTGACTCGGTGGAGAAACACTGATTTGCACCACGCAAATCTTCACACACATTGCAAATTCCCACACTGAGCAGTCAGAAATTAAAATATTGGGATTTAAAAACAACAGCAAAGAATAAAAAGTGGTCCTCAAACCAGGACAGCCATGTTTTATATTTAAGTAACACTCACTGCATTCTTTCTAAAGATGTTAACAGAGCTTACCTATCCCATTTGCTAATCTTTTTACAAGGTGAAAGTGTGCCCTTCAGGGAGCTGAGTAAGATTTTTCCTGCTCTGAAAAAAATCACACTAAATACATTGGTGGATGGACGCCAAGAAAAAGCAGCTGGTATAATTTTACACAATAAGAACATCAGAGTTTAGTGTTGCACAGAGACATGAGACAATGGTGTAAACAAGCCTGACATGATTCCCTCTGTTGAAACAGATTAAAAAAAGAAATAGAAGTGTGTGATAAATTGCAGACAATGTACCGTGCAGCTTCCTAGTAGTGTTCTTTAGCATGAAACGGCATCTGCCAACAAGGACCCCAATCTTTAAAATACCTGTCTTTAGACAGAACACTAACATGAGCGTGTTTTCCTACCAGCTTGTATCTTTAGTATCAACTGACACAAAAAACTGCCCAAAGACAGTACCTCTGACAGAAAGAAAGTGTCAGATATTTTCTCTCCTAACTCAAAAGCCACTACCGGAGAACAGTATTTCTCTGTTGTAAAGGAGCAGTAACACCCTTTCGGTGGGATATGACTGCTTCCCAGGTAAGGAGGGCTCTCAATTTAGAACCCGTGTTAGTCCCTGGCTAAAAAGTTTTGCATAAATTCATGTATTTGCTTCTTCAGAAAACTGAGGAACTGCTGTTCTGCGAAGGAAGTCAACGGTATGTACAAACGTAAGCCAGATCTGAGCCTGAAGTTGTCTCCGGATCATGAGTCGGGGTGCCTGGGTCAGACAGCAGTCTTGGAGTACGACACTATAAACTACCCGGAGGTTTTCCACATTCAGCATTTAACCAAAGAAAAGTAACAAGCTCTGTAGTAAGCCAGATTCCGTTTTTCATGAGGATCCACAAACAGGAGAACTTCTAACCACACACTAACCTCACTTAAATGGTGAAAAATGTTATTTTGCCCACTGAAACTGAGGAGTGAGATTAAAATAGCCAAAGGAGCCTAGTGCCTCATCCCACACCTTAGCTTGTCCCCCTGGTCTCCAGGTGCTGCTCTGGAAGAGCGCAGGTGTCCCACGGACCCCGCCGGCCTGCACAGTGAGCTGACAGCTGTCTGAAGCCTCTAAAACAGCACCAGGCGCTTATGTTTTGGCAACTGAATTCCCTTCTAGAGAATACAATGTTCCTACCTAAATTTGCTCCCCTTAAAGCATCAGCTCTGCTCTTCCACCAACGCTCTTTGCTGCTGCTGAGCTGCTTAATCTTTGTTTCTGCTGTTCTTGCCTCTCCCTGTCCCCACGCCAGCAGCTCTCGCTTCTCCCCCTGCTCCCATTCTCCCAGGGCTTCCGATCCAGCCCCAGCCTCACTCAGTCCGACACGAGCGCCGTTCCAACAGCTCCTGCTGACTCTAGCACTGAGCTTCATAGTGCACATTTGACTTAATTAGTGGACAGAGAGGAATTTGTGCAGTTCACGCTTACTCTTTCAGACTGCTTCCTGGCTCAAGATGGCACAAATATACCTACTTTACTCCATTCATTTAATATTGTTCAAAACAGACATGATCTATAACTCACGTTACTTTGGAATTGTCTCCCGTAACAGATACAATCTTGATTAAAGATGACAGACAGTTCTGTAAGGCACAGAACAATTAAGCCCATGGAAAAAATATAATCTTAAAAGTAAAGGACTAGATAGTTTTGCAAAGTATTTCTTTTTTCAGAAAATTGTGCACCTGTAACGTCAGCTGTAGCAAAATTAAATAGAAGAGCTGAAGAAATCAATATTCTTTTAAGCACATCTCCCATCATGACTGTAGCAGAGAACTATTAAACCTAGAAATGTCCTTCAGGTGTTTTCTGCTTCACAGAAGAATTACATAATGAAGTTATTAAAAATTGTACCATACTTCTTAATAAATGCTCTACCATGACAAAGGAAGTAATTGAATGCTGTGACAGTTTTGATTGGCTAGAACGTATTTATTGATTTTGTGTAAGAGGAAGGCCCCAAGTCACTTCCTCATGCAAAACACTCCGGTGTGTGTATATACATATATGTATATATCAGATTCAGAGCATGACTTTTATTTGCACATAAAAAAAGCTTATACTCATCTGAATAACTGGTTAAAAACATCTTAAAATGCTTTTCTTGTACACTCAGTAGGTATAATTTACCTAACATGTCCTAAAAGGTGTTGTACGTAATTTCTAAAGCCTCCAACTTTCCCCTGTTTTACTTTTTTTTCCCCCAATCATTAAATTACACAGGAGAAGTACGTTCCAGAAGACTGCACTTACCCTCTCGCTGGTCCTCCCACAGAAACGACCTGCAGAGGAAATGGCCCTCTACCCCCTCGTCCACGTCTGCTTCCAGCCCAATGGCCGACTACAGTGCCGGCAATTTCAAGTTTCCCTCCCTGAGAAGGAATAGGTTGGACTCCTGCACATAAAAGCAAAACCAAAACCTTGATCTTCACAATCATAACATTAAAGTTACGGAATGAATGGAAAACTGGTTTGCCCAGATTTCGTCACGTATACAGGTCCCTCTTTTGATTTATTGTTTTGCGGTCTTTTCAGAAGAACTGTCACTCCAAGAGTCTTTCTCTCCCCCCTTTTTTAAAAATAGGTGTGAATTTTGAAAAGAAAACTGATCTTACATGAGTACTTCCATTTCAGTAATTGAAAATATACTTCAGATAAGCAGATTAAGAAACGGAAGTGAAATTTTACATGCTATCTGAAGATTATTTTTTTCCTGCATTCCTAATGAAGAAGTAGTTTTTCCAGGTTTAAGGGCATTTTAGTGAACACCAACTATCAGCATGAGACGCAGATTATAATTGCTATAAACAACTTACTAGGAAGAAGTCTCTGTACTACGTTGTTATAAAAATATAGCATTTGAACTGATCTGAGTATAAAAGGTAGGTTTAGCGTTCCGCCTACCAAGAAAGCAGCTAAAATTGCAATTGTCTAAAATACGAATATATCTTCCATCCCAGTTGCTCCTATCTTTATACCTGTGTTTTGCCCTTAAAAAATTCAATCACTGGGGCGTAACGTACATTTTTAAAAAATCTAGGGAAGTGCAACTGAGCCAGATGTTACTGGTAAGACCATCAGCACCGAAAGGGTTACAAAACACAGCATTTTTGCAGCCACTATTAGTCTTTAAACGTTAATACGCTAGGACCTAAATTGCTGATTGAGTTCAAAAAGGTTCATACTTCCCTGTACAAGTCTTTCAGCTTCAAATGCACATTTACAGGGGCAAAGTTATTCACACAAGGAAGCATTAGAGGTACGTTCGCTTTTAGGATAAAAGCTCAGAGGCCAGAGAGAACAGCTAAATATGGAAAAATTTTATCCTAAATTGGCATTAACAGGTTGTGCCACCTCGTAGAGGAGATGGGCAAAGGGCACACGGGTAGGTAAGTAAACCTCACGCCTGTGTCCACGCTGACACTGACACCAGCGAAGAACGGGTTAGCAGTAACAAACGTCAGTCACGTCTGCATTGGGTTGTTTTCGCAAAAAGCTCAACTGCCCCCGAAATTTCCGAAAGTAACTGTTAATACATTCAAGCAAAGTTCAGCTGATTACAGATTCCACCCTCGCATTTTGCAGCGCGGGAGACAGACGGCCTCGTTAGGTTTTCGGGCTACCCTGTGTTCGGAGGAGGGTTTCTAGGCGCGAGAGGGGCTGTGCCGAGGGGGCTGGCGGCGGGGACCTGGGGAGAGCAGAGCAGACAGCAGCCTGGGCAGGCTCCAGAGAGGGAGAGCCGAGACAGTTAGGGAGAAAGGGAGACCGGCAGTCAGTAGGAAAGCCTCAGACCAAACCGTAAAGTGAAGGAAGCCGTTGCCAGAAGCTCTAAGAAAAGGGTTTTGGGTATAATTACCGCCCTGAAACTTGCTAGTCCTGTTGCTGTCATTGCCAGAGAAGGCTCCGGAGTGTCCTGCCGCTGCCGCCACCCGGAAGGCCCGGTAAGCGCCTGTGGCTACTGTTTCCCCATAAGGGCCTCCGAAGCCATAGACTCCTGTTAGACCCAGGGTAAAGAAAGACAGGGGAAAAGCTGTGAGGGGGCCAGGCATCCGGGACGGCCCCCAGCAGAGGCGCTGCTGCCTCCTTCCACCCTTCCGGGGCCGCGCTCCTGCCGGCGATGCTGCGCGGGAGGGAGCGAGCCGCCACCGCTGCCGCAGCCCTGGCCAAAGGTGTCCTGCTGCCTGAGCGAGCACGGGGTCTCGCAGCCAATTAGCAGGTCTTTAACCTGGGTTTGGAACGGGCATCCCGACTTCTACGGCATAACGAGCACCGAAAGGCTTGCGATAATTTTTTTGGCAGTGGGCTCCGATGGCTACAGTCGTGGCACCCGCAGAACGTTGTACTCCCAACGTCCATTACCAGTACAGCTACGGGCCTTGGTACCGGGGGTCTGAGACAGGGAGTAACCCCAGGAACAGCCTGGAAGGGCTGTACCAGTATTTACACTCAAGGGTGCCAATGGTTAAATGACTGTAGCAAAAAAACAGAGGGGTGGGGTGGAGGAAAGGTGGTCCTCAAGCCTGACAGTTAAACTGTGTCCGTTAATTTAGGCATTCTTAATATTTATAAACATTTTGAAGCAATGTACAGTGCAAATAAGAGCCTTTTCAAATCATCCACCGTGGATCAATTCCTCTTTTTTCTTTTTCATACAATAGCAGTAAAAATATTTTGATCTGGCACAGTTACTAAAAATCCTGATGGAAATATTCAGCGATACAACCCATTCCATATTGCTAGGCTATAGCTAATAAAAGTAACAACAAAATACAGTGATTGGCACATGCCAACACATGCTAACCGCTTGCTTTTATGTATTTTTCCTCTGAAGTTGAACAAGCAAATCAGTTCATAGTTTTGGGAACGTGGAAGACAAGGTAATGCTTCACACCAACATGTTTTGCACATGTCCGCTGTCCCATCACTTACCAGCAAAGCCTCTCCCCCTGCCCTGAGGTGGTGGGACTGGCCCAAAGTGTCGAGGATACATAGAAGCTGGATAGAAAGGCATGGCAGGTGGAGGTGGGAAAGGGAGAGGATGGTTCTGCCTGGAGAAATTTAATCCTTCTAGGATGCTCTGACGCATCTTTTCAACCTTGGCTGCCTGCTCAGCCTATGAATAAAGAGAAGGTCAGAAATGGATGTTAAAATTCTGATTTCAAAGGTATAAAGCTGCATTCAGACAATAAATTCAAAGAAGAAAGCAAAATATAGAAGAGCAGACAACTACTGCAAACAATTTCCATAAAGCTAGCTAGAAAATTAAAGTAATCTGTCTTGCATACCTGCTAATAGTTCAAGGATATTCCAATTGTTCACAGGAAAATCATTACGTATCGGTTGAGAGATGAGATCGGTTGAGTGAGACAGTTTAGAAGTCGGTAACACAGAAACAGTTCACAAGTTAAAAAGGATTTTCCAGAAAGGGACTGAGAAACCTCCGTCTATAATCTCCTGAACACTTAATGCAGCCCTTCACCTTAAACAGAATAATCATCATAAACTTGGACTGCAAAACAAAATCTATGTAAACAGGCTAAAGCACGCCTGGAGGCTAACAAGCCTGAGAGGGACCGCAGCCACCATCAATATTTAATCTATGATCAGCTTCCCTTGAGTCAGAAATAAGCAGCTGTTTTCTTAAAATTTCGTACCTCCCCAAAAATTTAGAAAAAGAAAAAAAAAAAAATGTTTTGATCATTCAGTAAACTGTTGATTTTTATCAGCTTCCTGTTTTTATAGTCAAATAATAACTTTGCATGATTTGGATAGATAAAAAAACCTGAATTCATTTGTATTTTAAGATAGTTGTGAGAAATGTAAACAGATTTTGAGCTTAAGGACTGTAAGAATAACTTCGCAGACTAAAATAAATTAGAAATCACAAATTTTCCTTCACTGTAAAACCACTGCAGCCTTGTCCTTTGTGACAGTCTTGCTAGCAGACCCAAAAAGATAGTACTTGACCAAATGAACAGAGATGTTTTTCAACTCAGTCATTCATTACATCACAATTGCATTCAAGTTTCAGTTTCCAGAGAGGAAAAAAAAAAAATTTAAATTTACACCAGTTTAACTTTTCCAAATCTACCAAAATGCCATCTCAATCATCAACAAGAGATAGGAGAGTAAGTAGAGCTGAAAAATACCTTTTAGCCCTTCACGTCATATTTCCCTTTTAAAAGTAGAGAGATGATATGTGAAATAAATGACTGATAAACCCACCACACCTAACGCTTCTGAAAATTTGGCACACTTGAGACTCTGTCACACTTCCGAAACTACACACCTGACCATCACAGAGGTCAATGAGCGGAACTTTCTCCCGGCTTGCTTTGATGAGCTTGGTCTGGAATAATTTTCCATCAAAATACATCCACGGACAGCAGTGCTCCCATGGAATTGGCTGTCCGCAAGCGTCGTTTGCAAAAAGCGCCATATCGACACCACTCATAAATAAAGCAGACAGCTGAATTCCTCGGGGATCGAGATTCTCAATCTGTTTCAAAAAAAAAAATTGTAAATTTAGTAAGATAAAAATAAGATGTAATTCAAAGTTATTCCAATAGTTACATTATTTTCAAAACTCTTGAAAACAGAATGATTTTAAAAGGTCGGCCAGACTTTTCACACGTAATTGCCATTTTGGCTAGAAGAATGCAGCAAAATCTACTGCAAATTGTATATGCAAAACTGCGATACTCAGGAAGGCTGTTCTTCCCATCCATCCACTCTAGAGGTGAGAGATAAAACCAAAAAGCTATGTTCTCAACAACAAAGCACAGGAAACAATTTCTAATATTTTAATGTTTTAACTCAATTCATTATCAAGAAGTCACTAAAAAGTTTTATTTAAAACATTCATCTTTAATTTGTGGCATGTGGTGTCTAAACCATGCAAGATGCATACTTCAGCCGCACTCAGATCATTGCTAAATACGCAGCACAGAGTTTTCCAAACAATGCTAAAGCACGTTACTGCAAGGAAGAGCTTTAAAGACACTTATAGGAAATCAGCAGTAGAAAAGTTCATTAAAAAATTCATGTCAAATAATTTTGCGCTTCTGAGATATTTTGTACAAAGTGTGAGGAACGAGCTCAATGTTAGCATTCATTTTTTTCTTCCCACATACCACATTTCGCTTCCAACTCCTTTATAATGGATTTTCTATTAGCTTCATTCCAGACTTTGCTGTTAGAATGCGTCTCTTATTAATGAAGCAATGTTTATGCATACAACAGCTTTATTTAGGATGCAGGATAGATATACAAAGGTAGATTTAAACAGTGAATAATAGCTGGTGGTGGAAGCAAAAAGGATTTGCTTGCAGCAAATATATTTTCAGCTCTGTCATAAGAAAATATCACTACTAGTGTTCTCTAAAATACTTCTGAAAATATCAGCCCTTTCTTGGGAACATTTTCAAGACCTTGGTATTAAATTTTAAAATTAAACTACATTACCTTCCTTATGCATAAGCAACCTTTAAGATCCAAAAGACTATCCAGATCGTTTTGCAGATATGCAGCTGGGTTCAAACTCAGCTGCTCTTTCTGTCTGACTTCAACAAAACAGAGAAGCAGCTGCTTCATATGAAGACAGTAACAGCAGTGCATGAAATATTGCATCTTTCAGTTAACCAACACATATTATGGAAATGATCCATATTACTCTTCATGTACGATTTAAAAATAAAACTCGGCGAACAATTTCTGTCAACTCTGCCATTACAATCGCTAACACATGAATTCTCGACTTGCCGTGTGACAAGTTCAAATAGATTCTGAAGGGGATTCAGTTGTTTTCTTCCCCTTACATTTATTAGTACTTCTACGGCTAAGTGCTAGGTTTCCACGACCAGATTGATTTGGTTTATAGATTGAGACTGAGAAGTCCTTGCCAGGGTACTACATGCAGGAATACAACCCAGATTCTGCTCGCCACCCACAGAAGAGAAATAGGCACTTGCTGGCTTTGAGGATGCTCTTGCAGACTTGGTATTAGTGGCAAAAAATTTCTCTGAAAAGTCTAATAGCTAAAATCTGTTGCGAGCTTAATTACTGTTTCTCCTGAGGAGAGCCGTGCTAGGATTGCTGCTTTTGTCTGCGCCCCTCTGCAGCGCGTACCTGTGAACAGGACCAGACCTGGGAAACAAGTACCTTCTCCTTGTGGATTTAACTAAGGACAGCATGCGCCCAGGCACTGCTGGGAGCAGAACTGGTCACTGAGCCCTGCAGTACCCGAAAGACTAGCCGAAATGACTTCTTCAATGTGAGGTTGCACGATGAACAGGTGATGAGCTTCTCGACTCCTTTGCTATGTTGATGATCAATGCAGACAGGAGGTAAGATGGATGATCACTTCCAGTTGTGCGCTCCCAATACATCCTAATACATCCCATAGCTTCCAAATACAAATTTAGCATATTTTCAAATACGCTATTGGGCTTAAGATACGTTATGTAGAAAAAAGTATCTAAAATTATTTCCATTCAGAAAAATGTTTGCTTAAGAAGAAAAAAAAAGGACTAGATTCTACCATTTTATTCAGAGAACTTCAGAGTAGGTTCTGAACAAGGTTTGAAGAGCAAACGAGGTAAAAGCAAAACCAAAATTCATGTATTTTAGCTCAAAGGCTAGAAGAGGAAATGTCACTGTGAGCATATGAAGGTTGAACGAGGAAATCCCCCAGAGTAAGACAGTCTTGCACAGATTGATAGGCATTCTGTATTTAAAATAAGCATACCACACTAAACAACTCTATCAATTAGCTAGCAGTATTTACTTATTTATTTAGAAGTATTTATTTAGAAAAAAAAGAGAAATTTGCAATCTTAACATTTGAAATCCTCAAAATAATTATATCTACAATTCCATGAACATTAATAAACTGTTTTCCCTTTTTTCCCTCCCGCACTTTTCCATTCAAGATTATGCGAGTCGCTCTCCATTTCTACATTTAGCTGCAAAAATCTTTTGAATGCTGACTCATGAAACAATACCCAGGTTAGTATTTAAAAACAGCCACGCAAGGCATAAGTCTTTTTCTTTCTTTATCTTTTCAATGGAAGCATGTTTGTTTTAAACTTCCAAGAGACAATTGCTTAAGAAATTGTGAGAAAAGGTTCTGCAGTATAGAATACGCTTAAGATTTTAGTTATCTATCCAACCAGTGAAACAGAACTAATTATCAATCTTTGCAACACTTTAAAATACTACAATTAATATTTTGGAAAGTATAGAGCATTATGCAAGGCTTGTAGTGAGACAGGCACATACACATCACCCGCTACAGTCAACAATATGGATCAGCTTGGAATAGATCTCTTAAATTATGGAAGTTATAGTTAAGAATTACCTTGAGTTCCTGAAGCTGGTCAGGTTCATAGAGCTTTGGAGACAATGCTTGGGCAAGGAAAGCATCAAGTTCCTGGCGACGAAGTATACGAACCCCCGGCCACTGTACCATATACCTAGAGAGGACGCCCATAATTATTCAGAAGCTTCCTTTAAGAGGTAAATCAAGCGGTATTTTATGTGATCAGGAATCACCAGAATGCAACAACAACAACAACAATATCTTTTTTGTTGTCTAGATTTGAATAGTTAAAAAGGCCAAAACACTAAACAGATTTGAAGTTTAAATTTGTTTAAACTCATATGGAAGAGCTACTGGGTGTGAATCAGTTCTGCTTCCAGTGACGAAGGGGAGGACAGGCTGCCAAAACAGGGTTTAAAACCTAAGTGGATTCGGATACTTCTAAAAATAAAATTAAAAATAAAGATTAATGGTCTTAGAAAAAAAGACTAATGCTAGAAGGACCTTGTGAACGTGTTTTCCGGATAACACATCACTCAGATATTATCTAGTCAGTGAATTTTATGCTCATCATGTCTTAATGAACTGCAATTTATATATGGTACATGTCACAGGAGAGAAACATGCTGTCCAAATGAATGAGGAGCTCGGCTTTAAGATACCATTTGGACCGGTTTTTGTATACTTACTATTCTAGAAGGAGAAAAAGAAAGGAGTCTTAGTGCTCAAAGGGCAAGACGAAGTACAACAGAACTGAAGACAAATTTACATTTATCACTCTCAAGAACAGCCTAAAATTTTTCACGTGCAACATGCTAATCTATGGCAGGGGGGTTGGATGATCTTCAAGGTCCTTTCCAACCTAAACCATTCTACGATTCTATGAATTCTGCCAGATTTATAAGCTAGTTGTATTGAAATAATCACCCCTTTCCAAAAAGGTAGGCATCTCTCAGTTTCTCAGTCAATTTTTCAATCTGAAAATTAATCAGGTAAGTATTTTGGACGTTGTGACCTTCTCTTTGAAAAGCTGAAGTACAGAATTAATATTTCAACTGTTGGTTATCATCATCTCAACTCCATGAGCAATTCTAGGACGGGGCATCTCACACACCATAAACACAGTATCCTTCACGTGAACTTTGCAGCCCGGTCCGCCGCTATGCAGCTGTTCTCTGAAGAACTCTCCTTTGCTTTACAACTTCGCCAACGCAGCCTCCGAGACCTCAAATGGTATTTTTAGTAAGTTGCAGCCTGGAGCATAGTAAGAGTAAACTAATTCAAACGCTCCAGTGGCCTCTTTGCAGCACAAGGGTTTTTTTTCCTCCTCCCTTCAGTCCTCTAGAGACTGAAGAAAGAAACATTGAATATGCTGAATATACAGCAGTCTTAAATTGAATATATTGAATATACAGTCTTAAAAGACTCACAGCAGCGATGTTCTAAAACCAAAACAACCCCCTTCTCCTAGTGATGTTGCAAATGCGAAATAACACTTTCTGTACTCATGGTTTAATACAAAGTTAAATATGTCAGAGAGGTGACGCAGTAAAACCTTCCCCTCACTCTGTTTTACCTTAAGGTGACACTGACCTTAGTACACAACAGAGCACCATAAGATGAGTGGGCACATTAGTTGGATTGAGCATTGCTGGTGTATCTGATCTCATACAGGCCAAAAATGCCCTCATTCTTCGGTTCTTGTCTTCTACTGCTTTTCCCAGCCACAGCTTCTTCAGATTAGGACAGGTCCATTCCCTGAAGGCAAGTGCTTCCACCAGCTCAGGGGTTTGAGGCGATTTTCCTTTGTAAGCAGCCCATTCTTTAATTATCACCGGTGAAACTACAAAACGGCAACGGTTGACAGAAAACATTCCGAGTTAAAAAGCAGCGCCTATTTAAAACTTTGTATGCAAGAGATTTTGATCCAAAAAGCATCACTCTGAGATTGCAATAGATACCAATGTTCTAAATTACATTGCCAAATTGGTAAATCAAACTCTGTATGGACCACCTTTCAATTGTCATCACTTACAGATGAAGTGCACGCGACCAAGTGTACACTAAGAATGTTACATTAATATTTTCAAATTAATATACAACATAAAGGAACCACATGTATTTTTTCTAAAACACACAGCATAATTTGAAAATGCTATTTCCCCCTAAAATATCTGTGTCATTCATCAAAAACCCACAGCGATAAATAAAAATAGTACATAACTACAACTATATTCCGTATGTGGTCTTTTAAGAACACTATGATCCCAGTGATTTTATTCAAATCAGATTTAAAACTTATGTTATACTTGTTTGTAGTTGTTGCGATGGAATCAGATCCCAAATGTGGGTGGGTTTCAGGGATTTTTTTGCCTAAAAATTTTACAAAACATTACTTTACATAACCCTTTCAAATTCCTGCACTGCTTTCTATTAAGAGGTCAGTATTTTTGTGTCTGCTAAGCTCCCTTTCATCCACATCAAACCAAAAAACTGTTCAAGTCTGTATCGCTGCTGCATCATCTCCCTTTTTTATGTTTGAAGGCAACCACAACAGAACAAGAGTTTAAAAAAAAAAATAAATTAATAAATTCAAGACTGAGAAATGATACCTTTGGCCTTGGAATGACCCCAAGTCTGACACAGCTCAAAATTTGTTTGCACCCTTCTTAACTCAGCGCCCAGTTATGCAGTGTGGAAAGACTCAAGGAGCTTGTTAGTGAAGCTTCAGGTTACAGCCCGGAGAGATTCATGGCAGGAGCACAGCCCTGCTCTTTCTGCTAGAAAGCTTTCTGTTACAGACGGAGAAAGAGTACTGCGGGTGCCAGGACAGCCCTTACCGCGACAAGGTCTCCTTCAGCAACCAGCCATCAGCCTTACAAGGAATTTTATAGTTCGGGGCAGGCAAACCATGGCAGAGCTGATGATTGGGATTAAAAAAAAGAAGCTCCAGAACCCCCCAAAACACTCTCATGCTTTTCTGCAATAAAAATACTGCAGCATTATAGCTACATTTCAGAGAGCTCGAGCTAAGTTTTACAAAGACAACATGCAGCAATGAAAATAAATATTCTGATATATTTAGTTGGTAGCCTCACTACAAAATCATGTTCTATTTTGGTTGCCACCAAGCTATAAGAGATGGGCTTTAACAGTGAGTAGAGCCACGCTGTGATTTGTGCACCGCTTATCACAAGGCTGTTCACTTATATTTTAGGCCTGGGACAGCAAACATGACCAAATAAAAGGATGTATTTTACATCCTTTCAAAGACCTGGTTAATTGCTTTAGGTCTCAGAAGCAAGAGATACTTTTGGACCAAAACTTCTTAGCTCTCAGCAAACAGATAGGAAACACCATGAGGTGTTTCAGTTAACTGTGTTAACAGTTTAATCTGTTAGCAGTTAAAAACCCCAAACTGTTGACAATTGACATAAAACAGTTGTTTGTGTTTCAGAGTTCTTTTTTTCTTTCCTTCAACCTCCTTTCAACAACGGAGGCAATATTCCTAGCTACACTCCGTTTCTTGGTTCGGATGCAGACGCAAACTCCACGTGCACATCCCATCAGACGAGCACCAGTTCCTCAGCTTCTACAACTCCTGTACCAGCAGACAGCAGCAAGCATTTCTTTCATATATATTTCACATAAAAGACCTTAAGCTTAGAAGAAGGGAATATTTTATGTCTAGGTTTTCTCCCTGCAATCCTACATTTCAACATTCAAATTTGGTTCAAAGCTTTTAATCTGGGGATGACAACTTCTACAACCCTACAAGATTAAGGCCACAGGAAGAGCAACTCAGTTGCTATCAAAACATACCGTCTTCAGTAACATGCCACCTGTAGAGGTCACAAGTGGAGATGCGCCCTGGTGTCAAAATTTTGCGAAGTAATGGTTATTATGGGAAAGGTAACCACGCTTCTTGCAGAATGGTTTAATACGAAGGTCACTCTAGCGGCCCGGCAAAAGGTACCCTCTGAGTGATGGGGATGAGGAATTACAGCTGTATCAGTTGTTAAGTGACGAGCACTGTTCACCCAAATTTAGCATTTAATGAAACAGGTGAATCTAGGACTTGTCTATACCCACTTATTTCTCCAGGGCATTTCTTACACCTTTGACAGCTCTGTACTGGGACTGCTGCCAAAACCGCGGTCTCCCTCAAACACTGAGGATCTCTGTCCTCAGAGGAACTGTTTCTGTTTTCTTCCCAGGACTTCCACTTGGAGATTGGCAACGTCTACCCTGAAGACCACATTAGCTACAACAGACACTCAGCATCAGAGCGTGTTCACCCACAACATCCCAGTGCCAATTATACTGGTTTTCATACTAAAATTCCTCCTGCTGCTGATCAGCAGATTTAAATACTCCAAGTAGACGAAGCAGCTGCACAGTATATCGACATCTGCTTTGAACATCATCCTCACAACACTTTAAGGTCAATCCAAGTAAAAATGGGTCAGCATCAATCTGCATTAGGGTAACCAGCTTGATAAACATGTGAATGCCATTCCAGGCTCTAAGGTCATTAGCAACAGCATCCTGCCCCTCCAGCTGTCTGTTAGAGCCCTTGTTGCTAACCACAGCTCAGGTGGCTTTCGTATTCTCTTTGCACTTTCTTCATGAACTGAACCTGAGGTGTTGAGGTACCTAATACCACTAGAAGACAAGCTAGCTAATGCAGATTAATCAAGCCTCATTTTTAACCTTATAATCCTCACTGACAGCACAGCTTGAGCTAAGCATGCTTGATTTTGCAGAAGGGCTACTGCCCAAGACACAGCTTTCCTTTTTGGCAGAAACCGCATCAGCTGAATACCTCCTCGATGGAGAACAGTACATCACAAGGTGGCTGGGCTTAAAATAACAAACCTTTGGATCCAACCAGGAGTTATGACAGCTTGTACAAGTGAGCATTTTTTCCACAGAGTGGAAAGGGCAGATGGTTTCATCTACACATATGTATTCCTCAGAACATAGGAAATAACCCATTTCAGAGCTTGGAAAGGAGAGCAAGTCAGACACTGGGCTTCCGTCTCCTCAGAGCGCAGCCAGTGCTGTGCCCTCGGCAGTAAAAGCACAATCAAGAACTCTGTGATTCAGCTTTTCACATCCTCTGGGAGCAGATGTAAGGACATGGACAGCAAATGCATTACTTAGCAGACAATTATCACTGAAGAACCTCACTGACTACCTCTGTTTTTTCGGCTTTTCGACTACGTAAAAATAATAGTGATTTACAAGACAGAAGTCATCCATTTTAGGAAAGATCCATTATTTTGCTATGTATTTCACAATAACACTGACGTATCAGTTTATTATGTATTTTTCATAGCCTCCTATAACCCTCGCATGCAATATACTCGCAGATTATTCATGCACAATTATTATGTTGCCAGTGTTATGGCTTGCACAACAAAGATGACAGGAAGTTAGATATTAATATATTCATTACCTCTCTACATAAATCTTAAGGGCAATATAAATGTCTTTATAAATTAATTTCTTAATTCTCTTAACGTCTCTTAATTCTTACATTTTCTCTAAATTGTCTTCATTATGGCATTTCATAACTTACTCGTTTTTGAGAGTGGCAAAAAAACAAAAAGACACTGAAGGGAATCAACATCACTAGTTCATTACAGCCTGGGTCCTCAGAGAAGTTAGCAAGGGCTGATAAGTATGACTAATTGATCTGAGATACCTACTCTTGCTGCTTAAAACACTATTCTCTCTTTGCATCTTGCACAGCCTGCCCAATTCTTACTATTTTGTAAGAGGTGACCAAAACAAATGTGCTCCCTGCAGCACAGCCCTTTCAAACCACACGCTTGCATCTTAGCTCAAATCCATCGTTACTAGCATCGTTAGCCTTGCAGTGAAGCAACTAACTTTTGGGCAGACATTCAAGTATTATTTTTTTTTATTTTTTGAAGAGCGTGGTCAGTCCTAAGATAGAAGAAGTAGGTCAGTAGCTGAACGTGTCCTGCAGCAAGATTTGCCGGAGCTCCTGTAACTAAACCAAGTCAGCAGTAGTGTTCTTAGCCTCCACTGAGAATAAACCTCTGAAGAGCAGCATAAATGAAGAGAAAATAGAGATTATATAGGTTTCCCCAGTAGCCTATAGAGAACATTCCAGGTTTACAAGACAAAGACATGTTGAAAACTGGAGCAGACCTTCAGCACTCAGCTATTTCACGACTACCAACATCGTTGTACACTTTTAAGGACAGAAGTCTAATGAGGATAACTGAATACTACAAATAATGTCACTATTTTCATCCTGAAATGACCTTGTAACCCGAAATATTACTATGTTGTACGAGTTTAAAGCATTAAGAAGTTTGTGACAATACACGTGCTGAGATATTATTCAAACAGGATAAATATTAATTCCCACAAAATAACTGGCTACGATAAACAGTTTTTCAAACATCGCCGGAAGATTATCAGGTTGACTATGAATGTACAAAAACATTTCACAATTAAAAATGGAAAGAGAAAAGGAAATGAACATAAAGGTTACAACTGATTCTTATTTTTATCCTTTTGCACAGGAAGACTGTGAATGATGCTTTCATACATTCTAAATCTCTGATTCTTAAATTTAGTCTAGTGACAGCAGACGCAATATATAAATACTTCTGCTGCTGCTCCCATCCACTTAATGCGTTAGCATTCCTTTAACCTTTCTAAGATGCTACTGTAAAGTTCAATCATTTCCTTGTATGCATTTCATTATAAGAAAAAACACTCTAGAATGAGGAGGTTGAATTTTCTGGGATGACAGTAATTCCTGGAAGCAGAATACTTAAAAAGACAACTTCCAGATGAATATGAAGATTAACATCCACCCCTCTGAATTAGCAAAAGGATCTTTTGACAAGTCTGTGTGCAAAAGTTTAGTGTGTCTTCACTCAGGTCTGCCTCTACTTACATTACACCTGACTTCTGTGGATTTTACACCAAGTTTTTATATGCCAATACCCGAAAGATACTAGAGACTTGCAAATTTCACTGAACTACATTTAATTACACAGTTGGGAAGACAGGGTAAATTAAACGTATACACCTCTCATTTTTGAAAAAAGTATGCAAATTTGTATGCATGTGCACAGAATAGAAGTTTCCAATAATCAAGTTCTGACATATACTTTGAAAATTACATCACAAACTGACATTTCTTGCTGCAAGCCTGATAGCAGCTTGAGCACACGTTTTAAAACAAACCCCAGAGCTTGTTTATACATATACTTCTATATACTTCTTAAACTACTACAGGAAATAAAATTTCAAATTAACCACATCTTTTTCTATTATCCATGGATCAAATAAGGCATAAATTCCTCCAGCGTTAGCTACACGGATGAAATCTTAGTAACTATTCTCATTCAAATCACAGTACAAATGGATATGAAAACACAGCAAAGGAAGAGAAAGAAAGCATGGATTCTACAGTACATACATTCTGGTGGAAGTCTGTTCTTTCTAAAAGCGAGTCTTTCAGTTTTCTTTCTGCTTTCTGCCAAACTAAACAGGACTCCGTAAACATACTGACGAACTGGCCTATAAAGGAGAGCAGCAGGAGGCAGGTCTTTGTTGGCTTCATCTTCTATAGAAACAGCAATTTTGATTTCACCCTTTTGCATGAAAGAAAGCAGAAAAATATGACACGTTATAGCAAACAAAGTATTTAGATATGCACGGTAACTCAATCCAGCTCTACTATAAATCTCATCTAGTCAAGACAAATGTGATTCAGCAGTAACGTGGATTTTATGTATGTGAAGGTAACACCAGAGGAGGATTACCCCACAATCTACTTGCTTTACTCCAACAAGTCTCCAGGCTCTGATTATCCCTCTTGCTCCCCTCTTTCTCCATCACACACCTTTTCTTTTTTTGTCTGGACTATCTCCAGGTGAGGATTACCTAAATATTGATCTTCAAACAGGGATAATTTGAAGAGTGAAATAGTACCCAAGAAAATACAGTAATGTGCTTAAAGACAGTCAGAGCACATTTCAAGCTGATCTAGACTTCAGAGAGTTATTTTTAAGAATATTCACGCTAAAATCACCAGTCTTTTTGGTGCAAGGATTTGAAACAGTATTGGGGACTCACTGTCAAAAAAGACATAACTGGGAATTACATAAGTCAGGTTGGTTTCGCATGTATATAAAGCTTTAGCATTTTACACTTTTTCAGAAAAAAAGCATGAAAGAACCTTCCAGCACTCTCCCTCAAAACAGCAGCAATATTCTACGTTTTCTGTGTCTGCACCTCCAAACCTGTTAAGATTTTTTGGAAAACAACTGACTTCACTGTACTGGTCCCATATATCAGCCTGTGTTCTCAACACTGACAAGCAAGCGCTCCATTTTGCTACTTTCACTTGAAAAAACATTTAAACTGTCCCAGTAATGAATACCACAGGTTGCAGCTTGGAGTGACTACATTAGGAAATTGTCAGATTTAACTCAGATAACGCTACTTTAGGTATAAGGTATGTCTGAAAGGTCTCTATATATAACAGCAACATAACCTGGAACACCTCTACGTGCCAATTTCATAATTATACATTTATCTGTCAGTGTACCCATGGTATACTTTAGGTTCCCTGTGCATACTTGCTCAAAAGCATTATAGATAGCGGGGAAAGAAAACCAGTCTTACGTAGTACTGATTTATTTTTGACCCAGCCATCTCTAGTTCGACTTTTTTTCCTTTGTCGGGAGTGGATTTCTCAAATCATAGAATCGTCTAGGTTGGAAAAGACCTTTAAGATCATTGAGTTCAACCATCAACCTAACACTGCCAAACCCACCACTAACCCATGTCCCTCAGCACCACGTCTACCCATCCTTTAAATCCCTCCAGGGATGGTGACTCCACCACTTCCCTGGGCAGCCTGTTCCAATGCTTGACAACCCTTTCGGTGAAGAAATTTTTCCTAATATCCATCCTAAACCTCCCCTGGTGGAACCTGAGGCCTTTTCCTCTTGTCCCATTGCCGGTTCCTTGGGAGAAGAAGTGGACTCCCCCCTCGCTACACCCTCCTTTCAGGGAGCTGTAGAGAGTGAGAAGGTCTCCCCTCAGCCTCCTTTTCTCCAGGCTGAACACCCCCAGGTCCCTCAGCTGCTCCTCACAAGACGTGTGCTCCAGACCCCTCACCACCTTCGTTGCCCTTCTCTGGACACGCTCCAGCACCTCAATGTTTTTCTTGTCCTGAGGGGCCCAAAACTGAACACAGCACTCAAGGTGGGGCCTCACCAGTGCCCAGTACAGGGGGACCATCACTGCCCCGGTCCTGCTGGCCACACTGGTCCTGATACAGGCCAGGATGCTGTTGGCCGCCTTGGCCACCTGGGCACACTGCTGGCTCATGTTCCGCCGGCTGTCCACCAACACCCCCAGGGCCTTTTCTGCCGGGCAGCTTTCTGCCACTCTGCCCCAAGCCTGTAGCGCTGCGTGGGGTTGGTGTGACCCCAGGGCAGGACCCGGCACTTGGCCTTGTTGAACCTCACACCACTGGCCTCGGCCCATCGGTCCAGCCTGTCCAGATCCCTCTGTAGAGCCTTCCTACCCTCAAGCAGATCAACACTCCTTCCTAGCTTAGTGTCCTCTGCAAACTTACTGAGGGTGCATTCGATCCCCTCATCCAGGTCACTGATAAAGATATTAAACAGAACCAGCCCCAGTACTGAGCTGTGGGGAACACCACTTGTGACCAGCCACCAACTGGATTTCACTCCATTCACCACCACTCTCTGGGCACAGCCATCCAGCCAGTTTTTCACCCAGACAAGAGTACACCCACCCAAGCCATAAGCAGCCAGTTTCCCCAGCAGAAGGCTGTGGGAAACAGTGTCGAAGGCTTTACTGCAGGCATTTAATTTGGTTCTTCCCATTGTGAGATATGATATTAAATATCAAGTAGTATTTAAATGTAGTAGGAACATTTGGCTATGCAAAGTATGAAACGGAACTGGCATCAATGGTCTTCATATTCATACATCTTTTGATTCTTCCCCACTTTTCTTCAATAAAGAAGTGTTAAGGACAGGACAGAAATACAAGCTACAGTGGAAAACAAACACATAGGAAATAGGAAAGCCAAAGCTCATCTTGATGAGCCGCCTTGATGCAGAAACTTCTCTTTCAGATCCCTGCCTACGGTCCTTAAGTTTCCTGGACTGGACTTTTAAGATGAATATAAGTTAACAGGAATGTGGACAATGCCATTTTGCTAGATGCCATACAAATATGTACATCAAATGGGCTTGATGTATGAGAACCAGTACTAAACGTTTTGAACACTAAAGAGGAGGAAGATTAAAGTTGTCTCCTCCTGGGACTCATCTGTTTGCACTTAGAAGGAACAATGAACTTATGTCTTTTGGGACTCGATTAAGTCACATACAGAGTTGTGCAGGAAAACCGCTGCTCTGGCTCCTTCCCGATTCAACACAGAGCAGACTTCAGCAGCTTCCAGACACTCTGAGGCAGGTTATCACTGCCTACTTCAGTAAGAAGCTCTCCCATTGCCTTCCAAGGTGTCCTCATGTGGCCATTCAGGTAGATTTTTTTTTTACTGGACACACTGAGCAGACAAAGCATCCTAGGCTGTGTGAAAATGATCCCAGCTTACCTGGGATCTGAAGGCTAGCACATAAAATAGCCAAACCGAAAAAAAACCAAACCCAAAAGCTCTCAGAAATGTTCTGCCAAACTAAAATGAACAAAAATTCAGAACATCGAGTCCATCTATAATTACATTTTAGCATTATATAAAAGAGGTTTCCTATAGCTGCTATGTTTCCATCAGGGCTAGCTACCAGGGATGGGAGGGATCAGATTGTGAGGGAAAACAATCTAAGTATTTTTGAACACTGAAAATAGAAAAGACTTGGCACAGACACCAAAGCACATCGGCAGGATTTTTTAGATGGATATGGACTCTATATAAAAAAAAACCCCACATGCACACATATATACACACACATACACAGACATATATACACACATGCATAGAGATATAAAAATATCTACAAATATTCAGGAAACATGATTCATTTTTTAAGTAAACTCTTCTAGTTACAGTCATCTCATATTTATTGGAACAAAGTACCAGACCAGATCAGTGCTTAGACAACAGGGGAAAAAAGGGTTAGAAGCACTAAAAATGGAGCAGAACTCAAAGCATTAAAAAGGATGTAAATTTATGATACTCTTTAGCCAGAAATGTAAGTGCAATTATCTTTACAGAATCGTTATTTCACAGTACATAATTTTTAAATGTCATACCTTGGTTAGGACATGAAAGATGTAGGGATACATTAACCCCTTCTTGTGCCTGTGTTCTGCCACTCTTAATACTTCAGGTGCTACAGGAGGTAATGGAGGGGTAGTAATATCCATGTGGTTTCTGGTGGGCATTGACAACAGGCATGGGATTTGTGGATTACTGGTTTGATTCCCTTTGCCATCAGCTGCCTGACTTCCTGAAGAAGCACTAGAGGAACCTTCTGCCTATAACAGAACATATGAAATAAAGCGCTTTTTGAATGTGTACGGAAACATACCAGGAGATCAGCCAAGAGAAACAGCACATTTCCTTCTTCGCTCACAATGAAAATAGTAAATCTTGACATCATGTTGTATCAGTATGTAGAGTACATTATCCAAAGCTGGCTAAAAGATTTCCAGAAAATGTAAACTTTCAGCCATTGTTTGCCAGCAGAAGCAAATGACTGAATAAATAAATATTATGGTAAAGCTTTAACTCATTAACAGCAACAGTAACTATTATTTTCTTTACTTTTTAATTGCACAATACAAAAGGGGAACTGATGACCTCTTAATGAAACGTGAATGACCTCTTAACTAAGTATTTCCAAGACACTATCGACTAAAAGGGTTAACTGACAGTCAAAGTCTGTAATGTCTCTAGGCTTCCATTAACACATCCCTTCTCAGTTCGCATTTCCAAATAAAGCAGGAAAAACTACACAGCTCAATTTAAAGACATTTAAAATATATAGTATCTGAACTCAAAAGCCTTGTAAATGTTTTGTGGTGGTTTTTTTTTTAAACATAAAATTCTTTTCTCTGAGAAGAAGATTGAAGAGAAAATGGCAATGTTTTCTGACTGCCAGATTAAAGTGGCATTTTTATTCCATTTCTAGATATGTAGTTCAGAGATTTATAGGAAAAGTACAACACATAAAAATATACTGTAAACCTTCCAGTGAATGAGCCTTTTGTAAGCATTTATGTCGTACCTCTCATAGATACTACCAAAAAAAGCAGAGTGCCTTCCTAAAATTCCTTGTCTTCAAAACCAAAAGCTGTTTTTAGTTTAAGAGTTCATACTAGTTTCGTGCCTATAAACCATCATAATAATATTAAAAACTTTTGGGACTGAAATTTAATTTGTTCACTTGATGATGCATCATGCATGAGTATTTTCATAATTTGTGTAGAAAATTTCACATGCTTCCTAAGACTTTAAAAGCAAAGCTGAAACAGAAATGGCCAAAGCCATGAAATCCCACAGAACAAGTAACATAAAAAATAGGCCCAAACAAGCTCAGCTTTTTCACTTCAGGTTCTTATGAAAAATATAAACCCGCATGTAAAAACAAAGGAAAAACCCCACACAACCTCCAAAAACCTTCCACAGGAAGGGGTATATTAGTAAAAACATGCTGTAGCCAACTATCAAAGGGGCAATGTTATTTTCAGATGACATTTTAAGCACACAGTCAAAGAGGACATTACTGAAAGATTGCATTTTAGAGCTGGCCATCCAGACTTCATTTTATTTATCAAAACAAAACTGCCCATTACTTGGGGAACAGAGGGAAGATGACAAAAAAAAAAAACCCAAACAATAGCAATGCTTTCCCCATTCGCACTACCCAGGTTCTTCCTGGATGCGCTCCAGCGGTATTGAAACACCTGAGCTGAGGAACAACCACAGTTAAAAGTATTTTTTTTTTCTCTTTAGTAATATACATCCACCCAAAGAAGATGAGCATACCTTTGTCATGTACAATCACGCAGTGAGACAACTACGAGCAAGGAATTTTGACATTTAAGTCAAGTGAAAGGAGTGTCAAGACTGCCGCTGTCTGATCTACGCTAGATTTTCAGCACTTTGAATTACCTCAGAAATTCACACAGCTCATTCAGTTGAAATCTTCAGGAAGTATTTCTTGGTTTTCATCACTAATATATACCTCCCTAGGAAATGAGTTCATCTACAAAATGTACTCAAAATCCTCCCTGTCACGCTCAACAGACGCAACTGTCTTCTCCTGCTACTGAAGGCTGAAAAAGTGGTTTGGTATTAAAAAAAAAAGTAAAACTCCCAAGCATTTATAAATTAAATTGGATGCCTACATCTCTTGGAAAGCTTAATCGCTGCTTCTACAGCTCTAACTCTGCACGTAGGACGACAGGCGGCCAGACATGCTGTGCAGCATGTCCCCGTCCCCCCCGTCCATCGCCCAGCTCCAGGGGAGGCACCGCCGCCGCTCTGGCTGCTCCCCTCCTCGGCAGGACACGGGGCCGTGCAGCACACACGCAGGGCTGCAGCTGGCACGCACCGGGCTTCGTACGTGGCCCGTAATACAGAGAAAAAAGGAATGTAATAGGTCAAATTAGCATTTGCACACGGTGACTAATCCACAGGCAGATACAGTTATCGTATGGGGCGTAGCCTGCAAAAATAATAACCACTGATGGATGAAATCATCAGCTTGATATTTTAAGCACAAAGCCCAAGTTTACTGGAATTTCTATGCCAAAGGTACAGGGAAAACGTTCTGTTTGTCTGCAGCATAAGTAGCTCGTGATTGGTTTTTTTCGACACAAAATTAACAGTTGGTGTACAGCTCCATCAAAAAGACACAGAGATATTCCGTGCAAATGCTTTGAATGTTCTTTCCAAACGCGGTTCAAACTTGGAACACAAACCATCATACTCTTCATTTGACAACGGTGTGACATCTTGAAGAAATTTAATAGGATAATGTTAAGTCTTTATCAAGGGCGTAGGTATCCCATCCTTACTTAGTTAAGTGGCGATACACTTTAACCGGTCCCATGAAGCTACTTTAATATGTATTATGTGAAATTCATACCAGGTGGTTAGAAGGACTTGTACTCCTCAGCTGAGCTTTAATACACCTACAATGGTCTGTGGCTAATGTTCAAAAGTGATAGAGCTGTCCCCACTACACTGTAGTTTATACAGCATGGACTCACATGGAACCCACAGACACTTAAGACTGCTATAGTCCTTAGTAAAAATCAAAATAATGCACTACCATAAACATGGATAGCAATACTTAAGGATGAGCTTGTTAGCTAAAGAGTGAACAAGTTTATTGGTTTCTTTCTATTTTATATTCTAACACATTCTATTCAATTTTCTTTTTAATGTATATGCTACAATATCCTTTGGAAAACTTCTTACTGTACTTTAAAGCTGTTGTTTTGTAACTCACAAAAATGTGTAAAAGTTTACACTAAACCCTACAGACCAATATTGAAAACTGAGAATTTTCTGTAAAGCTTTAATACAAAATAATCAATTGTGATGTTCGGAACTTAAGGAATTACCTTTGTTTGGTCTCCCAGCTCTCCACGCGTTTGACTTTCTGACTGGGTTCCTGGTTTTTCCCAGCCTATTTTGTTCCCACTGACATGGCTGAAGGACGGCATAAAGAAAAACATCGTATTAAAGTGCTGTTTAAGATACAATGGGATAAATCCTTGGTGGCTGCTACTGGAACTACGGGCCAGTAGGGATGATTTTAAGGGATGTTATGTATTAGAAATGTCAATTTGCAGGAGTCTTGAAGAGACTTTAAATACCGACGTTTATTAATTTACACTATGTCAATGTTTAAGTTGTATTTTAAAGCTGTATATGACAATAAGTGAATAATGTTCATGCAGGAAAAATTCTTGATTGAACTTTAAATATTTGTCACTATGCCCAATAATTTCCCTCAATTAGAAGACTATTTCTACAAACTGTGATATAAGTGACACTGTCTTGATTTCAGTTTCTAAATTTATTAAAAATTTATTGCATAAAATGCATAAGGCAACAGCATAAAAACTGCCGAAAAGTATTGTTTTTAATAAAGCAGGTACATTTCCAGTTCTACACTGCATGGAAGCCATGCAAACTCACTTGATTTACTAAGCAAAACGCATGATAATATTTGAAGCTGCTGGAATACCTAAAAAAGCAAAGTCCAAGCCGTCGTGCGTAATCGTAGACACATTCAGAATGTAATACCCAGTAGCAACATACTTATACTATTACGCACAACCCCAAACTTTTCGAGGCAATCACAGACCCGCTAAAGCCCCGGGCTCCGATTCTCTCACGGTAAGCCACTACACCCAACAAGACAAAGGTAAACACAAACCGCCTCTCTTCAAATTGCCTCTTCGTAGGTCAGCAAGCAGTAATTAAACGAAAGCCTGCACAACTTTATTGCCAAGGACAGACATACGATCTAGTGGAAGTCAGAAATACTTGTGCAGTAAATAAGGCGCAGCAGTAGAAGAGAGCAAAAACCAATTTCACCGCTGCTTTGTTCCACACACAGCCTGTCAATGAGGGCTCTTCAGTCACTGTCCTAAACGGTGAATTTCTGACATTCACACCCGGTTTCTTTGCAAAGCCACATTATCCCAAAATTTAAGAAGTGTAAACACTACAAACGCAGTTAAGTTTCATAGTTTTTAGCTACTGAAATTTTAATGAATTATACTGTGCAGTAGGAATATTTCTTTTATACAAAGTAAAGAACTCGAAGGCTTTATGACATTTACCAAAATCTCACTCTCTCCTTCTTTCAATAAAACATTAAGGGCACAAATGGAAAAACACCCAACATTATTTGGTTTTGGATTTCCGCTTGTTAAGGAACAAGGCAACCTGAGCGAACCATGGATGTGTTTGCAGTCATAGTGACCTAAAACTATTTTCTGAAGGTCTATCATATCAGTAATATGCAGATTTCTTACTTTCAGGATGCTGGCGAACGATTTTGAAAATAAATTTATTTTAACAGAAGCCAAGTAAGAAAACATCCTCATGAAAAACTTACTTCACTGCACCTCCATTGCCTTCATCGTTGTCAGAGGACGAAGATGTAGAAGAGGCAGGAAAATAGGTTGAATCCACATGATTAGGGCTCCCACTCTGAGCTGGATTTATTGGAGAAGATCGTTCATACAATGGTGTATGTTTTCCTTCGTGAGGAATGTTACTGTAGTTGTTCTGCTCAGAAAGACTTTTTCCACCTGTTTCCAAGGTGATGGCTGGCTCAGAGAGACTATATGGGTATGGACCCTGACCTTGGGCCCCACCCTGATTGGACATCTGCTGGGCCTAAAATAAAGTGATCTTTCTTAAGTGAAGGTAATAAAAAGGCTTTTCTTTTAAAACAAAATACATTATTTAATCAAGTAGCATTTTCCAAAACGTCCACATTACATCTCAGCCATTTTGGACATCCACAAAAATTGTTCTACCGGAGCCTGTGGCATCAAGTTAGATACACCTTTCCCACCCAGATCCTCCTTTGATGCACGCAGCAGGTTTCTCCCAAGGAGAAGGGCAGAGGACTATACTTACCACAGGTTTTGCTTGTAGTGAGGTCTGTGGAATGTTAAGCATCTGAGAAGGAACATATGGTGGCACTATCCCAGGCATACCAAACTGATTCGGTCTGGCTGCTGTATTGCAAACGGGAGGAGGGGAAAACAAGAAAGAAAAAAAAAAACCACAAAAAACAAACCATGAAAAAAGCCCAAACACTCATGAAACCGCTCACTATTTGACACAAATGTTACCCTTGTTATCCTTTTGCTTCTACGGTTAATTTACTCTTGTTCTGTTAGTATTACTGTTTTCTAGTATACCTTTAAGTCAGTTTTATTCGGTTTTGCCTTTTAATAAAAACACTTCGCAGCTTATGAGGTCTATTTTACTTCTCTCACCTTCTCTCAGCTCTTTGTATCTTTCATTACCGCACATTTCTATTCTACCTGGGAATCAAAGGAAACTTAAAAGAAAAAAAGCCCGAGAGATGTCTCAATGAAGAAGCTGGCAAAAACAATGTCACGCAGGCACTTTCTATCATTTGAATATTTGCCCTAGGGTAGCCTTAACGCCCTTTAAGGCAGGTCTTTGAATGTAAATAAAGACACCCCATCCCCCAAAAAAGAGAAGGAAAAATCTCTATGAGTAAACCAGTATGGTAACTGAAAATCTTTACAAAAAAAGCTCAAATTATGTTTTAGCATTAAGAATGAGGTATGTGTACTAAATCCTGTGATTACACAGTAATTTGTAAGCCTTGAGGATAATCTGCAATGCCAGAACAACTTGTGGCTGCAATTTAAACAGGTATGTTATGACATCAAAAAACTCAAAAGGCTATAAAGGGATTTCTAAAACATGTCCAGTAAGTCCAGTGAGAAACAGGAAATATGTTTTATGGAATAAAAATAGAAACTGTCTTCGTGATTGGAACCAGTCACCAGATTTCAGATGTTTACACCACCATACTCTCAAGTGCCCTTATGCTAAAACTGATGCAGCAATAGCTACAAGGAAAATCAATCCAGGCTGTTCTCCTCTTTTTTTTTTGGGAAAGAACACAACCTCTGCGCATATCCTATGAAAACCTTCTTTTGAAACCTCGTATTTAAGGGTCAAAAAAAATTGATATAAATATTTTTATTTATAAATAAATAAATAAAAATAAATACAAATAAATAAATATAAATATTTTTCTAAGACCCTGCTAATAATACTATTGCTGACTTAGGGTTATCACTGGCTTTAGTTAAAATGAAAAGCCTTATTTCTTTAATTACTTACCTAGGTAATGTGGTGGATGAAATGGCATAGGTTTGTTAGTCGCTGAGTAATAAGCAACTGCTCGCTTAAATCGAGTAACTTTGTCATCTGTTCTAGACTAAAATAAAAAAAAAAAAGATCCGTCAGGAGCAAATCCAGGCATGTCATCTATAGGTCAGCACTGTACTGTAGTTAATGCATACCATATCACATACAGTATTAACGCCTACAGACCCTCGAGGACTACAGCACGACTCCAGCGCAAGAAATATGTCGATCCATGTAAAGATAAAGCTTGAAAATACTATCTTCACGTACCACTTATTCTCAATGACAGTATGCAAAGCCAGACTACAAAACCCTGTTGGTTATCAAGGATTTGACTTCAAAGCACTGAGGGTAAACGCAGTATTTTTACCTTCGGAAAGCATGGAAAGTGAGATTAGGGCATCGAAGACACTGCCTATACCAACAGATTTCTATCAACTACTGCAAAACACTGTTTTTACGCAACGCAATTCTTCAACACAAATGCATAGCACAATTGCTTAAAAGAAAAGAAAACAAAACAATATTTTGTTTTATACATCACCTGTGAATGTTGAAAAACATCTTTTGCTATGGCATCCAAATCAGTGGTGTCCTGAATATTACGGACGTAGTCAGCTACGGCTTTGATCACTACGTCACAAGGTGGTAAAACTAACTGGTGAGCACGTACCTAGGGGAACAAACGTACACGCCAGTATGAAATAACAGGGTAGCCCAAGACACACAGCAGAGAATTAAACCGTTTATTTACTGAAAACATATTCAACAAATTCCATGTTGCCAGATTTAGCATCTAAATATTTTGGGGGCTTCCACCTTATTTTTACAACTTCACCTTCAACAACTCATGTATTTTTCACCTATGGTACATTTATACATACGCAAAACCTCACCTTTACGTAAATATTTGCTAGTTAAATATCAGCTCCAACAACAAAGAAGGTCAACAATGCTAATTATATTACTGTTTGCTAGATAGGCATTTCCTCTAGTGCAGAAGGCTCTAGCTAATGTGGATACATCCATTTTATATCTAAATATGTAGAAAAACGTGCCAGAAATTATTTTATTTTGACACAGTTTCTATTCTGAATGTAAAGCTGTATCAGAATTGATGAGAGATCCACTGGGAACAGGAAGATCTCTATGTACACAGAAAAGGAAGGATGTGAAAAACAAATGGAGAAAAGGAATACCTCAAGGAAACTTATTTTCAAGATTCTACAGAAATTGGTCTAAAAATCACTATTAGAAGATTACATAGTTTAATAATGAGTGTTTTCAAATTTTGTATATTTCTTTATCTGCAGTAGAATATATTCTCATCATATATAACACTTCAGGCAAGGAATTATTTTTAATTCTTTTATATTATACATTGACAAAGAACAATGTATGGATTTCTCTTGTTGCTATGATGTGAGCGTAGTTACTTTCTCCTTCAAGAATTTCAGTATCAACACGGTTATAGGGCTGGTTACTCTTTTTGCAGACACAGAGGAAACTCTTAAGAAAATTCCACTGATAAAATAGTTTCAATATTCCCGCATTTAAAACATTGATGTTCCACCATCCAATGACAGATGTGTCTGACCTCTCATATTCACCACCTATTTTGAACGGATGAGAAACGTGTTCAAATGCATGCTAAAAATCTCCCTTGAGTTTATGCCTGAGCCCATACAGACCACAGATTTGTTGTCTACAAACCAGAGTCCACGGTACAGTCTACTCAAGACCTTAGGAGAATGATGAATTCCAATTGATTCACTGGTCACTGACTCACACCCTGGGCTTCAAAAGATAAGAATCATTTTGGAATTTGTAGCAAAAGACCTCTCTCTGTAGTAAGAAGGAAGAGCTGGAAGAACTTGGTGGGACAATCACACAGAATGGTCAGGGTTGGAAGGGACCGCTGGAGATCATCTAGTCCAACCCCCCTGCCAGAGCAGGGTCACCTACAGCAGTTGCACAGGACGGCATCCAGGTGGGTTTTGAATGTCTCCAGAGTGGGAGACTCCACAACCTCTCTGGGCAGCCAGTTCCAGTGCTCTGCCACCCTCAAAGTAAAGAAGTTCCTCCTCATGTTAAGATGGAACTTCTTAGTCCAATGTCCAAAGCTCCTGCAGCTCCAGATGGATGCGCTGTACTAGAAGTTTTAGACTCAATTCTCTGGCCTGATCCCTTCTCCTGTCCACATGAAGAAAGGACGGGAACTGGATAGTCCTGGAAACCTTGCACTTTCATCTCACCACTCTCAATAGGCTCCTCCTATACCCACAGTCCTGAAAATAAACTGAGCGTTACTCAGCATATGATTATGGGAATTGCTGCTCTTACGTGCTCTGCGCAATCCTATCCGGGGTCCAGAAACTTCAGGTCAAGCGACCATCATGGACCACTGCGAAATTAAAAGCAGTGAGTGGTGCTGCTAGTTGGGTCTGAAGAACTACTCAACCATTGGTGCTTTCTGCTACTTTCCCTCTGCTGCGCCGCACAATGCGCATACTCAAAAGTGACAAGAAAGAGGTCTCCAACTCCGTGTCCTAAATTTTAGAGAATGCCTGAGGAATTTCTAAAAACTCTGCGTGGAATCTCCGTACAATTCTGGAGCACTCCATCCATGCCAATAGGGGCAGCTAGGTTTTTTGCTTTTAGCATATTTTAATTTGCCTCTTTGTAAAAATTCAGTGATTCAAGACTTGGGAGATCATTATTACTATTTAACAGTTCTGGTTTTTAAGATCTGAGAAAATGTGAAAATTCTTTATACTTGCATTCTACACAGAGGTATACTTTACTAGAAAATACTGCAATTCAGCCTTGTCAGAAATGTTTATGCAAAATTCTGATTAATACTTCATTAGTTTTATCTTTGCAACTTTAAAATCTGTACCACAACTTCTTTTTATTTTATATGGACTCTACCATATATAATTATTTTCTTTCCTGCCCTTATTTGCTTTCTTCATACTTAGAGCACAGAATTTTTGCCCAGATTCCCATTTTTATTAATTTCCTTCTCCTAACGTCTACTTTTTTTACAGATTTCAGGATATTCATTGTATACCTGGTCATTCTCTACCAGAGATGGGCTCCACATTTTATGAGCCTAAATTAAGAACAGTTCTGTTTAGTGTGGTCAGTGGCATGGCATTATTTCTATTTCAAGAAGTAAATTCCAAATTTTCACTAGTGTCCATTCTGAATATATACAACAATGCTAAACATAGATTACATTCGCCTGTAAGCTTACAGTCACAAATATTGACGATAAAATTTTGCACCCAATCTTCAAGCGGAAGCAATAGATTTTCTTCTCACTGGTAATCTAAGTCATTTCCTGAACACCCACCATTTTATTTGCAGGTGTAACAATTCGGCATCTCTAAAGCGGCTGAATCGTAATAGGGCTGTGTCACGTTAGATGTGCTCTCTGCAGAGTCCCTTGGAGAAACCCTGCAGTACTACCTAAGTGTTTCTGCAACCTCTGCTTGAAAATTCAGTGGAGGAAAGGCGTAAGCAATCTGTCATTAGTTTTATGTGATCTCCAAGACAGTAATATTTAATAAACCATAAGCAGTTAGCATCAAGAGAAGACATCACATCACTCTAGCACTAATATTCAGCTCAGACCCTACAAGTATAAGGCTCAAGTGAGACACATTAACGGCTTACTATGCACATTGCCCCCAGTTTAGCTGCTTTTAAACAAACAGCCTAAAGACCTCACTGGAGCATATTCTTAATTCCTGAAGTGAGACCTTCTGAGAGTACGTACAGATTTAGAGATATTTCAAGTATTTGAACTATATTTTCTTTTATTCTGTTTCTAAGACATCCAATCCAGATGTGAGAACACCCTCAGAACTAAAAACGTCATGACCTACGCAGAAGCCATGAACAAGAAGTGGAGAAATAAGAGGTACTTTCCTGATATTAAAGAAAAAAAAAAGATTACTACTCATTTTAGAACCTTCCAGAAATCCTAAACTGTAGATTTTTTTACTGAGCCATAAATAATATTTCTAATACTGTGTGCACTAAAATATAGGCTAAGTCTTACTAAGTGTTAGGTATGGGAAAAATTAAGACTTAACAGCAAGTTACAGAAAACCTGTTCATGCTTCAAATTTACTTTTAGTTGCACGCAAAGCATTTCAGAGCAAAATCAGCACCATATTTTACCAAGTTCTCATTGTAAGAGATTTCCTAGAAGCTATTTTTTTTTAATGCACTCTGAAAAGATTAAGTGGGGAAAAGAAATTAATTCTACATCGGTATTTGTCAAAACGAGAGGCAGAGAGCAACATTACAAGCCCAGAAGCTACAAGATACAAATGTCTTGGTTTTGACAAAACAATTTTGCAAAAATGCTTTATGGAAAGAGAATAGACTCACATACGTGTAACTCCACAGAATCATTAGGATACTGTAGAAGGTACCTAAACTACACTTGGGAAAAGCTCCCCAATTCTGGGACAACTTCAGTTGCACGCTGTCTCCAGGAAGCAAAGCCTTTAAAAGCTAATCAACAGAAGTACCAGCATTTACTGTTGCGCCTGCTGGAAACAGATAATCACTTCAGTTTTATTTTCAAACCATTAAAAAAAGAGACCTCGAACATTCAGCTACTGTGAGGTGACACATAAAGAACTTTTTTTTTTTCCACTGACAAGAAAAAAAGGCTGAAAATAAGAATACTACAACAAAATGCCTGGGATTTGTTAGATTTGCCCAGTAATTTCTACTGGAGATCACATCCAAACTGTTTGGATCTTGTCTCAGCCTTTGAAAGTTAAAAACATTTAATCTTATGAGCTTGTCGCGCATCTGATCTAATGACAAGCTTTCTGAAGAGGCAAGAGGTTCCCTGCATGACTTAAAATCTTCTCAAAAAAGCAAAGCTCAGCTTTTCCCTGAAGACAGGGTTATTCAATTAGAAAGTCTTTCTCCCCCTCTCGCCATCCTGGTTGGGAAACTGACCTCCTTCTACTGCTGCATGTCTTGGTGGTAACAAGAATTCACATAACATGGAGATCCTTTGCTAACAATTTACATGCATAGGGCTCTGAGAAAACCAAATCTAAACAGAGGAACAAAAACGATGCCAGAAAGATAAAGGGGAGAGCAGAAACACAAGCCAAAGATGTGATACAGACGGACTTCATGTGAGACAACCCACGTGACAACCCTCCACACTACCACGAACTCAAGGACTGGGCTGCCCTCCAGAAAGACCTTGACAACCTAGAGGAACGAGTCAACAGGAACCTTAACAAATTCAACAACTACAAAAGCAGTGTCTTGCACCTGGGCAGAAATAACCCCTGGCTCCTCCGCAGGCTGGAGCTGTGCCAGAAGGGACCCGGGGCTCTTGGAAGACAGCAAGCGGAACACGAGCCAGCAGGGTGGCCTGGCAGCAGAAGCGGCCAGCTGCACCCCGGGCTGTGGAGCAGGAGCACAGCCAGCAGATCAAGGGATCTTGCTCCTCAGCGCTTGTCGGATCACCTCTAGAGCACTGCATTCCATTTTGGGCTCAAGCCAAGATGTCAAAAAAGTTGAGCTGGTTCTGCAGAAGGCCGTCAAGATGGTTAAGGAGTTGGAGCACTTGCTCTATGAGAAGAGGCTGAAGGAATGGGGCTTATTCAGTCTGGCAAAGACAAGGCTTTGGAGATACCTAACAGCAGCCTTCCAATAACTGCAAAAAGGTTATCAAGCACATGGAGCCAGGTTCTTCACAGCAGTGCACTGCGGAAAGTCTAGAGACAACAGACATAGCCTGAAACAAGATGGGCTCAGACTGTATGCAAGGCAAAACATTTTTACTGTTGGGACAGTCAAACCACGGAGCAGGCTGCCCAGACAGGTTGTGCAGTCTCCAACCTTGGAGATTTTCAAGACTAGACTAGGCAAAGCCCTGAGTAACCTGTTTGGACCTTAAGCCGACCATGCTTTTAGCAGAAGGTTGAACTAGGTGACTTCCTGAGGTCCTTTGTGACCTGCATCATCCTATGATGGCCCTTACCATCAAAAAAAAAAAAAAAAGACACTTACTTTAAGCATATCTTAAGAGTACCACCTTTGTTATCTGAGCAGCAGTAAATTACCTAAGCACCTACTTAGTCTCTTATATTAGCACTTATATTAGTCTCCCTCTGGCAGACACCCTCCGAAGTCAACAGGGAAAGACAGGAATTTCCTAGAGCAATTCAGAGAAGGAGCCTAACCTGCATATTTTGGATTGCTTTCTAGAAGCATCTCTCTTTGCCTCTCCACCGAGATAAAACAGTCAAGGAGACAAGCTTTGCCAGGTAAAAACAGATGTGGAATATCGGATGGTGGGCACATCAAGAATTTGCCAAAGACACTCCAACGAACCCATCCTTTCAAAACCATCCTAATGGGAAGATGATCCATCGCAAAATGAAGACTGCAATCTCATAGTTTCCCTGCATACTCTTCATTTCAAAAAGGGAGATTGCATCAAGACTTGTTTCTAAAGTTACGTTGCAAGTAAAGAGTCAGCACCTTCTTCCATGATATGTGCTCTTAAATAGATACTAATTCATTCCAGAGATAAGAAACTACCCTCCTAATATCATTCTGATGGTATTACACATTGATCTTGAAGCTCCATCTTGTAACAAGCTCTCCCAGAGTGAGAACAAAATTGTCTTTGTCTTAAAGATAAATCCCAAAGCACACAAATAAAAAGTAGTATAATGCCAGTTTCCAAGCAAGGTCTAGCGGTCAAATTATTTCTCAGGAAGTCTATCAACTCCTTTCGCGTTTCAGCTGGTCATTTCAGTGAACTCTGCACTCAGTCAGGTAACAGGAGGCAAGCACAGGTCTACACATTTATTAGATGCATTACCCGTTTACACAGGAACAGTTAGACTGACGAGACCCTGACACAGAACAACTTGCAGTGTCAGTTTTTGATTCTTTGCCCCTTTTGCACCAATAGCAATTCAAATCTCTTCATTTAAATTTGTCCATGGAACTTCACAGTTTTGCTGAGCTCATTGTCAGTGACAATGCTGAGGTCATTGTTGGTGTCTCCTGAAAGGCATGGCTTTTTATCCAGCGTGTAAAGATCCTGTCCTGACTGTTAGGTTCATTTCCTTCTAGATGTGAAATAAGGATTCTTCATTCAGATTCCCTTTCCCTTCCTTTTTCCCATTTCAACTCAGGCGATGAACACACCACACTCGTGTCCTTCTTTAAAACAGAGGTACAGGTTCCTCAGATTTGCTTTTTTTCCATCTCACTATGTTGACAACTGAGCAGATACACCGACTTTCTTTCACAAAAGGAACTACCAGTCTTTGCTAAGTTACACTTTTTAATTGGTGAACTAGCAAAGCTTCTCTTCTAGGAAGAGTAACCATTTTGCTACCTCATAATAAAAAAGAGTGAGAAAGAATGCAGAAAATAAATTGTACGTTATTAACTGTCATAGTTCTCACCGAAAAGCAACAGATCAGGCCATTGGGAACTGAATCTGTTAGCTTTGATGCTCAAGACTATACCGTCTCAGATACAAAAGATAAAAATCCTTACACAACAAAAGTTTTCCAAATCCTGAATTGAATGAGGTGTGGAATTAGAGCCCTTGGTTCCTGAGTATGGAGACAACTCAACAGTAACTCTAAACAGATGCAACAAAGCAAAGTTTGTAAGTATAGCCCAGGGATGACATCCTGGGCAACCACAACAACTTCCTCCCCCGTTTCCAGTTTTTGTGACAGCTTGCACTTTTTGTAACTGTTCTGACACTACTTCTTGCTATTAAGCTTGTAGCTAATACAAACGTATCTTCTAGGGGTTTTTGAGCATTCATAAAATTTACAAGGAATATTGCTTTCTGCACATCTGCAATTAACAGAAGAGGTCTCCACAGAAAGAGCTGTAATGACATCACTGACATATTAGTGTATCAAATGAAATTAAACTGAGTTAATGAACTACTGAAACAAGTTTTAATTTTAAAACAATGAGCACTGTTGAAACTGAAGCTAAAAAAAACAAACCAAAAACCAGTAAGCTGTTCCATGAGTCTAATGAAGACTGGTTTCCTGTAGACCTGTGTCATTGTTGCTTTAGTTCTTCTTCTTTCTCTCCCTTTGACATCGTTATCAGCCAGGAGACAGTCGTGAGTTGGGGGCTATGTACTTAAGAACTGGCCAGCAAGCCGCTGTGAAATTAAACAAATCATGTGCTGCACTAGCCTTTTCCCCTCAATAAGGGCACTAATTTGGGTCTTTTTTGTCACTGATAACAGTGTATCAGTTTTCAGGGAGCCTGTAACAGCCAACCCGGAACCGCTTTCAAATCTGATTAACATTGGCCAACAGATTAAATAAATACAGGGAGGACTCCCTAAGACAGCCCAGTGACGCTCTGAGGAAACAGTTTCATTTTCCTAGGACGCCAGCTACAAAGCCCAAGCAGTGTTTGCACTGAAAACGTAAATCTAGAAGCAAAGGTGACAAATATCTAACTTTCATTCTAGTCAAGTAATTCACTATATATTTAGAATACTTTTCAGAAGGTCTAGGTGTCTGAAGTCATATTCTGAACTGGCTGTAAAACAAGTCTGCTCAGCCTGAAACACAGCAAAGTATTCTGAACATCAGAAAGTTTATCAGCCACTTTGAGAAAAGAAGTCCTACGTTTTAAACTTTTTAGTAAAAAATGAAAATACAGGCACACTCCTTCAGTCTTTCATATCGAGTTTTACAAGGATGTAGCAAGCATGCATGCATATTTTGTTTTGCCACTACAACGTGCTGACACTTACCTTTCTAAACACAGGAGCGGCAGCAAAATAGGGGATGAGCGTAACATCAAATTGTCACAGCCGTCCACTAAGCAATGCATGTGCAAGCCTTAAAAACTCTGCTGAAAACCTTGTTTTTAAATTCTACCTTCAGCAAATTAAGTTACAATTTTTCAATGCTTAATAAACTTTTGGAACAGAAAGGGGAAAAAAACCCACCTATTTTTGTTGTAGATATAACAAAACAGTCATACAGAATTTACAAAAAGCAAATTGATTTGCTGCATTGTACACCTTAGGAGAAAGGGAAAGAGACATGTCTATTGTGGCAGAGAGAAAAGGGTCACTATTATCCCATTCTCTGATGTGTCCAGTTTCCCTTATAGCTGTCTACTTGGCAGATGCACAAAGCAAGTGTGATGAAGCAGCAGAAGAGACATACGGTAAACTAAGAGCATCAGACACAAGTTACTTCTCCCAAAAAAACCCCAACCATCTACTGAAGGCCACATTAGCCTTCCTGTGCAACCTGTTCTCTAGCACTTTAAGAAGTGCAAAAAACTAACAATTACACACAAACCCAGATCAGTACAAAATAAGACAATATGGTAGGAAGATATCCAGATAATTGCTTTTGACGGTTGAACAACATGACTAAACAAAAAATTCGGCTCTTAAAAAAAAAAAAAAAGAAGAGAGTAAGAAGCTACATTCTCAAAGTAAAACCACACTGAAGCTATTGAGCGCACGGCTCGTGTAGCTGAAGGACACCGAGGGTGATCACAAATGCTAAGTTTAGCCTCGTAAGGCTAATCGCCCCAGGTATCCTCTGCAGTCAGAGAGGGACTGGGATACCAGAGGGTGACCGAGAACAAGAGCCTTGCGTAGCTGCCGTGAATTAACCTATTACACTGCTCTCATTAACCGTTATGATTGATTTTAGCTCAATTGCTAGTAGTTATTAAATTTGTACCTTAAGTGAAGCTAGTGGATGTTCTGGACCAAGTAAACTCCAATGAAAGGAAGCCAAATCTTCATCAGGTAGAATATGATTACCTAGGACATAATACAGATCTTTATTTAAGTACACCATAAAACATTCCATACTGATTCTACACGCAGCAAAACAAATTTGCAATGAGTCCTCCATTCCCAATCAATAGGATTAACAAAGACAGATTAAACTTGCAGATATCTTCCCGTTATGCCAGAAAAACCTAATTAGCATGCTGCCGCTGCAGCAGGATCCACTTCCCTCTGTTCGAGGAGCAGTCTTCCATGAAACCCAGCTCACTCACAGAGGCGACAGAGCCAGTCACAACACACGGTGTCAACCTCAACCTGGCACGTCCTATTAGGGGATCCTCAACAGGATTTAGTACTGCAGGTGCAACAGTGTAAGAACACACTCTTGCTCTCCGACACAAGCTCGTAAGCCCTTCCTGCATCCCAGCACGTGCCGTTACTGATCCACATCGGAGCTGCCTCTGGAATCTGCACTCTGCTCCACCATGCAGCGTGGGTCAAGCAGCAAGCCACCAGGCAGATTTATCTAACCCTCAGGAACGCGGGCAGCTCCGATGACACTTCGCAGGTTCCCAGTTCCTGAAGTTTCTTTTGCTGACCTGACCAGGTCAGAGAGAAGCCTGGGCTGGCAGCATCAAAGTAATCAGGAAATTATGTAGTTGTTCCAATGAGCACAAGTAGTGGCTACATTTACCAAGCTGTGCATACCAAATGGAAGATTGCTTAAATTATGTTGGGTTTTTCTCCAAAGCACATCACGCTCAGAAAAAAAAAGTAAAAAAAAAAAATTCTTACTAGGAAATATTTTAAACATTTTAATTAATCAAAGACTAACCAATCAGCCACTGACAGAGTTCAGTGTCTGTGGATCTAAACTTTACAAAGAGCTAAACAGAGTGTATTACTGCACTTCTGGTAAAAAACTTAGGGATATTTTCAGTATCCGATTTTATAGAGGGGCAGCTTAGCAGTGAATGTATAGCTCTCATTGCTGTTAATATAGTTACAGCTTTTTTCTTTTTTTAATTTCACAGTTTGGACATCATCTTGAACTATCACCTACTCATAAAGAACATGACAGGATTCTTTGAATTTGACAACAATTGTTTACTTTCTTAATATTTTGCTTGTAAAATAATTTAGTTTGCTTTTAATGCTCTTCAATACCTGAACACCAAGAAAGCTGTCCATTGCCTGGCGACTAGTAAATGCCCTCTTCGAGAGGGAAGTCTTCGTGTCCAATCAATACTTCACCTACTGCTGAGATCTCCAACAAGGAGACATTATAACCTCTATTCATGAAGAGCTAAACTTCAATCTCGCATCAGAAAGATTCAACAAGTTTGGATACAACAGCCAAACTCTTGCTAATCTAATCAAGTTAGGATTAGACAGCCTTTATAACACAGGTCTGAAAAAATCAATTACAGCCAGACCACCGGACAGTTTTGTGATAATTAACAATAACTCCTGCAAATGCTAAGATTACCTTTTAAAATAATCAGAGCTTCTCTCCCTTCCACCAAAAGCTCAATCTTGTTTTGTCTCCATCTGTCATTTCAGTTAATTCCATCCCCTTAAACACACACATAAGTCTGACCATTTGATCAATTCTCACCACAGTCTGAATTGTAGAATTTAGGATGTGGAAGTGCAGCAGTGTCTTCTGTAGTCCAAATAAGAAGTGATGCCTGTACTTACCTTGTGTAGTTCTAAAATTTTACTGAGAAACAGAATGAGACTACATAACTAAACACATTACAAGGTACTGTCACAGTGGGAAAGAGATCAACGTTACATAAGCAACCTCTATTTCTTGACCTGGCTGAACAACCTCAACATATATTGATTTTCCCATTTTAATGGCTTATTATAGTGTACGCCTTAGGTTTTTTTAAGGCAATTAGATACTAATTGAAGCCACTGCCCTTTCTAAAGAGTTCACTGAATTACAGCCCAATACCTCACACTGTGTTTGTTTTTCTACTGTTGAAGCTTGCGTTGTTTTTTTTAAAATAATTCTGATGTATTTGAGTCAAAATTTACAAAAGAACCCAAATCAACTCCCCATTTACATCAACAGCAATTAGGACAGAACTTTCTAAGAGCACAAGCTCGGAGGACACATTTTAACTATCCATGACAAGGGTACGCCTTATATTATAAAGCTAGAACTACAAAACACTTCTGCCTGGAAAGCTCTAAGAAGGTAAAAGCTATAAAACAAACCAACCAACCACAGCATATACATAACTTCCTCAGAAAGTAACCTTTAAAAATTTGTCTAGCTGGTACAGTCAGAAAAATATTTTGCTCAAATACTTCCATAGAGACTTTATCCCTCAACATAACTCAATCCCAAATAATTTGCCATTAAGAACATTTTTTTGAGTTAGGTGTTGTTCCTCGGGCTCCTCCAACTGCTGGATGTTTGGCTGAATCATTCAAGATTTTTTTTCTCTTTTCAGCGGCCCCAAATTGACCCTTGAAGTTAATGACAAAAAAATATCTGAAAACAAAGAAGTTTGAATTTTCCGGAAACAGATTTGCAAACCTAAAGCTGAATATTGATATAACTACTGTGGTAGTTTGGGCCTTCTGTAATTGTAAACATTAAACCAGCAGCTTAACTGCAATTATTTCAGAATACGTTCATTTATTCCTAAACAAAGTACTAGTACGGGGAGTTACACTGATGTACCCAGATCAGAAGAGCAATGTAACAGAGTCACATAGCTTCCCACATAATCAAGCACTCGCTTATTCTTTCACATTGTGATTTTCTTCATTCTACTTACAGGTTCAAAAGAGACCGAAAGAGGCCACAGGAGCAAGGGCAGAATAACCTGTGAAGCCAAACAAGGCCTCAAACAGTAAATAAAAATATAAAAACTTAGATCTGAATGAGCTAGCCTGCTTTAAATATACACCACACTACACACTATTACGTGCCCAAAAGCATTTAGTATTTTATTAAAAAAAAATGCGGTTACTATCTTCTTAAGGTTGCAAAAGTTAAAGAATGTTGCCAGTGCTTTAAGTCAAACAGTATCTGTTTGTAATAAGCTTATATAACCATTGTTTGTATCACCAAATACCTAGGTTTCCTAATATTCACTAATACATATAAAAAAAACAACCAACCCTCATTGCAGGAAGACCTCCAACGTACTTTCTGTTCTAACCCTGACTTCCATAAACTTTACTCTATTCTGCTTACTCATACTGAATACACACACAAAAGAAACGCAAAAGAATGCACACAACTAAACTTGTAGCTGAACTAGGTTTTTTTAACCTTTATACCAATTTGGGAGAAGAAAAAAAAAAGCTACAAAACATCTCTCTAGTAATCATGTGAAATGACCTCAAGTTTCTTTCTCCCAAGAGCAAGAAGAAAAATATTTTGTCATGTAACACAGCAAGAGAGAAAAATATTCAAGAGCTTCTTGCATAAAATTGCAAAACCTTCAGAAAATTTACCAGAATGTTTCACCTACCATTTAATATAATCAAGCAATGCCTCAACTGGCCATGCAGCTGTAATTCTGTGACAAGTTAAAATGATGTTGTTCACATGTTCTTCACATTAATTCCATAAAGCATATCTGCAACTGTGAAACTGCTTTTCGAGCAGTAATTCTTACTCACTGAATTGGCATGCAACAACTTATTTATAGACTCCAAACCAAAGCTTAGCAATAGTAGTCTGTCATGCAATTTACACAGAGTTTTTGTTTTAAATTGTAGCTTAGGCAATTATCTACTATTCCTCCATACCGGCAGGTAAGGATTCTGGAAATGAAAAACATACACTAACAAAAAGCAACTTCAACTAGTCAAATACTTGTGGCTTTCTGCTGTAAGATGCATTGCTTCTTCCCTTCTTACCATGGAAGGTACTTGTCTGAACTAGAAACAATTTCATATTCAAGACTACTAAAATATTTGTATGCTAAAGCAGTAATACACAGCCTCTCTCATTTACAGCTTTCAAATGAGAAGTTTTATTCTTCCATCATGTACCCATACTAAAACACAAAGTCAGTGACAAAAGAAAAAGAAAATCCAGTTTTCTTAATTTGTTTGCTTAGTAGGACACGATCAAGAACATGGCTGCTCGGTGCTTATTTACCCAAAAAGAAGTTAGAATACTGTTCTAAATAGATCTTATTCATTGTAGTCAACTAGTAATTAATTCACTCTTCTATCCAAGAGAGCATGACAGCTATTCTCTACCACTGCTGTGGAAATACAGTGTGTTAAAACTGTCTCATTTAAGCAGATATGTGAAAATGAAGTCCTTCCTACCTGTGCTCCTTTAAAAATACTACACCATTTAGCATTAGAAGCAGGAGTGTTAAGAAACTATCCAACCACCACTAACAGAATGGTAAAATGCTGGTCGCCTGTGCTTTCAGAAATGTGGAGTTTCACTCAGCTATACAGTATAATGTATTTCTGGTGCAGCTGATGTGCTGTTGTATTTGTCTGAGGGGGAAAAAAAACATAAGCTCCTGCAAGCCAAAAGTCTTCACTCCATATATGTTATTTTTAGGCAGAATACAAAACAGGACAGAAATATGCTTTCCCTGTCTGGAAAGTGAGTTGTATTATTAAAAGTAGACCTCATATACTATGTAAGACCAAAACTAGTAGAACCACAATTGTCCCGATTCACCCCCACCCACTAAGAACATTTTGGCTAGGCAAGAGCTTCGCCGAATTCTTACTTTCTACTCTTGTTTCTAGACAGCCACAATTTGCATCGCTCGCAGGTCTCTACAAATTCGGCATGTCTGGCCTCATAAAAACGCATCCAGCCCACCTCAAGTATAGTAGGAATGTCTGAAACAAAGGGATGTCTTTGCCTAGGTGCTGTGTCAAATTATACACACATATTTTAAAACAGTTAACAGAAACTGAAATCATAAGTCTGACTGGCAGCATCGAGTTCTTTTATTACTTCACTTACCTAAAAGAGCAGCAAAAATAGGAAAGCGATTTGGATTCAGGTCCAGTTGCTTGGCAACTTCATGCATTAGGTATTGGCTTGTTGTGAGACTTTTCCCATTACGGCTCAGTTTTAGGGCATGGGCACTGAAATAGTAAGGGATGTTGCACAATGCATAATCGGAGTCATATGCAACCAAACCATGGAAACCTTTTTCTCTGCAGAAAGCAATTACTTCTTGATGATGATCCTCAATGCTCTGTGCAACCTACAGTAGAAGACAGAGTAATTAGCTACAGTGTTAAATTGCAGTACTGATTTACACATGTATTACAACATATTGGGTCTTCCTGAAACTATATATGCACATTTGAAACACTTGCAGTATATTTAAAGTAATTTAAAAAAAAAAAAATCCAATGACACAGCACATACGGACAGGATGTAAGGAGCGCTCCGAAACACAATACAAAGTTCTGGAAGCCTACACGCTGGAGTGGCATTGCGTATTACTGACCTCATCTGAAGGAAGTGTTTATTAACAGAATCACTCACGCTCTAAACATATTACTATACCAACGTCTGTATTAGCTCATGGGAAAAATCTTAAGGCTGTGGATACTTCAGCAGTTCAGCAAGCCAAGATGCTCCCTTAAAAAGCAATCACATGAGCACTTTTAAAGTTTTGCAGCCCTGTTTCAAAAGAAACAAACCTAACCCTAGATGAACAGAGGTAACTTTCTTGACCTTTCAGATGTCTACCTTGCTGTGTTAAGCCAAATTTTTTCCTCTTTCCACTTTCAAACCTCTACAGCCTATTCATTTATGCACAGCTGTCTCTGGTGGTGCAAATTGCTTCAAGTTTATAGCCCAAACTTCACCTCTCGACTCACGTTGCCTAGCAAAGCACATATTTTAGGCTATGGCAATCAGATGACTAGAACAGACATGTTGTGCCAGGGAGACACGAGCCAATTCATAACGTTGGAAATATAAAAGCAACCCTTTCTTATCAAATAGATTAAACTAAAATACCCACGATGACAGGTTAGTACCTACAGTCCTGCATTTCTATACACTGTTGGGAACCATCTGCAAACAAGCACAGAAAAATAAAGCCAGCTGAGTGCTTTTGATGCCTAATGCTTCTACCATCTACATACATAATAAACATTCAGCGATTCAGAAAGCCCCATGGAAGTTGGGTGTTGGTATAACCTACCCTCACCAAGTACTCAATTTTAACAACAACATAGATAGCAAGCTATCCCAAAATAGCCTAGTACAAAACTATTAGCTTCAGTCTCCACAGTATGCATGATTAAGTACAGTGTTAGTGCCAGTAATGCTATTTATTTCCTCTGCAGCCAAAGCCCTGCAAAACATGAGCGAGGACCCTATACCTCTACAGCCCGCTCCAACCCTCCCACAGTCATCTACCTCTCAGCAAAGAGTTCTTCTCCAGCAGCAAGTTTACAGTGACTCTTCCTTTTCTACCCGTGCCTCACACTTTCTGAACCTGACATTGAATTACAGTCTTCCGGTGAGGTATGTAAAATTTCGCTTTTCCCCACGTAGCTTCACAAATGTTCCCTTTCAAGTAAAATCCCGAGCAGCTGAACAGCCAGCACCTCGCTTTCAGAGCTATTCCTACAATCAACCACCAGCTCACTAAGCTCTCTCTACTCCTAATGCTACCATCTTATAGTCTTAAGAAAACATTACTTCTTCAGAAACGTGCTTGATGGACTGTATCAGAGTGGCTTTGAAAATTAATTTTGTCTGTGAGAAAAATGAGCGTTTTTCATTTTTCTAATAATTACACTGTCACCTAGCGTAACGTGTGCCTGCTATACACAGAATTGGAAGAGACTGTAAACATCTTTGAAGAAATTCAAAGATATCAGATTTATACAGTTACTAACTCAAGGAGGGCAATTTAGGCTTCGCCGTACCATCCCCTCCCTTACATGTGTTAAATCGGGAAAATCCTCCAGATTTATTTTTTTTTTTTATTAAGGGTAGATTAAAATTATGTACATATATCTAAAATCAGTATCTTTGCATGCATGACAACCATAGATCATCTATAAAAAACAAAGCAAGAACCCTTTTTGCAGCACTAGGTGTGACATGGGTGTGCAGGTAGTACAAGAGGAAACTCAGTGTGCGGCCCGCTCTGATCTCCCATAAACTATTTCCTCTACCTCCACAGCCTCCGGTTCGTTCCCTCCCCATTTTATAGAGCTGTCTGGCACAGCGAGCTACGAGCATGAAACTGCAGTATATTTAGGTAATACTAGAATCCACGTCCAAATAACCGAACTGTCACAGGAAAAAGAGCAGTATTTACCAAGGTACAGTTAACCCGCAACATAAAACTCTAGCAAGAAGAGCGTCAGAGAAATAGCTGACAGCTCTCACATCCAAGTATAACCAGGCAACGTGCATGCTTCAAAATCAGCCCAGGGAGGGGGGACGCAGGGGGAATCGCAGCCAGGAGTGTGGAATCATTTTCAAGTCTAAATCTTGTGTAAACATTAATGATGCTGGATCACAAAGAATCCTGTCCGAGTAAACAGGCAGATGCGCGTTCAGATACCGAGAACACCACAAAGTCTCCCCAAAGTATTAAATATGTTAAGATCTCCACTGCTTAACTATTCAAATTTGAGCAAACCTGCTTTGCATAAGTGTTTCTTTTAAGAAGTATTCCCCCCTCCCCCAAACAGAAAAATACCAGGTCACAATTAAAGCTAAGAACCCGTAGGATATTTGTTATAATGTGGAGGAACCTGTTATTTTTACATCCTGCTGAAACCATCTGCAAGTGATTTATAATTGTTCTGGATGGAAGACATTACTCTTTTTCCCCCTTCTAATTACCAAAATAGATTAAATTCAAAGCCAGTTCCTAGCTCTGCACAGAAGCCTTCTACTCAAGACTCAAAACATTTCCTGAAAATATGAAAATCAGTTTCATATTTAAAGTTAATCAGTATTCTCAAACCCAAACTCTCAAAACAAAGCAAGAAAACACTACAACTTGGCAACTGTCTTATGCATATGTAAATTAAAAAAAAACAATCATCCCTAAATGCAAATAAAAAACCCCTCACACATTCAAGATGCATTTGCTCTTTGCCCACCAGGAGAGCTGCTAGAAAGTAAGCACGAGGGAGAAAGTGAATAAAACTGGAGTAAGGTTTAAGGAAAGAAAGATTACATGTAATGAAGCAGATTTAGAAAAATAATAAATTGTGTAAGAGAAGAAGAAAACCAGAAAAGGAATGTGATTTAAGTGCAACAGTATCTTTGATGAGTATTATGCACGTTACCACTATAACCATGAAATATACTTCCTAACCTGAAAACCAATCAATTAAAAACAGAGCTACCCACAATTTCTCAACAGCCGCACAAATGAAGCATCAAATGGGAATTGCTGATCTCCTTCCCATCCCCAAGACAGCTGACCAGTTCAGAGAACCAGTGCAACTGGGACATGCACAGTGGTGGCTCAGTGATACCAACGTTCCTAACAGCAACAAACTCTCCCCACCACACATCCCAATATTTCATAACCAGCGCTTGCCAACTCCCAGTGCTGACCTAAAGCAGACAAATAACGACCCCCCAAATCTCCCCCATCAAAACTGGGGGGGGGGGGTTGTGTCTGGTTTTTTTCAAGTGTGAGAAAAGGGACTGAGTATGACGTGTCCTCTCGCTCCTAAAACTGTTGCTGGAGATTAAGGCCTATTACTGAGAAACCGTAAAGGAGCTAATGCTGCAGCTAAGCTTGAAAGTAAACAAAGTGCTACAGGTGACACCGCTGTCAAATGTGGCAACTTTAGTCGGATGCAATGTACTTCAACAGAAATGAGCCAGGTCTGAGATGGAGCACAGTTACAGCACCAACAGCTAGTTCAACGTGCCACAAGACTACTACGAATACCAAATTCCTATCAATATCAAAACAGCTGGCTTCCTGTTGTGTACTATGCATTTCAGTACTGCATTAAACAAAGTATTCAGTTTAACACACTAAAAGAAAAAAAATTATTTTACCCCATTCATTGCTTTTACTAATGATCTCTAATTCTCAGTAATAAATTAGGGAAGATTTACAATGCAGCCACAAACAAATCAAGGTAAATACCTTCTCTGCATGGTCCCTAAAACTTTTTGCTTAAAAAATAAAAGTATTTCCTAGCTACAGAAAAAAAGTTCAAACGAGAGGATGTTTTCCCTATCGTTCAAATTCCCACCGTCATTCATATCCAAAACACATCCGTGATTTTGTTTGTACGCTGACCAGGAACACACATGACTACAGCAGACACGGCCATAACCAAGTGCCAGGCCCAAGAGATCACGTTCGGCAGAGCAAGACGGGCCCTGCAAGAATGAGCTTTGCCTCTGCTTCCAGTTCGTTCCACACATGCTTCGCCCGCTGCAGTGGCCTCAGCCGCGCTCGGCCCCGGCGGGCCAATCCCAGCCATGGGGCCGAGCGTGGCTGAGGCCACCGCAGGGTGGGACTTCCACCGCCAGCCGGGCTGGACACCCGCAGCGTGCCCGGGGTGGCTTCACACCAGCCCGGGCGAGCAGGGAGCTGAAGGGAGCGCGTTCCTCCAAGGATGGGTCTGGTCGAGTGAGCTAAGGGGGAGCAACAGCAACTCTCGCCCTGTTGATGAAAATGGGAAAAACTTTGCCCAAAGTCACCTTCTGAGCTCCTTCGAGAGAGCCATCTTCACTCCAGGGCTGCAACCCGGCCAGAATTTTTCTAATCCGCGGAAAGGGCAGTACAAAAGCCAGATAACGTTAAGCTGCTGCTAGCGATCAAGCATGCAACTCTAAAGGTTGCGTAATATTTTTCTACATGCAAAAGTAATTTACGATAATAGAGCCTACAAGTATGCACTTCACTCCCGCTGCTCTTCCCTCCCTAGCAGGAAAGCGAGCAAGCGTCTGAAAATTGCAGCTTCATCCCGGGGCTTGTTTTTCTAGCGGCTTGTGTTTCAACAGACACGCTCGCTCAGCTTCACAGAAACCATCGTAAATCACGAAGGCTGTACAGAGAGATGCCGCACGCTAATATTCTTTGAAATCGCGGCCTCGGTGTCAGCGCAAGAGCCCCACGGACCCCAGCCCCTGCCTGAAGCGTTGTCTGTTATCAGAAAACAGAGGTTTCCCCTTAAAATTAGAAGTTTAAATGAAGACTGTCAGATCGGTGCGCCTGACCCCACAAACTGGAAGTGTTTGCCGTTACGGAGTAAGGAGTGAATTATTATCCTACACTTGACCAAAAGCTCGTTAAATACGTTTGGGCAACAGGGAGCAACACCTTCATGAAGCGACGAAACTCGAACCCCTGTATTTCGGAGCGAGCCATCTCCCCTTCAGCGCAAGTTTAACCACCTCGCCTCAGCAGGGAACTTGTTGCAGATCCACTCTGTGCGATAACTAAACTGATTTTTTTTTTTAACCCCCCCCCCTTCCCATCTCGTCTTAATAATTAATTAAAGATTACG
>VUYV01000197.1:608802-643855 GCA_008711295.1 Anarhynchus alexandrinus | reverse complement strand
CCTCAGCCCCGCTGCCGCGGCGAGGCCGAGCCGGGGCGAAGCGGCATCGGTTGCCCCGCGGTTCGGGGGGATGCGGGGTGGCGGTCTCCCGGCGTTAGAGCCCCGCGGCGGCCGGGCCCGGCCCGCCCCGCTGCCCAGCACCGGCCCTCCCGCCGCGCCGCCCTCGGCCTCCGGCTGCCCGGGCGGCTCCTGACAGAAACGGCAGTGCCCGCCGTTATTTATAAATCATAATTACAGGCCGGCCTCGCCTCACCTCGCCCGCCGCTGAGCGTTTTCTGCTGCCGGCAGAAGTTCCCGGTGATTTTGGTGGCCTTTCTGCCTCAAATAGATGGTGCTTGCGCCGTGAGGCCTGCGGGCCGCGGGTTGGCTGAACTCTTGCCGTGACTGGAAAAGGAGCATCCATACGAAACTACTGGGGAAAAACCTCGTGCTTTTCCACACAGGCTGTGAGGAATTACCTTCCTTCTTCCTTACGTTTTTTTATAGGCCGAGATCGGGACTCTGCCCAAGGCTGCGAAGTCACTGAAACGTTAACGTTGCGTCTGAGTAGTTCCCTGCCATGCAGGTATCAAGAAAATGTCAAGCTGCACTTGCTGGTATATTCACATCAATATTTTATTGATCAGGAAAAGAATGTATTGTTAATGAGATTTCAGCCGGGCGGGATTGGCACCTACAGTAAATATTCCCCCCAGGGAGTAGCTGTTTCTTAGGGAGTGGGGCCGGTTCGCTCGCAGGCAGGGCAGCGCTAGCGCGAGGCTGCTCGGTGGAGCTTTGTATCCAAGGCCTCGGCTGGTACAGCGTAAGGACGGCGAAATAAAGAATGCTGAAAAAGCTATGGAAGTAGTCAGTGAGAAATGTACGTTTCTTCCTAGAAATCTGTTTTTGTAATAATCCGAGAGCGGGGTTTCCCAAGTAAACAGATGGATCTCTTTCCAAACTACTTTTCCCTTAGACTTCCTAGATTTTCCTTTTAAGAGTAGGCACATGTTATGGTAACATCAAAATAACAAAACACCGTATAACGCTTTGAAAGACACACAAAACACGGTAGTAGACCAACAGTGCTAATACAAGGAAAGAGGATCAAGGAGAAAGAACTTTAGAATTCCAAGTATCCCAAAACACACCCAAATTTGGTCAAAGGGACAAGTACGGCCATACCTGAAGTGCATAAAAAGCAGGTGTTCAGACTTACCCACGGGTATTCAAAGCTCTAACCGACCAGAGTACAAAATTTGATCAAAACCAGGACAGGTCATTCTCTAATTAGTCTTAAGAAGTGAGCAATACCTGATTCAAGAAGATTTCAATACTTGAGTCATTAATTATCACACTGGATATTTAGGTTCAGTAGTCTTAGGAACGTATAAATAAAATATCTCCTAAGTTTACTTGGGTTTTTTGTTCTGTTTTGTTGTTGCTGAAGAAGGAAAACTAGTCAAAAGCATCTGCCACCAGAACCTGGCTGTTAACGTCCTGACACTTCCCGTAGAGTCAGGTAGACGCAGCAGAACTGAATGCTGCCAGGCTCGTGCCCACCCACAAACATGACCCTCCCTCCCCGAGGAAAAAAAGAGAAGAGAGAGGAAAAACAGAAGGGGAAACAAGGTGCTTCAAGAAGTTACTTGACACAAGTAGCTGCTTTGCTGCAACTAAAAACTTTGGCCAGACAAGAAGGCAACAGAAAAGAAGTGTAATTTATGGAAAGCAAAATTACACTGGAAAACAGGTAGACTAAAGTAGACTTAAAGAGCAACTAACCAAAGGCATGAAGGCAAACAAGGTATTTTTTCATCAACCAGTGGCAGAAAGCCTGCAGGAATCATTGGGTTATCTGCATATAAGGAAATGGCACAATGGAGGAAAGGGCATTGAAGATCTTTCTTTCTCAGCACTGAGGCACAACACGTCACTGTTACCAGATGTTGGTTGTGTAAGGCAAGGGTTAATAAAGATTAATATTAAAGTCAGTGACTCATTATCCAACCTGAATAGAAGAGAGTTAGGAGTGGCTCCCTAGAAGGAAGGAACTGAACAGTCGTTAGGAAGAACTCCTAATGAATAACCATGTCAGGGCAAGAACATAGAGATGAATGGTATCATTTCAGTCCTGATTCCTCTGTTAGCGAAACTCGGTCCCACTGTGAGATGAATATGGACGTAGGCTGTGGAATAGTCTATCCACAGTAACTTTCATAGGTCTATTTGCCTGGGAATAATTGATAACATATATTATCCATGGGAAATGCTTGTTTTACGTTATTTCCCTTAATATTTCTCCTCCTTTCTCACCTGGTGTGTCTCACCGTGCAGCTGCTGCCCTGGAACCTCTCAGTCGTTGCTGCTGGGGGAGAAGAGCTCCCAGCTCTCCTCCTTGCTGCCAGGTCTGCGAGCGGCCATGGGCTCAGCCTGTGGGCAAGATGCTTTTCTGCATTGGTGCTCACATATGTCTCTTATATTGTTATTTCGGTACTAAATTTAAATGCAGACATTTGCAAATAAACATCCAATAGATGTTAACACATTCTGCTGTTAGCTTTGACTGTTGGCTGCCCTGTTTCCCTTCCCTGTCGTCTGGAGCATTTGACTGTAGTGGGGGTAAATAGCACGCGGCAATAAAACTGACCTTTGTTTCTCTCATGGTGTATTGCTTGCGTACCTACTTGTTAAAAATTTTGTTTACAGAAGCTTGCAGAGTCTTCATGCGATTTATGTAAAACCGGCAAAATTTTACTGAGACACGTCTGCAGGTTGACTTACCTTCATCCTCAGTACATATGTTTTCTCAGGTGATTTCCTTTTTGCTTGGTTGGTTTGGTATTTTTAAGTTACAGGCATGCCTGCCACTTAATCTAAAATAGTAGAAATTGAAGAAAAATTACTTAGGTTTAAAAAACATTTTTGGGACAAAATTTGTCACTCGTTGTGGTCTTGCTCTAATTTTGTATCATAGTACTTGCCACCAGGTGAGACATCCCTTTCCAATAATTCCAGACAATCCCTTATTATCCTAGGTTGGTGCGATTAAACCACATACAATCGCACAAAGTTTATACAGCTGAAGAATTTCCATGTTCAGGTATCACATTGTAGATACTTTGGAAGGCTACAAACACCGCTTCGCTTTAGCATACAGTAACTATGATAGCTATGATGGAACGTTTTCCCCTTAGGACAGAAAAATGTGCATATGGGCGACACCTAACTGAGTCATTTACATGCTTATCGGTCTGTCCATCAGCATCGGCTCTTAGAGGAGTTTCAGTCTATTTCTGGAACTTCTTCATTTTTCAGCTTTCGGCAAGATATAAGATTGCAGAAACCCATACGTGATTGGTCAGCTTCAGTAGATTTACTGCTAACAGTTTAATTTTTTCTTAGTCTATGAGAGGAATATTATTCTTATAGCAACAATTGGGCAACACCAATTCTCACGGTTTCTTTCGTAAAACTTTCTCTTTGCAAAGAAGACTTTGCTGAAATTTTTAAGTTTCGCCTAATCTGCTCTCACCCATCAGGCATTCCTCTGCACTAACATTTCAACTTAATTTAAAATTCAACTTCCACCATGACTTCGAACTGGGAGAAAGGAGTTGCGCTGATATCCGGTGAATACAACTTGCACCCTCCCGCTGGTGTCAAGCCTTTTCTCTCGGCTGCGTGCGTATCCGCTCTGTTTTGCTACAGTGTGGAACTTGTGCAGGAGACTGGTGCCAGGGAATATTCTGCGCCGCTATGAACTTTGGTGACTGTTCGCTTTGCAGCATCTTAATTTGCTTTTCAGGGCTGTTTTTGCGTCAGCCGTGTAGAATTTGTGCCTTTCTTAAGCTCTCTGTCTCTTTTAGCTTAAGCCACTGGTTTAACTGAGGACAGTTTGCAAAGACTGTAAGAGATGCACGAGAAAACTGCAGTCCGCTGATTTTTTGGTTTTTCATTCTCGCTTAGCAGCTCCCCTAATAGACCTTTAATGTTTTGTGAGCGTTGGCAGTAAATCCTACTTCTTCTTTGCCCACCTAAGGTACGGGTGCTATTCTGGCGCTGAGGAAGTCTGCTCTCCTTGCGCTTGCCCCATGCAAATACGTGCGAGTGGTGGCCATACAGGAAGAAGTCTTCTCTTCCCCCCCCCACTGGCATTTCCTTTTGAATTTACCTTAACAGAATGTAGTTGTTATCCAAAGCGTGTTCTTCCTCATTACATTTTTCACTCTTAGTCAAAAGCCATTTTGTGGTAAGCTTTTTTTATTTCACGCCTCTGCCTTTTACTATCCGGACAAACTGCTGTTGGTTCTTGATTTATTCGTCAGAGATTTTCTCGTTAGGCCCTTCGTTAGTTGCATTAAGTTATTTAAGAACCGTCAGTCTTTCCCAAAATTGCTAAATCCTCCTATTCAGACTCTTTTCATCCCATGGAGAAGAGGCTGATCCAAATGGCTGACACCAGTGGTGGAACAAAGGCTCTCTTTTCAGTGTCTTCATATTATTTGGGAATTCCACTTGGCAGCTTAATTTTGCTGTGAGCTCCTTGGAATACTTTCTCCTGTTACAGTTGTTGGCCTGTGTTTTGTTGTGTTGTCCATTATCCAGCAGACAGACTATTATTTTAATTGCGTTAACAATTCCCTATGCAAAACACTAGCACGTGGCTCCCCTGGAGCCCCTCTTCTAAAAGCTGTGGCCATGACAAACCCCACAGCACATTTTCAAGTACCTGGTCTCGTGTTCCTCCTCAGACAATACATGGTTTTGTGTGTTTGCAAAAAGCCGATGTGGGAAGTGTATTGTACTTGAATGAACTGGGCAACAGTTTACGTTTCTCGTACAGAACGGTGAATGCAGAGTGAGGGAGTGAAGGTGTACCGACGCGAAAATGGGATCAGGAGGAGCTGCGATACCTTCCTGGGTGGGTATTACAAGACTGCTTGTTAGCGACCACTTTGAGTTGCACTTTTTCCCATTTTCTTGGGCCAGTTGACCTCTTAATATCTTCTTTGGGTCTATTTTTGTCTCTTTCCCAAAGGCACCTGCTACTTTCCAAATAATTTCTTTAAGCCATTCAAATATGAGTAAAACACACCAGGCCAACATCAAAATCCTTTGTGGACGGGACGTATCTGAAAGCGCGCCGCTTGCTACGTGAATGGCAGAGGAGGAGAAAAGAACTTCTCCGGAAGCCTGCTGTGAAGCCCACATTAAGCCAAAGCAATATGTAGTCCGAGGACTGATCCAAAGAAAAGATGATTAAAAAGCCATCGCACTTTAGTAGAGCCACCGCTACACCCAAACCTGGAATTTTTGATTGAGGCCAACCCATTAGGAGCTAGGCGCTGTGCAGGCATCGGGTACATGACAATATTCCTCCAGCAAACTTTTAGGGCAAGAAAATGACTGGCAGCCAGTCCTCCGAGTGTATGGGAAAAGCGGCCGCGCAGAGGAGGGGGCAAGTGACGCCATCTGAAAGAATTCCTCCTTTCAGAGAACAAGCAGTGCTTTCACAGCAGTGGCTACTTCGCCGTGGCACACAGTATACAGATTACATCAGGTCCATTCGCCGGCTTGAATTATTTTTAAAAAACAAAAGCATGAAAATTTTAGGTTCTAAATTTGAATTTTCAAGAGTAAAAGCATAAATAATAAAGGCAGTAGGAAGCAGGCAAGAGGAGGTGGTGGAGAGCAATAGCACTGGTTCTTAGAAAACCTGGAACAGTAGCGTGCTGTTCCCGTGGTATTAATTAGTAGTTGTGTGAGACGTACAAAAAAGCCAGTATTTAAAGTATATTCTACAGGGCTTTTTGCAGGAGCATCAGTAGTATTACAAACAGATACTAATACGTTACTATAGCTAGATGCTACAACAAATACGATGCGTTTGCAAGCGGTATCATCGGAAGAGTACGTAGGAGCTAAAAATATATACTGGGGCCATTTCAGAGGAGCAGCTATTTACACTTCTAACACTTTAAAAACATGTCATTTTTGTTGGCATTTATGCAATTAACACAAGTATCTAAAGCATGTAAGTGACAGATTTAGCTACCTAAATGTGGGATATGGATGCCAGGTTTGGGAACGCCATCCAAGCCAGACCTTCGCTTTCAGTCTGCTGCAGTAACTAAATTCTTCATCTTACCCAAACACACGCCAGCGTGGTCTACCAGCGCGTCGGCTGTAGGTGTAGATAGCTCGGTTATTTGTCTTGCCACCTACTGCCCTTATTTCATCCTTGCGACTCTTGCTGTGCTCTGAAAGTCAAGTGAAAAAAAAAAAAAAAGAAAAAAAATTAAATTCATTTGAATTGCAAAGTCGAAAGTTGTGGGGCCGCGCCTGCTTGCATCTGCACACAGGCTGAAATGAGCTCTACAAAATCCAGGCTTTTCAGTGCAGTGGGCTGGACACAAGGGGTACTTTGTGCCGTTGCCTTTTCCCGGCGCATAATGGCTCTCCGTGTCCGTCCCGCGGGCACGGCCACCTCTTCTGGGACGAGGTGCTCCTTGGGCTGGGGCGGTTCGGCAGGAGGAAAAGCAGACACCGTCCTCCTGTTGTCCACATCTGGCCCACAAGCCACCAATTAGACTGTCCTGAACCACGGCGCTCAGTTCAAAGGGCTGCTAATTAGTATTTTAATGACAATTTAAATGATACTGCTGATCATTTCAGAAACATCCAGCTCACTAATTACCAGTAGTCTGTGCGGCGCTTTAAGCAGGCAAAGCACTGCAGAAAGGTGAAGTAACATGTTCTCAGTGGCCTTCAACGCCCTCCCACGCGTCGAAAGCGTTGTTCGTCAGCCCCAGCCTCTGCCCTGGCTGCTCGCATCTGTCATCCAGCTGCGGCAGATGTTCTTGCAGCATCCTGGAAACAGGTAAAGAGCAGTGATTCAAAATGACTTACGTTCATGAACCCAAATTCTACAAATATTAATAAAATATATTACTATAATTATTATAAAAATATTATTAAATATACTAGTAATAAATACTAACGAAAATTCTTACGACATCTCCGCTTTGGAACGTTTTACCTTAAATACTAGCCCAGCCCTGCTGCTGCCAGCGGTCACGGGGATTCCGGTTTCCAAGGCTGGCAAGTTGGTACCCGCCAGAAGCATTAAATTCCTTTCCGAGTGTTTACTTGTATTTTATACAAGATGCCCATAGTCTGTTGAGGAATCCATTCTCCAGAAAAAATATTTAGAGTGCAAGTCACGGTTTTCTCCCCTTCAGAAATTCAGCCAAAACACACCGAATCTGCTAACCGCTGACAAGGCGGTGGGGGTCAAGATGTTTATAGGTAAAGCACTCTATCGGTGGGAGTAAAGCACACATAGATATCTGGTAATGAAATGGAAAAGCCGTTTCTAAAATACATGCTTTTACAAGAATATAGGTTAACTGTGGTAAAGTGGATTTTAAATGCCAAATCTAAGCAATTAGAATTTTGAAGAGATTTTTACTGGTGCAGGGAAAAAAAGGAGGCTTGTTTTCTCATTGGAAAATAAAATGCATGTAAATAAACACGCTGATTTTGGAGGGGGGAGTGAAGATTTATGTGAGCTTAATCCCTTTACAGTCCTAGAGTGTATTAGGTTTCACTAATGTACCCTCAATGTTGGGTGCGGTTGCCGGCGGAGGCCGGGGGCGAGGAGGCTCTGCACGCCGCGCGCGGCAAAGGGAGCGCGGTCCCCTGCGTACGCCGCGCACCTGAAGCCGGCAGGTTTGTGCCCGTAGTCGCACGAGCACCTGTTGGTGTGAAACAGCCCCTGAAACTGCTGTAAAGGAGGCATTTGTTGATGCAGCTAAGGCGGCTGGTTACAGAACAACAAGGTTTGCACAGGGGAAGGATTTTGCGTGCAGTTTTCAAGAGGCTTTTTTTTTTTTTTTTTTGGCAGCCGTTTGACCCGGGAGTTTTGCTTTCCCCGTAACTGATGCGTCTCGCTCCCTCGGGTAGTGCTTTAACCCCGTCAGTTGTGTTCCTCTCTTTTTTCTTAAGGCTCTGCAGCGACGGTGTCTTTGGAAATGAAAGTCTTGAAAAATTCTTGCGCTTTCTTACTAAGTGCTTTTTTTTTTTTTTTTTCCCCTTTTACAATGTTGGTGGTTTTAGAAACTGAGGAGATCCGAGGGCAAATAATTCCCTCCTTTTCTGTTTCAGGAAACGCTTGCCTTAACTGCCAGTCGGCTCTTACAAATCTCACAGCCTGTACAGAATAGCAGACCTGAGCCGATGCCAGATAAGCGCTGCTCTGGTAAGAGGTAACGTTTAAACTTACGTATTCCCGGATTTTTTAAGTAAAGATTATTCGCATTTGCTTTTCACTCTTTTCGGAAAGGTCTGAGATATTGGTGTCTTCGGGGTTTTTTTGCCTGATTTACACAGATTACTTTCCCATTTTCATGTATTCTTTTAAGGATGTATCACTTGAAATTTACCCTGTGATTTTCTCGCCTGCGATATAAGTCGGGAAAGCATTTAAAATTTAGAGAATGAAATATCTTTGAATAGCGGCAGGTCTTTTGCAAGAGGTGAAAAGAGTTAAAAAACCAGCAGGCTCGTCACTTGATGACAGAAAACCTTACTTCTGAAAGTCGTACAAACACGCAGCCTGGCCTGCGTTCAATGTCTTGACTGCCATAGAACTAGGAACGTTAATTAGCATAAATTCATAGTCTAGTTCTGAAAAAGCAAAAAAAAAAAAAAAGGGGGTAAATATTACATAGTTCTCAGTAATGAGAGCATTTTTATTTTCCAGAAGACGTCGGTTTGATTCTCCAGATACTCTCGGTATATAGAGCAACTTTTGATCTCCCCCTACATAATACAGCACGGGAGAGTGTCTCTTTAAATTCATTTATAAAATAATTCAGGACTGTGGGTGTCTTTGATCTGTTCCTCTCTGCTAAAGTACAGAAGAGAAGAACATGTCGCTTAGCAACCCCGCGCCAGGATCGGGGGGAGGCGGGGAGGGATGGATGGTCCAGAGTCACAAAAGGGAACGATTAATCCCCGGCAGAAAACTAAACTTCTGACAACGCTTCTCTAAAACGAAGCAAGCAAGTAAACAAACACGTGTGTTTGCAGAATTAGGTAATCTCACTTTTTTTTTTCTTTTTTCTTTTTTTTTTACCCCACTTCTGCTCTATTAATAGTTATCTTAGAGCCACATCAGAAAATCAGGCACGGGATAGGCGATGCAGGCTGAAATAGCTTCAGGACTGGGTTGCAGTCGAAGGGAATCTGAAGTTTTATTTTTAAACCCGTTAAGCGGATCTTAAATTGAATTAATGTTGTCAAGACTAATCATAATTAATTTCATACTGCGGGTTTTTTTGTCTGAACGCTTCAAATAAGTTTCGTGTGGAGTCTCATCCTATTTTACAGTTGGACAGCTTAAGTGTCACCAGACTGATTTATTTAGGGTCACTTACCTTGTCGTAAATAAAAACCTAGATTTCTCTAAATGGTTACCAGGCTGTGATTAGCTGGTAACTAGGTAACATCTTAGTAACTTCGGAAAAAACATCAATTAGGAAAGTAACTTTGCACTGAGGTAGATGAGCAGCACTCAGACAACCTCTACCCTTTCTGCAGACGATGAGGTCCCGCAGAGCAGTGGCGGCAGCGGGTACCGTCTCGAACCGCTCCTCCTCTTCCCGTTCCTGACCAGTCCTAGAGCAGCCCTAATGTACCTTTTTCTTTTGCACGAGAACTCAAACATCAAACCCCACAGCCCTTCACGGCTGAGTTATGGAGGAGAAAACTGCTGCAAGAAAAACCGTGCCAGAGGAGGAATGACAGAACTAGTTTAAATGTAGCCCACTTCAACGTGTTTCACGCAGATGAAAAATATCTCATAACTAAAAAAAGGTAAACTATTATGCCTGGTCTTATGTTAATGATCCTAAAGATTATTTAAAATCTTCTTAATTTTTATGCCACTTCCGTGTCCTAATCACCTAGAACTCATTACTGAACGTACCACTGCACAGTTAAGAGAACCCCTAAATGCTAATGGTTCGCGTTTCTCCCAGAGCTCTGCGCAGGCAATTCTGCACTCAAATTCTGTAGTAAAATTGCAGATGATTAGAGCGAAAGCCTACCTCCATCCACAGGCTAGAAGCTTATCTAAACTGGCATCTGTTGCATACTCCAGCAATTACAAACATACTTGAAACTAGACATTACTGGACTCCGAAGTAACACTTATTTTTATCTAGTAACAGAAACGGTAAATGATAGCGGGGACCTCATTAAGATCTCCATTTCTTAGAATAGCGTACCCGAGAACTTAATACATAAGTAACAAGATAATTTTTTATTACCCGTACATAGCAAAGACCAAGAGAGTAGAATCTTGTCTCCAATGAGATCAATGGGAATTTTACTAGTTACTGCAGGGGTGCCTGGATTTTACCCAGGAACTCTGAGAGTGTGCTTTTTCTACTGGCAAATGCTTATGTAATGTGATTCTTTGGAGAAATTTAATTAAAGAGAAACGTGTAAAGTACTTGGCATGAAGGGGTCTAGGTTTGTTAGCGTACAGTGTTTAGAATGAAGCCCAAATTAGAAGCAAATAATGCTAACTCAGCCGTGAGCATTTCAATAAAAATTACTTTCTGGAGAAGCTTGTATAGACACTCTGCATTTTTGTTTTTAACAAATACTTTCTATATGCTTTCATTTTTATGATCCAGGCATATTTAGAGGCTTTATTTGAAATGTCGCAAGCTGAAGCAAAACCCGTTGACTTGACTTCATCTTTGCTCTCAATTACACCGGGGCCAACAATTCTTTACTGTAACTTAATACTGAATAAGTATTTTTGCTGACTGCCGAAATCGAGTGGGAGGAGGAGTCCAGCAACAGTAGAACTCTTTTACTTGCGCTTGTGTTTACAGTACCAGTTCATATACTTGGTGGATTTTATTTTTAGGAAACAGAAATATGCACTAGCCATGAGGCTAAGATTATCTTGGTTGGAGATTCTTGTTGTTACAAAAAAATTGTGTGATTCCTCCAACAGAGACGGAACATCTCCGGCTTCTCAACCAGGCAAGCAGACTTCGCGCGGCTGTTATTTTGGAGGAATATGTTTTGGACTACGCTGACTTAAAAACACGTACAATTAACATAGCTTTCTGGTTATGGCATTCAAGTTACCAGATCAGGATGATACATGAAAAAAGCGTGCAGATAAGGCATGGTTTGCCCAAACATGTCATCACAAACCGACTTCCTAAAGGTATGTCTTAAACTGGAGAATGAAAACACAGATGTGTGATATTTTTCCATTATAATATCACCATGACGCAGACAACCTTCACGACTTCTTAATCCCAGTACTGACAGAGGGAGAGTAGTCTAAATTCCCAAAAGCATCACGTTGGAGAACTCTCAGTTTAGCACAAAAATTCTTGAAAATGTATTTGGTGGAGAACTGGGCCCAGCTGACAGTATTGGGGAAAAGAAGATTTTCTTTGGCGTGGGGCAGCATACTCTGACAGCCTCTGTTCTTAGGGAAGAATCTCTAATCTAAAATGTATCAGACCATCTCTCTGTCTTGTAATAGCCTCCAAAATGAAAATAGAATTATTCAGCTTTTTTTCACGATGCATAGAAAAGTTTGAAGTTAAAAATAAATCTCAGATCTTTCTCAGTAGAGGGAAAATGGCTGTCTTTTCTCTTTGTCTTTAAGGAAAAAGCATGCTGGTCCGATCGCCCTCTTCAAAACAGTAAGTCATGACAGAAAGGGTTTTTTGGGCATTTGAGGCTCAGTTTCCCCAGTGATCCATACTTACAGCAATGAGAACTGCGGCAGCGTCAGAGAAGCTGGACACCTTCAGTGCTTGCGGTACTGCCACACCGCGTCTGACTCCAGCACCAGAGAGCTAGCGTAGAAATGGAATGAAAAATTCGCTGAAATGCTTTGATGTTGCATATACGCAGAATTTGAAAGGAATAGGAGCGTTAATTTTTACAAGGAAATTAATAAAAGGCATTATAAAGCTATGCAAAATAATGGGTGGTATAAAGGAAGGTCAGGAAATTCTTGTTGTTTTTCTCGCCATGTAAGGAACACGGGCATTCACAGAGGGAGATAAATTATGCAAAAAAACCCCAAAGAACCCATTCCCTGTTGGATTTCACAATGCGCCCTTGCTGCCAAGCCCGTCCCCTGACCAGCCCGGCCGAGCGGGGACTGTTGGACAGCCTGCCCCAACCCGACCCTGCTCGCGGCCGTCTCTCATCGGAGTTACCCGGAGTAGCATCTGCAAAGTGTTGCAGCGCTGCAAATTTGTGACTGGCAGCGAAGGGATTTTGCAGGAGAGAAAAAAAAAAACCCAGTGCAGAGAGGTCCTTGTCCTCAAAAAGCCTGTCGGACAATACCTTTTTTCCTTGGAAGAAGTCGTATTTACATGGGGAATTTACATTTATCAATGACTGTGGCAGAATATTTCTGAGGAAGCCCCTTGTTAATATTTTGGCAGCACGAGTGTGTTTTTCCCAATTGCAAATGTCGCTCCATCTGCCACAAAGTCATTGGTTCCAACAGTCTGTCCTTCCCAGCTAAAGGGGCATCACAGAAACACTGTGTTTGCTGTTGGGATGTCAGGAGAGGAGAGCAAGACGAGCACGTGGCCCGCTGCAGCAGTGTGCCCTGGTGGCGAAGAGTTTGCCGTGAGAAAACAAGCTGAGGAGGCACATCTTCCTATTTACCAATGAGTGAACTTTCAATTTAGTTTCATTTAACATCATTTAGGTAAGATTTTGATAACACCACTGGCTTAAATCTGAGTTACGTCACAGAAATATTGGTTGGAAGGGACCCCTTGATCAACTCCCACCTTCCACTCCAAGCAGGGCTGTCACCAACACTGGATCAGGTCTGCTGTGCTTTTACCTGGCCAAATCTTGGGGGTCCCCCTCTGAGTGACCTCTTACAGTACTGCAGTGTCCTCCCAGCGAAGCAGTTCTTCCCAATGTCCAGTCTGAACTTCCCAGGCTACAATGTGTGGCCATTGCCCTTTGCTATACCATCTGTCACTACCAAAAAGAGCTTGGCCCTGTCTTCTTTCCAATTCCAGTTCAACCAGTTGCAGCCTGCTATTAGATCACCCCTTAGCCTCCTCTCCACCAGACTGAAAAGCCGCAGCCTCCTCCATCACCTGAAGCGTGTGCTCCATGTCCCTGACCATCCCTGTAGCCCTCTGCTACGTTCCCTTCCCATTTCTGAATGTCCTCCTGACCTGGAGGGCCCAAAGCCAGACACAGTATTCCAGGTGTGACATTACCGGCTTTGAGGAGACGGGGATAATGAGTTTCCTCAATCTGCTGGCCACCCTTCTTCAAAAGTAGGCCAACGTGCAGTTTGCCCCATTTGCAATGAGCACACCATTGGCTCACGCTTGACCTGACATCCACTGCAACCTCCAAGTCCTCTCCAGGAGAGCTGCTGCTCAGCCAGACAGTTCCCAGCCTGCCCTGGCGCATGGCATCGTTCTGCCCAAGATGTGGGACTTCTTTGTACATCTTGTTAAACTTGATGGGATTTCTGCTGGCTTCGGTTCCTGAAGGCGCCTCCACACAAGTTAACATTTGGCATGTCAAGGAGTCCACCCTAATTTAGTGTCGTCTTCAGATTTGTTGCGTCTGTGTTCTATATCATCATCCAGGTCATGGGTGAAGATGCTAAACGGTATCAGCCCTAGTGTTGATCCTGGAGTACTCTGCTTCCCTCCGACGACCAAACAGCTGTGGAGACACTGATGGCCGGCTGGCAGCATGGAGTCTCTCTGGGTGAGCTTTCTGACTGGGACGCACAAACTGAAGGAAGAGCTGGTTGTCTGTTTGGTGCCTTAACTGGTAACCTATTCTTGAAGTGCTCTAGCAGATGGTAGTGGGCTACATAGCGTGCAATAGTAGCAAAGCAAAAACGTTGTTTAAATTTAGTAGAATTCCATAAATAGGCTTCTAAAAATCACATTAAACGAGAAATGGTTCTTACCATGAAGACTTTTTACGTTTTTCAATACCTAGTCTAACATTTTGTGGCTCTTTTGCAATTAAAAAAAAATAATGCAACATTTTTCTTTCGTTCTGCGTTGGAATCAGACCGCCCTCTCACCATTCCCGGGAGGCAGGAGGGAGAGTCCTCCATGCCAGGAGAGCCAGGGTCCCTCTGCGGCACACCGGTCATCCGTGTCCCGTCCCTGCTTCAGCTCCGGGCCCGATCTCCTGAACCTCAGGTGCATCCCCCAACCGCTGCGTTATTGGCTTACCTGGGACAGGTGGGTGGCACCACCTCTCTGCAGTCCCCAACATTTTCAATATTTAACTTCATTACAGATCCGTCTCTGCAAAACGCTTCGTTTTTAGCAAAACATCCCATGTCCACAAAGATATCTTCCCGCTTTGTTTTTTGAAATCTGAATTATAAGGAGGAAAAAAGGTATGTGATTCCTTAAACCCAAAAGAGACATCCAACAGAAAAAAACAAACGCAATGGTTAAATGACTATTTCAGTGATGACTTGTAATCTGCAGTTTCATCTACTTGATAATGCCCAGCTTAGTGTTAGATCTAAAAAAAGAATGAAATGAGAAAATCATTCCTTTGATATGCATTAAATTATTCAGTTAGTAAATTAGTGAATCTTATTCTGAGTGTTATTAGCTATTAGCATGTTACACTTCTTGGTGTTGCTCATGAAGAATGCATATGAAAATGAGGAAAAGATTTCCCTTTTGAAGTCACTGCCACTTGAGTTGTTGACATTTCTTTTAATTGGTGGCTGTCCTCTTGAATGCAGTATTCTGCTGTCTGTTTTTATGAGAGATTCTTCATATTTAATTTGTTCTCTCATTGATTAGACTTTTTTTTTTTTTTGAATGGGTAACTCTCAAAATAATTAGCCTTTCAAGGGAACCATGTTCTCCTAAATAGTTATTAATGAGTATCGTCTCCCCCATTCAGTATACTTAGGCCTTTTTCATGAGGAGAATTTCAAGCTTACATCTGGCCTGGTCGAACCATGGCTGGTACCACTGAAGACCGCGGGAATCTCACTGCAGATCTCAGGAAGAACAAGATGGGAGTGGAGAAAGATCATTTGCATTCACTTTGTCTTTGGAAGATGTTTCTTTTCTAGGAGAACCTACAAACGTTTCTTCAGGCTCCAGGGCAGGATTGAGGAGGGAATGAAATGAGTGAAGGAAAACAAGGTAATTCCATCTGAACAAGGATACCGTCTTCAAAGACACTATCAGCTTCAGCAGCTGGGCTAATGAGCCTCAATTATACTGCCAGTTTTGCAGTACTGGAAACGTACAGCTCCCTTTTATTTAAAGTCAATGTACGTTACATAAAAATAAACCGATTAAAACCAACAATCATTCTGCATATGAAGTTATTTTCCCACTAAAGAGCCACGGATCTTCAATAAGAACATACTTTGGTTTAGAAATTATTGCCTGTATTACACTCGCAATTAAAGAGCACAGCGGGTAATAAAATACTCCAACATGTCATGCTTTGCTGCAGTGATCTAATTCTGGTTCCCGTTTGGCTTCTGTAAGGCGGTTCTTGTCCCTTCCCTTACTCTCGTCTTTAACCTTAAAACCTGCCTTGAGCATTCCCAGCTATACTTCTGCTGAAGTGCAGTCTTACTTTTGTACGTTTAGACTCTCTCCTTTCTATTTGCTCTTTCAAACCAGACTGGAACATCCTCTTCCCCCTTTCTCTACCTCCCTCTAAGCTCTTCTGCTCTCTCCCGTGGCTTCCTCCACACTTGGTCATTAAGGAGCCTCTACCGCAGACATGAATTCTCCTGTCATTCCTGGACAGACTTCTATCCAAACCAGAACTTCAGCCCATGTCTCTGGCATTTCTCCGTGAAGGTTTAGTTATGTGTTCAAGGGCAGTATCTTAAAGCAGGGGTCTAGAGTCTCTCCCAAGCTTGTCCTGTCAATTTATTTCCCAGTTTCTATGAACAATATGATCATGTTGATTTTTTGTCATTCCCATCCACTATCTCGTCTTCAGCAGAGGTTACTCTATGGGTCACTCCATACAGACTGTATATAAACTCGACAGTTGTTCCTCCATGACAGAAACAGCATTTAAGATACATCCTTTTCTATCCCAACTGAAAAGTAAAGCTTTGAACCAGGCTCTGATGATCATGTGGCTCACATATGCATTCCTGCTTTCTGGGCTTCACCAACACCATCAAAATGATAAAGTAAAAGAACTGTGTCTACGTTATGGCTTTGCGTCCTTACTAGTCTCTTCAGCCTCCTTTTGTTTTCTGCTTCTCTGTCATTTTAAGCAAGTTACTGCTCTTTGCTTTCCCAGTGCCCTCCTTGACCCACCTCCCCATGCCATCTCTTTCACTAGGAAATGCCTGACTCGTCCCTCCAACGGGTAGTGATGCCAAAATTTCCTCGGTGGCTGAGAAGTCATTTCATCCACAAAGCTATCTCCTAATCTTCCTCAAAACGCTGTCAAAAGAGCTGTGCTTTCCTGACCCGTGCACGGATGCAGTGGCAGGGGCCGAGGGTGTTACGTCGGCATGACCAACGCCGCCGTCTCCTTACCTCCATCTTCTCTCGCTCCTCTGTGTTTGTCTGGTTCGTCCCAGCATGTCACCTCCCTCCCTAGGGTGGCCGTTTTCATCCGCATTTAATGCATGGCCAATTACGGCAGGTTTTTAGTCCATACTTAAGATTTTTATAAGTAACAGATACTAATAGCTGGCTATTTTGTTTCTGCTGGTGCTAATTCTGCAATACTAATGTTTGCATTTCCTTGTGATAAATGCTGGTTGTTTTTTAGAAGACATAGCTCAACAGCTACAATAGGGAAAAAAAAAGGGGGTCAGAAACATCGACATCACTTTTCAGGTTGAAAATGGATATGAAAATAATGAAATTGAAAGACGGTGATCCGACACCAGTTGTAAAAGTTGGTATAAACGGCTGCCCAAACCATTACGGCGTCGTAACTTAAAGGGAAGCTTCACTTTGGAGAAGAGCAATGTTTATAGAGAGGCTAATTTTCTTTTATTGAATACTATTAAAATACCTATTAAAAATTATAAGTTGTAATCTAAAATACTGCAGTGCGGCTCGTAGAAGAGCTAGCACGAAGTATGAAATGGCCTTACATGGTGATATATTTCTGACACGATATAATATAAGCTATTTCAAGAATCCATTTACCAGTAAGCTGTCTGGGCAGAGCTCTGCCCTCACTGAACTCAACAGGAGTTTCGCTAGTGACATCAGTGAAATGAGGTTTTCCTCTCATTTTTATCCTGTGCAAGATTAAATATTGGGTCAGGAAAACAGTATTAGTTCTATCGCATGCAACTACCAGTGAGTTTAAATACAGCATTTGCTTAGGAGGATTACTAAATGGGATCTGGAAAGTGATTTATTAATGGAAATGATTTTTTTTTGTTGTTGTTAATTCGCCCAGATTTCCTTCTTTATTGGTAGAAGCGGCGTGTTATTTTGCATCATAGCGTACCTCTGCTGTAGCAGCAACAAATACGCACTTAAGCTGGAGGCCTTTGGGCGGGAGAGGTGGGTTGGTTCCCTTCCCCATTCCAATGGAAAATCAACAAAAGCAAGCATTTAACAGTACGAGTGCCATTATTACACGACTCAGGAGCTTTGCAAGCACCGAAATGCTGCAAGTGCTATGATAATTTATCTTTGAACTCGTTAGCAACAATGCATAATTAACAAGTAAGCTGTAGGAACATGCAATTGCTGTGGATTTACATGGTATTTGCCGTGCGGTTGTGGTATAATTACAGAGATTATACCTGCGCTGCAGAATAAGAGTACATGGTGTACGGTGTCCTTTATTTGGTGTTATTTCACATCACTTGGTCCAGTGGAGCAGAGCCACAGGGGCTTAACAAAGTATTCCATTCTGTCGTAGGAGGAAGCGCGCCACAGGTACGCAACTGCGCCTGAATCCGCACAGAGGGCTGTTATTGCAATGATCGCCGTGGTTTCGGGCTGCCCAGGGTGGCAACCTTGCTTTTTGAGCTCAAGTTATTTATATTTTGGACCGCCGCCCTTTCAGGGATATATATGGACTTGAATATGCAGATTCAAAATGAGACAGGCGAGGGCTTTGGTGTTTAGGATAGCAACTTTTTCCTCTCGTGTAGGTCTCTATAATAATTGCAGGTAAAAGAATGCCTGGAAAGAATCTCTCTTCCTGCTAAGTTTTTAAAAAAAAATGGTGTGCCAGCACATCACCATTTCTTTGCCCTAAAACTCCTTTACCATCAGAATATCAAATGTGAAGTCGCATAACGTAGGCCCTGGGAAAAAGAGATACCAGCTAAAGGAGAAAAGTGCAAAGAAATATGCTGCGTCTCTGGGTTAGTCACGTTTTACATGATTCAGCATAAACTATAAGGAAAATTAAATTAAAAGATTCTCTTATGTTTGAGACCCGCGTCTGGCTGGAAGAGGAATACGGTACATACCGTTTGATGCAGGAATTGCTGTGCCCCTTCTCCAAAACGGTGGTATCAGCCTTTAAACCGATGCAGGCGGTATTACCGGTTCTGAGGAGAAAATACAGACCTTTATAGAGAACACTGCGCTGGTAAAGTAAAGAACAGAAACATGGATTTATTTGCTGTTGCTGAAGACGTAAAATTTCACTTTGACATACAAGAAAACAATCCAAGAGCTCCCTATTCTGCTCCAGGTGGAAGAAGAAGTAGCGAGCTCTTCTGAGTGTGTGTGTTAGTGTTATTGTTCAGCTTCATAATAATTTTCCTGTCTTGAGGAACTTGATTTATGAGTACAGCATTAAGAAAAAAGAATTTCTCGCTCAGAAAGGCCAGCAGTGTGACATGACGGGGCACGAATCGTGCTGTATTAATTTCCAGTTACTGTGTTGGCTGCATACAGCTACATCACAAAAATGAGATGCAAATTAACACATTATACTCGTTTGGATGTCTCACGGTGATTTTACTCTCTGTGTTACAGCCAGCGCACTCACGGTTCGTCTCCGCCGCCTCGGCACCGCTGACATTGGGAAGGTGGCCGCGGCTCCGCGCGGGAGCTGCCGTGGAGCATGGGGCTCTCCTGTGCCCGCGGCTGGGCCGGATCCGGCGCCCGGGTTGGTCGACAAGCCTAAACTGGTTGTTCGAAAGTTGGGTTCGGGGAACTTTGATGCTCAGCATCAACAACTTATTTCTGTAGCAGACTAAACGAAGCAGACTAAATTATCCCAAGAGTCACTGATGAGCACCAAGAGTTAAAATTTCAGTCCACCTCAGGTGATACAGCTTGAGAACATTAATACGGTGCACTAAGTCTTTTCTGCACCGACAAATTTAAAAATCATTTCAGAAGAAGCTGGTTTGAGAGCAAAATAGAACTTCGCTTTGCAAAATTTGTATTTGAAAAAAATGTTAATTGGTTTATGACTTGCGTTCTTCAGTATTTCTATGCTGCTTTTTTTTTTAATAGTTTTTCAAGTTTTTCTTATTTTCATAGAGCGGTCCCTGTGTAAGGGACAAGGGAAGAGACGCCCATACGTGTCCCAGTTACAATTACAGACATCGTCATCCATGAATTTCATGACTTTTTCATTTCCATTTCTCCTACTTAACATCATAAAGTGCCTGGGTGACAGTTGCAGCAACTGTTTACGTTATCTAAAATAGCAGCACAGTATTTCCACTGCATACCAACAAGAGCCAAGGCCTAGATTTTATAAACGTCTTCAAAGCAAACATTTAAGGCCAACTGCGAGACTTGGATTTGAAATTCTCACTCTGGTGTACAATGGCACTCGGTGTTCCAGTTGACTTTTACCTCCTTTTCAATATTGCAGAGTCATTCTGATACTTTTTAAGAAGACACGTGGTAAAGTACCCAAATCCCTCTGAACAGTGCAATCATTCTTTTAAACTTTTATCTGAAAAAATGGTATTTTACAGTCTGAGAAGGGCAGTTCCCTCCATCTAGATAATTGAGAAAGGGAGGCTTTCCACCGACCCCAGCAGGGTCGGAATCACTCTTCTGCTGGTGTTTTGATATGGTCTTATTTTTCATTAAGACGCAACAATAACCGGGAGAATCCTATAATTATTTCTGGGAACGAAGTCATTTTTAAACGGAGAAATTGTGCATCATTTCAGTCGTAATTTGGAACCCGACCACTTTATATGCCATTGAAAGCCTCATCTCTCACAAGGGATGTTTCATGAGACAAAAATTGTAATGAATTGGGATGAGACAAAAGCTCTGGCGAGGAGCGGATTCAAGTTGTGGAGTGGGTAAAATAACGTTCTCTTTAGGGTTGGAAAAGCTATCTTCTAGTTAGCGTGAAAAATACAGTTGCACGTAGACTGCAAAAGCATCTGAGTGAATGTCTTAAATAATTCTCAATAAAACGTGCTTTCTATGTGAGTTTTCTACATTCAGAAGTGGGATTGTTCGCAGGGAGAATACTCAAAACCGGCTCTTTTGATGTTGCGTTCACAGAAACAGACGCCACGTGATGCAAGTTCATACAGAACAAACAGAATTAGGACAAATGTTTGAAGACTTCTCGCAACAAATTGCTCACAAATAATTTATGGCGAGAATTACTTGCAGAGTGATTACAGCACATGTTTTCAAAAAAAAAAAAATCAAGAAAATCAATCTGCTCGTGGACAAATAATGAAAAGAGGAAGAGGAAAAATTCCTCCAACAAATATGAAACTGCAAATTATTCAGACAGCTCAGTTGGCAACAACCAGTTTTTATGGTAGTAGGAGCTTGTGGAGTAGGAGGTAACTGTATGCAGAATGATTGATTCAGTATCTTATATTGCAATTCTGGAAGAGGTTCAACATCTAATTTAAAAGCCATTTTCTTCTTTTTACCCAGTAAAGAAAACAAAATGATAGTCAGTGTCTGTGAGCTGTTTTGGACAGATAGAATCTATTTTGTGTCCATGCAGTGCTGTGGTCACTGACAACAGCTTGCTCATAAGAAAGAGCAGTTATTTATTAGGGAAGATCTCTCTTGCCAGAAAAAAAACCCAAAACCTGCCTGAGGAAGGATATTGCCATAGTAATCCTCTTTGCATCTTCCCATTAGAGAGTAAAGGATTTGCCCTTCCAGAAGAGACACATAATCGGTCTTAAATTCAGCGTATCTTTTCAGCCTTTGAGTTGCGGACTCTTGTGTAAACTGCATCTCCACCAGCCCACAGTAACAAAATGAGGGGTGATTTCCTTTCCTCTTGGCAGAACGCAAAGCACGCTTTGGGCAGCTCTCTCCTAAGACCACCTTCTGTCTCTTCGCCCCCGCGCCCCGGGAGGAAGCCAGCCACCCTCTGGGCAAGAGGCTCCAGGATGCCGCAGCAGGATCCCGCAGAGCTCCCTTCTGCTCAGGACAGAGGGTGACCATAGCGTGTTCTGTTTATGCCTGTGGCGTGGTGGATGCAAGTTCAGCATTCAAAACTCCATAACTCCTTACGCGTGTGTTCTTGATTCAATCTTTAATTCCTAATTTAATTCCTGAGCAGGCACATGCTGTCTTTCAAAGGCGTAGCAGATGCGAGGATGTCCATTTGATCCCTACTGCTTTACTTCACAAAAAACTTAACATGCTAATGCCGTAAATAAGCATTGCAACACAGTCTTTGAGTGGGTGATATCCAACGTTACTCCAGATTTTAGCCCGTGAAAGATTTTACAAGCTACTTTGAGCTAAGGGAAGAATAGTTTTCATTTGAAACAGTGATGTGTTCGTTCCCATAAATGCTGATTGCTGTAATTCTGTTGTATGTTCTTGGTTTAGTTATACTGAGCTGAGTTAGCTTGTTATAGCTTAACACTAACCATTGATTGTAAATTAATTTTACTATTTCTATGTTTTTAGAGAGAAAGCTACCAGGACTGATGCATTTCCATGTCCGCTGAAGGGAACAATGAAAAAAAGGTGTATTTCTGCAAGAATTTTCTAGGCAACCTTTTCAACAAAGGAAGGACGTGCTGCAGAAGATGATCTTCAGGGGCTACTTCATCAGCCCGTTAGGATACAGGGTGAGGATATCTGCATCCAGGTGAGCTGTGCTGAAACCACCTTTAATTTCTGCCCTTTGTACCTTTCCTCCCATGCTGGAAATTCACCTTAGATTCAAGACCGCTTGAAATGTCTTTGGATGGTAATGCCAGTCCACCGCGGGCGAACATTCTGCCCACCGTTCTGTGCTTTAGGAGCCCTTCACGCATCACCCACTCGTGCTCGGGACAGGAGCTCGGGGCACACAGCAGCTCATCACCTGCAAAGTACTTGTCAGAGGACAGCTAATGTGTTGGTGGACCAACTTCAACAATTTCACTACAAAAGAGCTTTAAATCTGAATATAGACAGATTTCTCAGCCTACTTCAGTCTATTAACTGCAGATACATATGTGGGTTGTTTGATCCAGGTCAAAAAAATCCACCACTGCCCTTTGCCTTTACCCTCCCCACGTGCAATTTTGGAAAGTTTGCCTAGAAAGGGTAAGAGAATGTTGAGCTGCTGCAGGTCCCCCCAAGCCTACCAGCTTTTTTTTTTTTTGCATTTGTTTAATTTGCTACATGTGATTAACTCCACTGCGTTTCTGCCTGGCAGAATCTGTGACTAAAAATATCCCATGAGTATACGTAGTATGCCGCAACACTGGCGGAAACTAAATACGACCATAGTCTTCATAATCACTGTTTTTTCCAAACATCTACTGCTCCCAGCAGACAGGCTATTTTAGGCTGTAAATGGAAATCAGCAAATGAGATTTTCTTTCCCTGCTAGTTCTTCTCCTGGGAATTTTAGTGCTTTTTCCTCTGTGCACCTACTTTGGGTGTTGGTGGCGGCTCATTGGTAATACCACTCTCTCGGAGGATTGGTCACTGGAGCCTGTTCTGAAATACACCACTGAACATGGGAAATAAATTCCACTAGTACCAACATATTATTTGTTGATACAAAATCGAGTGTTAGATCAAGCCCAGACCTGGGTAGCCTGATTTACTCCGTGACTGAGGGGACAGTTCACTCAATATTCAGGCTTGCAAAGTAAAGAAAGGTATTTCCTAGCTACCTGCACTTTCTGTTCTAATGTCGGTAATGTATTTGCATCTCTCAATTTTGCCCCCTGCCTTTTACCTCCTATTTGATGATTTAAGTCCCGTCACGAATGCAGACACCCTTGATTTGTAGACCTGTCGGTACCAGTGATGCCTGGCCTTGCCTCCGGTTTACAGCACAGTCAGTATTGTCTAAATCTTACGTATCATATGGATCCAATGCGAGATCTTTGCACGGTCTTTAAATCTGGGAAGTTCTAATTATCATTCTTAATACTTCATGTATTATGCATTTTTTTTTTTTTTTTGGAAAAAGCTTCGCAGTGTTAGGAATTCAAAAGATTAGGTTTTGCTACAGCAGCATGCAAATCTGAGAACTTGAGAACAAATCATAGTCTTTAGAATTAGCTGCACTTTTCTGATGCCCCAAATGGCATCGTGAAGGATTTTCTGCGCTAGGAAATACCCTAATTATTTCATAGCGTGGGTACTGCTGTGATATTACGTCTGTATCCCCCCCCATGTGATTGGATACTACTCACAAGCATCCTTTGACCTACTGAATAGCTGGTAATTTATTATAGTCAATTGTACTACAGAGAAGTGCTCTCTTTCTGCCCATATGCATAAAAAAACACTTTTAACCTTGGAAAAACATTAATTGTGCTATTTTCTTTGCTGAGGGAGAAGGAGTGGGCTTTTTGAGGAGTAAACCTATTGAGTGAAAGAATCTCTCAGATAACAAGGGTCAGCTCTGCCACTGAGAGCAGACGAAAGATTTTCAGAGAATACAAGAAAAAACCCAGTTGGTTTTAAATAAATAAACAGGGAAACTGCTTTGTGTCGCACCCAGACATCACAAATTGTTGTCATAATCATGATCACTCATTCTCATTCCACTTTGCTTTGCCATTTAGAGCGTTCACGTGCTTGACTTTCAGCACGGTCTGCTGCTGTTCACTGGTTTGACCTTAAAACTATTAAAATTGCAAAAACATTTAGAAAGTTGGAGAACTCCTACCTGGAAAAATCCTTGGAGCGCGATGAAAGATGTGAAGTGGGTGAACAACCCACTCTTCGATTTACTTGGTTTGAAAAGGTCCTGTCCCCCTCTGCCCCTCTTCTTGCACACCACCAGCTGCGTCTGCCCTTGCTCACGCTGCTGCCTCCGTTACTTTTCTGTGGTGGGCTCTCTTCCCTTTAGAGGATTTATTCACGAGGCTTCATCCTCATCCCTTTCTAGTCCTCTTTCTAAAGCAGCATGAGACACAGTGACTACCTACTGCCCACCTTCTTGCTCTGTGACCAACTCCAGATCATCTTTTTCACCATTAATCGCCTTTGTCTGCACATGTTTTACCTCTGTCTTTTACAAAATCCCACAGTTTTCTGTGTAAAATCCCACAGTTTTCTATGTAATGTCCCTCATCCCAGGACCCCCTTCTTCTTGAACCACCAGAGCTCCTCAAAATTAGAGGAGCAACAGTGAGCAGATGATACAGCTCATTAGGAACACAGCACACGGTATAACGTGGTTAGCCAGCGCCAGATCTGCTGTTAATTTTGTAGCCTTTTCTCCAGAGACCCCTTTGTCTTTTCACGTACTGCGCAGCTGGAAGCTGGGGATGGTTTTCTTCCCTTTGCCCGGCACCTCGCACCGCAGAGGATGTGACGGTTGCGGTCCCAGGGATGTTTAAGGCCCTGTACTTTCATTTTCCAAGTCCTTATCTCCTATGCTGCAGACTTACCGTCTTTGCCTTCCTCGTTCGTAGCCCTTCAGCTCCCCCGTTCCTCAGTTTTCCCTGTGCCGTTCCCCGGCAGGAGCCCGGCCAGGATAGATGGGACTGCTCCGGTGTTTGCTACTCGATTACTGTTGCGCGGCCGCATCCCGCAGTCCGGTTATCTTGCTGGTGGGATACTAAGCAAACAGGCGTACCCCACTGGCGCCTCAAAGAGAGTGCTTTAACTTAATCCTGAAAAGGTTAGTTATCCCGGAAAATTAACACACGCAATATTCACATAATGTACATAGGTGGGTTTTTCCCCCCCGTAAAAGGGGTCATTTAAGTCCTGAAAGGAAGAGCTGAAAGCCGACGCACGTGACTCCGTAGGTAGATCAAATTGCTTCTGAAGTAACACACTCTTTTTTCTCCAACTCTGAAAAATCCATCAGAGGAAAGAGGAGGAGTGGGGAACAACATCCCTGCTCTTGTCAGTTCACTTATAATTCCTACTGAAATAAAGGGTGGTAGAAGAGAGAGTCACAAAAGACAATAGGAAAAAATCTCCTTGCTAGCAAAAACCAAATAGTTTAATTGATCCAAAAGGCTGGTGAAAATTATATGACAAAAAAGCAAAAGCAGAATTTGAGAAAAACAGATCTATGGGAAGCTACCAGATTCAAGAATGAGAAGTTTCATTTTCATAGAAACGCCAAATATAAAAGAGCATCTCTGGTGGTAAAGTGCAATCAACAGGTTGGGGCTTTGCAAAATCAAGCCGTGGCCTTTTGTGGCATCTGTTAACGTCAATACTGTAAGAATAAAATATACAATATTTCATACAGGGATTGCCAAGAGGTTTTTAAGTGGAAGTGGTGTGGTTTTTTACAGGTTCACAGAACACATTTGCCTTTAAGTTTACTGTATTCTCAGCCAATATAAAAACACTCTTAAGTAGAGATGTTTCTCCCAAACTAAGCAGACAATGATTTGCAATGGGAAGAGGAAATTAAATAGCTTGATAGACTGCCATTCCTTCCTCTATCTGGTCAGTAAACTTAATTTTTACTTACATTATGTAGGTGTGAGCAAACAAGTCATATTCCATGAAATAAAGGTATACCTTACGTGAAACTGAAGCTCAGCTGAGCACATCTGAAGGAGCATGATGTGTAGGAGAACATGGGCTCAGCAAACCTTCAAAACGGACGCGTTGGGTTGAGCACCCTAAAACTGCGTCATCCAATCGCCACTGACTGGTTGGGAACAGTTGGGCTGACGTTTCGTACCTCGGTTGGATGTTCTTGTGGCGCTACTGGCTGCAGTGTGGTTACAAGCGCGTGAGCTTTGAGTACCACACAGCTATTAGCCAACAGGTGCAATAAAATCTGCTATTCCGATAACCACTGAAACGTCCCAAAATTATGCCTAAAGGGAGGCAATTGCGTGTCCATGCCTGTATTCACAGCGTGCTTCAGGTGTTATTTCATTGAAGATCCTATGGGCTATTAAGGAGAACACGTATCAAAACACGTATGAGAAAAACATCTTTTCTCAGAATAGAAATCAAGATCAGTAGGCAGAAAATCCTTCGCTACTTAAATAGGGCTCAAATATGAATGACAAGTGTGGGCTAATCCATCTGTCAGTCTTCTCCTACTATAGTTGTTCTGGTTGAACAAGGAATACTGTATTTTTGCTAACTATGCTTACTACGTATCGCCCCACACAAGGGGGTCCCATCGTGCCAGGCACTGTGCAGGCACAAGGGAACGGGTAATCCTCGTCCTGGACATCTTCAACTCTAAATAATGTGTCCCCATCTCCTGCTTTCTTACCCTTCAACTAGAGGTTGTTTTTCACCACTGACCTGTTGGGTAGTAAAAGGGTTCTGAAGAAAGCTGTATCATTGCTTTAAATAATTAAACTACATTGACTTGGATATTCTGAGAGGCCTCACTAATCTCAGCCTTCCCAGCAGTTCATAAAATAAAATAAAATAAAGTAAAATGAAATAAAATTTTATATATATATATATATGTCTAACTCACCGCCAGTTTTATGACCGAGCTCCTCTGCCACCTTCACCACTCACCACTCGGGACCAGACCTGCTGCTGCTCCGTCCTGGTAGCTTTGCGCTCAAGGCGACGGCAAGATCGCAGTTTATTTCAGCTGAGAATTTGACGCCAGGCTATTTTGGGACTGAGTGAAACTCGTCCTCCATAATTACTTTATAATCAGAGAAGAGTGCTTTCTAGAGCAGCTTGGTATAATACAGAATCATGCTTTAAATATTCTAGGCTGCGTAACAGCAAGAAAGGACGATGACCTGGAGAGTGCAGGATGATCACTTGGGAGTCCACAAAAATGCTCTGATATAAGGGACAGAAATAGTTTAACCAGGCCTGAAGTTGCTAGCAGGGGACCACAGAAATCAATAAGGCATATGGGAGAGCCGGACAGTGTACGACGTCTTATCTCCTCTATAATGGCACATGGGCTTTTATTTATTTGGAAAAGAAATGTACTTTAATGAATGAAATATCAAACTGTGATTATGTCTTCTATGCTGCAGAAAGGAGGTGAATATATTATTTATTGGGATCTTCCAGGTATTTTCCGTTTGTCCACGCACCGTGTCCGGTGTGTTTAATCAGAAATAGAGGGTGCAATCCCTTGGCAGATGTGATGCTATGTGCGCTGAGCCAGCGTGTGGGACAGCAGACCGCACGCCCGTGGTGCCTCCTAGCGCTGGGGCACGTGTTCCAGCACCTCCCTCACCCACAGTTTAGCAAATCACAGCTTCGCACACCTGATTTCCACTGAAAGATCACCCAGCGCTGGATGCGAGATGATCTCTACAGACCGTGGGGTACCGCTACGTTTCTGGGTAATACAAGAACCCAGAGCTGCAAGGGAGACCGGGGTGACATAGCTGAGGCCCCAACATCTGCGTGCCACTGGGCAATAGATGTTTTGGCCAAAGTGGTACAGGCATGACAGTGCTGTAGCCTGTGGCAAAAGACCAAGTTCATGCCTGTGACATGCACCAAGAAGAGAAGTCATCAAGAGCATCGGTTCCTGATGCAAATTTGTTTAGTGAAAATTGCTGGTTATCTTTAGGAAATGAAGATCATTGTGCAGGAGGACAAGGATAACCAGCTCTCAGTAGTCTCTGTTGCCTTGACCGAGTGAGGAGTTCCCATCCAAGCCTCAACTTGTGAGCAATGTTGCTGTGGGAACACCAGCCAGGACCACCAGCCAGACCCCCACGGTTTTAATGCTACTTAGCAAATCTCACTTCTATCCTGTTTCTGGCTGTGACCAATCTTCAGTGGCTGAGAGGATGGGAAAAAAATAACAACCCAAACCCCCACAAGTTAGATGATATAGCAACAGGAATTTTTTCTTATCTCCACAGATAACCAGCAGAAACCCCAGGACTCACACACTATAAGTCCAGTGGTGGTGGGAAACCAGCAACCCCTTCTCTTTTCAACTACAGCAGCCCACCAAATCCCCGAGGCCTCACAACAAAAAGCCATTTTCTGTCTTCAGGAATTTCTACTTAGTTGCACAATCCTTCCACGAGCTCCTCAGACCACCTCTGCAATCACAGGGCGCTCCAGAATTTCGCTCCTCACATTACTGTTAACTGTCTTCCAATTTCCAGTCTGCGTTTATTCATGACTAATTGATACCCATTTGATCCCAGGCTAACATTAACCTTTAGCTCATGCAGCTCTTCCTGCTTGATATTTACCCCCAAGGGTATTTATAAATAGTTGTCTTCTGTTATGCTTAGTTTGGTGGGGCTGAAAAAGTTAAACTGATGTTTATCAGTCATGGAAGCCCTTCCTGCACGGGAATGAATGTGTCCTTTCATCTGGTAGATCAGCCCAAAATAGGTCCTCAGTTTGCAAAACCACGGTTTTCTCAGTTACATGTAAAAGTCGCTTATTTTTTGTTTGCAGTTATAGTTATCAGGTATTAGAGCACAAGCCCTGGTCGTTTACTGAACGAAGACACTGCACTTTCCAGCTATGGTCTTGCTCTGCCGTGTTGCTCTCGTTCCCCACGGCTCTGCTGGCGATGACCAGCAAGGCAGAACGGTCGGCAGAGGGACCTTCAGGTGCCTTTATGGAGTAGCACGGGCAGAGCAGCCCCATCACCCGCTGCGGCGCTCCTCCCAGATGGGCTCTCCGGGCTCTCCATCATCACCAGGACCACAGCGACAATGGGCACCAGGAGGGGAAAGATGTCGCATTCAAGAGCGCTGGTATTTGACAAGCCTGGCAACGCTTGGAGTCCAAGTTGTTTTCCTCCACTAAGATCCCTTGGGCTGAGCAGAGACCAGTTGGCAGCCTCAAAAATACCTAAAATGGATTTGAAGTAATCAGGGATTTCCAGCACGGGAGCAAAGCGGTGCTGACAGCAGCATGTTTTTGGAAAGCACCTTGTTCGTAAGGTTGGCTCAGGCTTACCTGGACGTTAGGTGCGCATTGTGCAAGTGTCCCCTCAGCGCCAAAGAATTATTAATTGTCCTAATTGTCATCTCCCTCTGCAAAACTGTCTCTGCCTCTTTGCTACAAGATTATTAAAAAAAATAAAGCTTATCCTGGCAGAATTCAACTAGCAAAGAGCAGAGCCTCTGGGAGAACTTCCTTCAGTTTTGGTTAAATTCTCTGTGGCATTTGCTGACTGCTGTTTGTGCTCTCCCGTTCCCACACAGGCTGTTACCTTCACTCCATGCCCCTCCGTCCTCCTCCCACCTTGTTGCTCTTCCTTCCTTCAAGGATACCCGGCCGTCTCTCATGGAGCTCTTGCTACGGATCACTTTGTATTCCCACATGGCCTCAGCTCTGAGCAGGACACAGCCTCTGCACCACCCCAGGTGGTTCCCACCTGTGGACCTGGGACATCTGGAGAGGCAGGAGATCCACGTGATGCATTAAATACTGTAACAGTCCCCAGGCTGAAGCTGAAGAAGCACGTCTACCACCCATGTATGTGTTATATTTGTGTCCTCCATTGTGTTTACTCCCCACAAATGGAACCATAGAATGGTCTGGGTTGGAAGGCACCTTGAAGATCATCCAGTTCCACCCCCCTGCCCTGGGCAGGGACACCTCCCACCAGACCAGGTTGCTCCAAGCCCTGTCCAACCTGGCCTTGAACACCTCCAGGGATGGGGCAGCCACAGCTTCTCTGGGCAACCTGCGCCTGGGGCTCACCACCCTCAGAGTGAAAAATTTCATCCTAATATCTCATCTGAATCTCCCCTCTTCCAGTTTGAAGCCATTTCCCCTCGTCCTATCACTCCATGCCCCAGTAAAAAGTCCTTCCCCAGCTCTCCTGTAGGCCCCCTTTAGGTACTGGAAGAATGCAATAAGGTCTCCCCGGAGCCTTCTCTTCTCCAGGCTGAACACCCCCAACTCTCTCAGCCTGTCCTCACAGCAGAGGGGCTCCAGCCCTCGCAGCATCTTTGTGGCCTCCTCTGGACCCGCTCCAACAGGTCCAGATAAGTTTAACAGTAAAAAATCAGTTTAACAGGAAAAATATTTGCTAAGAATGCAACCAAAGCAATTATTCCTGCATGTTTGTGGAGCACCAAAGAGTCATCCCAGGGCGGGCGCGAAGGCAGGGCACTCGGCCAGGCAGCGATGGCCCTTCTGTTCGCCTCGTCCCCGCTGTGCCAGGGGCGTTGCCAGAGCAAAGCGGGGCCATCAATGAATTTAGAAAATAACCTTAAATAATACTGGAGACGCATTTGCTTTGGTGTGCAGAATTTCATCGTCTGTAGGAAATATTTCTACAAAACACCCCCCTGCGCGGAACGGTAACGCCCACAGCAGAGCGATGCTTTCCTTCAGTTTTCCCCCTTTCCACATTCTGCAACACAATTCAATAGGCTGCACTCTGGGAAGTGCCCCGACCCCGCGTTTTGGACCGATAACAAATTACGAGGTTAGAAACGTTTCTGAAAAACTGATGGTTGCGTTTTTGAAGTTAATGCCTGTTGAGTTACTTTTCTTCTAAACACACAAAGTTGCAAAATTCAATGTAAATAGACTCCTCCAAAAGCAATAAGTACTCCAACTTAAGGAAAACCAAATATTGAACTCTTTTAAGGAATGGCAACAAAAATATTCAGAAACTCTTGACGTCTCTTCAAAGGAAATTCCCTTCCTGTGTTACAGAATTGCTTTTTAGATCACTGTGCTGAAACTAGCAGGATTGAAAAATGTTTCTAGCCATCACTTAAAGAAAGGAAAAGGCATTTCTTTACTCTCTGTAAGATACGGATTTAGTAAATTTAAACCACTCAATGCTAAACTTTGCAAAACTGACTTTAAGTAGCTGAAGTTACACGGGATCGTGCTGCCTTAATTAAATTAATTTTCAAAGCAAAAGGCAGCATTAGAAATTTCACTCCTTAGAGATACAATATTTTCTGTTTTCAGACCTCCAGCGGTGGTTGGAGGTTATGAACTGCCTTATAGGAGAGCATCTCCCAGCAAAGAGCCCCTGGATGTCCGAGGAAGCACTCGCACGTACGGGGCTGATTGACTGTTACGGCTGCAGCCCGGCTCCTGGTGCGAGCGAGGAAATCCATCTCTGCCCATCGAAAGGGAAAAGGCGGCGTTTGCAGCATGAGACGGCACTTTCTGGGTGTAAGGGGAGCTGCGGGCTCCGAAAAACTGCTTTCCTAAGTGGAAAACATGGTTATTTTTCTTAACTTCCACCTAGTTACGCCACTTTTGACCTGTGCTTCGTTAAGAGCTGTCAAATTAAGAGTTGTCAAACGCGGTGATGGAGCCAGCCGGCAGTGGCTCGTGGCTACCTGCTGGCACCGGCCAGGCTGCGGCAAGTGCAACCTGCTCCGGAGCGAGCAGCACCGGGTTAGACCTGACGAGATGCACGTGGCTACCGTGGCTAGTCCCGGCGAGGCCGGCTGTGCTGCTCCAGCTGCTGGCCTTGGCCCTCAGGAGAGCTGCCTCGGTGTCACGACGTGAACACCCCCACCATGCTGCCGCAGAGGGCACGGCGCTTCCCCGGCTGGGCGTCCCGGTGGTCCCGCAGCCCACGTCAGCCCGACCGGTGCTCAGCACCTCCCGGTACCTCCTGTACCGCAAAGGTACCCCGTACAGCCGGAGGGGGCAGAAAGCAGGGGATGCCATCGCATCGGTGGTGGCAGAGGGGCTGTGGCCACACCAGGGCATGGGGGGGGCCCCCCTCCATCACCCCCCGGCAACGTCCCAGCTGCTGCGCAAAAGAAATCTCTTGCCTCCCAAAAGCGATGAGCGCGATGCACAGAGAAAGCTCTTTTCCCTCTCGGGGTCAGCAGACGGCACCGCTTCCTGCGCTCACGGGGAAGGAGCCCTCCGTTGTCACTGCAAATTATTCCCCTTTAAGCACCGCCAAGATTCCTTATTTGTTTGGCAGACACCAAGTGACACCCTCGCCGCAGCGCGCTGCTAACGCCGGCGGCTCTTGGCCTCGGCACCCACGGGCGGACGGGGCCCCTCTCCCCTTTCACCCCCCCGGGGTGTCGCGGGGACGGCTTTGCTGGGCAGTGAGCCGGAGTTCAGTGACACAAAAAGGTGATTCTGAAGAATGACAGGTATCACCGTAGATCCACCACCTCTCCGGGGCTCACTCTCCTTAGAGGGACCCTTTTTTTTTTTTCTTTTCATATGTAAAAAATAATTAAAATTTGAAAAAATGTCCTACCTGACTAACAGGTAACGATGCAAAATCCCGAAAGCCATAAGTAGGAGATGTAGCACAGCCTCCGAATCCCCCAGTGCTGTGCATCCCAGCTGGGGTCCCGCTGCTCTCACACCCCAGACAAGGTGGAGGAGAGGGATGGACCACCGGGACCACTGATGCTCTGCAGGATCAGTTTGTACGAGAACTGGGGGGGGTTCATCTTCCGTGACAAAGGGAAGAAGTTAAACGGTCCCCAGGAGGCCCTTTGGTCCCCTTGTCTCAACGAGGGGCAGCCCTGCAGGAGCCCCGTGCCCACCACCCTCCCGGAGCAGCAGAGCCCCTTCAGCCCCCAGCCCCCGTCCCTGCCACGCTAACAACGGGGAGGGGGTGGACATCCAGCGCTGCCGGACAGGCAGGGACCCCGCACACCCTCCCGCCGCTCCCCTCCGCGGTGGTGGCACGGAGGAGGCCCACCAGCGGCCAAGGGGGAGGCTGCGGTGCCAGCGGCCGACAGCTCTGCGTGGGGCGAGGGGGGACATTCAAGCTCCCCTTGTACCTTGAGACGAGCTGCTGAGCACCCGCGTCCTCAGCCCAGCTTCACCGGGGGGGCAGGGAGCGTCTCCCCCGTCCTCGCTCCCCGCTGCGGGAGGAAGGCAAAGGGCTGACCCCGCACGGCGCTGTGCTCCCCGGCGCGGGATGCCAGCGCCAGTGCATCCTCCTGGGGAGACACCGAGGGAACGCGACGACGCAGCTAATTTCAGGAGGAAATAGGTTTTTACTTTGCTTCAAATTTCTCCTTAAATTCCCCCGCGCCCGTAGCAGAGCAGGACTATTGCCAAGGGCAGAGCAGCAGCTGATCGGTAAACAGGACACCAATGGGGGACACTAAATCTTCTAAACCCTTCCCTGACAAACGCCAGCGCGACCGCTCCCCTCTCACGCAAAAACGATTGGGTTCCTCTCATCGCTCCCGGGGCTCGCGCACAGATCCTGTGCTTATATTAAGGTTTTTTTTTTAATAAAAAATGAGCTCGCGTGTCATTGTGCAAGCGACCTTCTCACGGCCGAGGAGAACATTCTGTCCACCCGCTGCAGCTGGTACCGCGCGGTGTTTATTGCTCTCCATCCCTCCCGGGCTTCTGCGGCGGGGTGGGGGGGAGAGAGGAGTTTTGCAGAATTTCCCCCCTCCTCCATCATTTTGCCACCTTCTTTTTTTTTTTTTTTTTTTTTAAACACAGCAAAGCATGAACTCAGAAAATAAACATTTTGATTGGGTTCCTGCCACGACTAAAGCAGCGATAAGGAATGCAGCTCGGCTGAATCACGCTGGCTCCCAGCTTTATTTTCGCGGCTCAAAAGAGATTTTCCAGAGACCTTTTCAATTTTGCGAGGACGTTTCTGGGCAATTAAACGATTCGTGAACTTTGCCCGGTCTTAAGATACAAAACTCATCCAAGGAGACGCAACAGTCAGGTTTGATATTTAGGAGGACTGCAGAAACCGAGTCTATCTGATCCCGAGTATTATAAAAACAAGGCCCGGGGAATAGACTGCTGCTTTCAGTTTACTTAATTAGTTTATACACCGAAACTACGAATAAAAGGGCTGTGCAGTTGCTTTGGCTTTAGTAGTAACCCTGCAACCATGACAACAGTAAAGCATTACTGAATCACCATGACAAAGAACGGGCGAGGAGGGCTGCTGCCACCGAAAAGCGAACTTGGGCCCCGGCAGAAATTCGGCGTACACCGAAAAATACGTCCCGCCATCGGTGCTGTGCTTCAACGCTCCCGGCTCGGTGCTCTGGGAAAATAAATATTCTGGAATAGGTTTTGGGCAGCTCACCAGCGTCCGTGTCGTTTCATTAACCGTCGGTAACAGCAACGCCTCGCAGAGCCGGGACGTGATGCAGTTATTTCTTCAAAACATAAAGAGATCTGAATATGTACAGGCCGGCGCCGGCCCTGCCTCCCTGCCTGCCTCCCTGCCTGCGTCCCTGCCTGCGTCCCTGCCTGCGCTGCCGGCCCCCCGCCTGGCCGCGCTGGGGGATGCTGAGGGTTTTGTCCTAGATCTGATTAAAAAGGACAATGAAAAAAAAATGCCACGTTTGCTCCTAACCCTTCCAGCCGGTTCCCACCCTCGTAAGAAACAGACTCAGAAAGGAGTTGGCAGCCACAGGGACGACGCTTTGGCGCGGTGTGCCGGTGTGGTGCCCCTCATCCCACGGCACCCTCTTTGCTTCTCTCCTGCCCCCGCCATCCATCAGCCCCCCACCTCCCCACGGCCCTGCTCCGCAGGCGGGCACGGTCCCTCCAGATACCCGGTCTGTGCCGGACAGGGAGCAGAGGGGAAGGGAAGTAGAAGGAGCAGGAGGAGGAGGAGGAAGAGGAAGGAGGCGAAGGAGGTGAAGGAGAAGAAGGAGAGGGAGGAGAAGGAGGAGGAGAAGCAGAAGGGGGAGAAGGGGGGAAGGAGGAGGAGGGGGAGGAGAGGGAGGAGAGGGAGGAGAGGGAGGAGA
>VUYV01000197.1:589819-602828 GCA_008711295.1 Anarhynchus alexandrinus | reverse complement strand
TTCCCAAGGGAAAAAAAAAAAAAAAAAAGTAGAATTCTTCCATAAACTCTAATTATCGGTTTACAAAAGTGCACAAAACACGAAGGGCAACGTTACTCTTCTGGCTGACCGTACACCTCCTCGTGACCGAGACGCACCTCTGCCCACACGCCGCAACCCGACTAAAGCTGTGCTGCCGTGGCTGCATCCACAGCCTCGCCTGCTTTTAGGATAACGCATCGCGGAGCGATTTAGGGTCTATCGAGTGGATCAGAATTTGGATCCCACACAGACTTAAAATCTCACCTTGCTTTGCCCAGTGCTGCGTTGGTACCAGTGTCATCCTCCGTGTGTCCAAGTGGAGACAAGCTACGGTCCACATATTCCCTAAATACTACAACCGAGGAACATTTTGGTACTTACTCTGCATTTTATGAGTAGATCTCAGAAGGATCTGACAGATCAACCTCATATTGTTCTTCTGGATTCATTTGTCAGAGCACAGAAGCTGTTATCCAAACGTAGCTGCTTGGTTAGTCTCAGGGAAATCTTGGCTCTCCAGCCCCCAAAGCTGGGCTGTTGGGAGAATTTGGGAGCCCCTACAGTCGGGCTCTCAGGGGGTTTGGGAGCCCTCAAAGCTGGGCTGTCGGGGGATTGGGAGCCATCACTTTGTCTCAGCCAAGAGCTAGAAAAACATCTTATTTGGTGTATTAATAACTAAGCTCGTACAGCAGCGGGGCTGCCTGTTAGTACGCCCACCAAGGCTTTACCAACTAGCTATCCCTCTAGCTGTCGTCGAAGCCTGAGGGGTGGCTGGTAACTTCAACTGTTTTTCCTGGAGGATTACACACTGATTAACAGATCACAGAGAATCTTGAAGCTGAGGCCCTACCCCAGGACATCCCCAAAGACAGTTTGAATATCTAAAGATACCCCATATCAATAACCCAGAAAATCTTTATTNTTGTTTTTTTTTTTTAAAGGGGTGTTTTTTCAGGACACCCTTTTTAAAGGGGTGTTTTTTCAGGACACAGGACCGTATGAACTACAGTGACTCACAGGTGGCATGGGAGAATATTTTTCAGTGCTCAGTGTTAGTCGTAGACTTCCTGAGAGGCAGCGGCATTGGTGGAGGACCCTCCTGGGCTTCCCAAGAACTTAAGCCAAGCAGCAAAGGCAAAGGGTGAGCTCCAAGGTGACGTTTTTTAGTGACACCATCCAGGAACACCGCAATAGCTTCAGCACGTAGTTACACCATTTTAGGATGACAAATATATATGAGATGTTCAGAGCCGACAGCGTGACTGCTGGCGGCTCCGAGCGGACAAATGGAGCTGGAGACATTACCAATGTCTTGAAATATTCATGGGTGCAATGAAGAGAGCTGCTTTAGGTGCCCCTAGCTCAGCACTGCTGTTCCAGCCAGCCAGCAGGGACAGGACAGACACAGCAGCCCCATCTCATCACCTCAGTAAAGAAATCAATGTGCATGTCAAAAAAAGGAGGCCGAAAACAATTCCCACCCAACAACCCAAGGGGCTCCATCGCAGAAAGGCCAGGGGCTTGCTGGGAGGCGGACATGGCTGTCCACCCACGGGTCCCGTGCCTGGTGCCCACCGTGCACTGCTGAGCTAACCGCAGGTATGAAGCGGAACAAGCACGTCCAGCCTCCGCGGGAGAAACCGCGTCAGCACCTTGATGGAAGCAGGGACCGCACAGGGCATTTCGGAGCCAAGTTAAAGCTCGAGTCTTCGTCATGTTCCTTTTCACTCTTACGTGCTGCGTTAAACCTCGTAATGGCCACACTCACCTGCATGGGCTTTTGATTATGGCCCGCAGAAAATATTTCTGATTAAACTCTGAACCCTAACGTTAGCTTGGCATCCCATGGAGAGGGGAACACTTGTTACTGCTCTGCAAGGAAGAGAGAAGCTGGAGACAGCGGGTAGGGAGGAAAAGCACCAAAGCCCAGCTCTTCCTCCGCAGAGAATCCCAGTCAGCGGTCCGGACCGGAGGAGCTCAAGGACCCTTAGCACCTCACGGGGCTTTTCTTTCAAATTGCAATGCAAGCAGTAAATACATGGGCTACACCCCACAATGGAGCAGCCTTTTGCAGAAGAGATTTTCTAAAGCTAGGTGGACTTGGCAGAGGTGGGGAGCGACCACCGTTCAGGTGGTTGCCACAATTTCCACTCCTGATCTTTAATCCTGATACTAATTCTTATATTTAATCTGAAAATAATCAATTCTTTTCAAACTACCTGTGTGGAGACAGAGGCCCGTTGGCTTCCTGCAGCCATAGGTGGGGCCGTGGAGGAGCCCAAGGGTCTGCAGGAGGAGCGAAGAGGGTCAGGCATCAGAAAAACTGATGAAGGCTGCCCACGCTGAAGACCACCCGGACCCCAGGAGAACCAGCACGGAATTTCCCTGGAGAAAGCAGCCTTGTAAACTTTTAGGGAATAAAAAAATCTCAGGTGAGGGCACAGTGTTTTGTTGCCACGATCGCTGGAATAGCAACTCATCCCTGGACACAACACCCTTGTGCCCCGTACCCAGCACACCGGCAACGCCGGCGTGCGGCACCGGCAGGCGAGGGAGGTGTATTCACAGCCAAGGGAAAGATGGCAGCAACCAAAACAGAAAATGAAAGGTGCAGCGCTCGGTGGGACCCCACATCTCCCACCCGTTAAAAAGGGAAATGGATCTGGTCCCCCCTACAAGCAGAAAAGGCCAAGGCAAGCCACACCTCAGCGACGGCCTCCACCACTTATCTAACCCCCGCTCTCATGCGGGAGATCAGTCCCATTTCCTGAGACGGGGACGGGACGGGACAGGACAGGAGGCACCCCAGAGAAGCACAAAGTTAACACAAATACATGTATTTTGGCCCTGGGGCTTCAAAACTCTGAATTTACAAAGTGTCTGAATGGTTCTTTGCTTCATGGCTCTTGAGCTCCAGCAATGCATCTAAATCCACCTGCGCTCTCATCACCCTCGCTGGCGGGCAAGAGAAGCCGAGGTGGAAAGGAAATAGGGAACAACGGCATCAAAATAAGATTTATTATTTAGAACCAAGATTTGGAAGAGACAGACATGGCAGATAACAACGAAACAATACGCCAGGCTCCAGCTGCGAGAAAGGATGGTACCGAGAGGATTATGGGCAAATAGAGATTCCTATTTTTCTGGTATCAAAAACAAGAGTGAAAAGGTCAGAACATCACGGTGTGGAACTGCCTAAGGGGGAAGCAACTGAAGTCCTTAGGTGCACAGCACAGCAGCAGAGGGTCGGAAGAGTTTGGGGCCCAAACGTAACGGCAAGAGCAGCACTCTTTCCCGCTCCTTAGGAACAGTGCTAAAGCCCATCTTTCTAAAAAAACCAAAAAGTTGAGTAGTCCTTTATAATAAATGATTACTCGTGAGATTATTGCTACAAACTACTTTGTACAACACCTCAAGCCAGGAGACAGCTGAAAACCATCCTCAGAGAATCAAGAAAAAGAAATCTCCCACTACGTAATTTTAGCTTGTTGAAGGCACTTTGAAGTCTTTTAAAAATTGCTCCAATTACCGACTCGTCTGTAGAAGGATTTTAGTCCTACGTTTAAAATTAGAAGTGACTCGAGAACTGTATTTAGCTCTGGCAAGAAAACGCGGCTGCTCTATAAGAAACAGAAAGAGGTAAAAAGGGAAGTGACAAGTACAAACTTACTCTCCGGTGAAGTCTCTGTAGTTTCTTTACTTGATTTAAGCGGATTTAAAAGAGAGTATTATCTTTACAAAAGAACTATGAGAAATTTAAATGGAATTGGAACTTATCTTCCTTGTACTAGAATCTGAATACGCGTGCCTAGCTCATCTTTTGGAAATTTACTTAAATTACAATTAACTGTGTGAAACTAAAAGTATTTGAAGGAGTGCCGCCTCCTCCTCCCTCTTCTCCAGCCGCTGCTCACGGGAACCTGGCTCACAACAGAAGGGAACAATTTGGAACAAAATCCTTTTCCCCCAAAATAATTCTCCTTTATTTTTTTTTTTTTTTGCATAACATTTTTGTATTTCCAACTATAAATAAAAAAATGATTAGAAAGAAGTTACAAAATTGCGTCGAATGGACCAGAACGGCACAGAATTTCTCACACATGATAAATCACTTCCCATCTTCCTCTTCCTCCTCCTTAGCCGCGGCGGGGCCTCGCGCTTGGCACCGTAGCTGAGGGGGCCACGTGTCAGTCGCTGACGATCTCATTTTCAGAATCTACAAAAAAAAGATATCCATATATGGATTTCACGTATAGGAAAACCCAAACAAAACCCCAAAAGGGGCCACATGAGCTCGTGGACCCGGAGCGCGCAGAAGATGCTTCTGCCAGAGCGCGCCAGCCGCTGCGCGCGTTTCGGGTACCGCAGGGAAACAGACACCGAAATCCTCCGTTAAGACATCACCCGTGTGGTACTGACAGCTTAGAAGCACAAAGGTATTTATGCCGGTGGCAGAACCCAAGCACCTTGCGGAGTCCCCTCCGGAGTCCCGACTCCCGCGGGGGAAGAGCTACTCTCCTGGGAGGCAGAAATAGAGAAAGCCAGGAAAGGCGCCCCGTGTTCGTCTCGGTTTATGGGACTCCGTTGCTGAGTAAGGAGGGGAGAGGGACGCGGCGCTGCGTGCCAGCCGGCGGCTGCTGCAGGGATGGTGGCACTGCTGGGGCAAGCCGTGGGCACCGGCCCTCCTGCGCCCGCAGGCTCGGCAGCGCGGCCCCAGCTCGCCTCCCTCGTCCGACGGAAACGGAGCCAAGCCTAGGATCCTCCTCCCGCCGGGGAAGCAGGGATGCCATACTCCGTGCCAGCAGAACACCAGGCAGGGATGGGATCCATCAGCCCCCACCACCCTTGGCAGGCCGCAGGGCGAGACGGCCGGACACGAAAGGGTATGGAGATGCCGAGGGCTGGAAATGACAGTTACCAGAGTAACACGCGAGGAGGGCGCCGAGAGCACAGCACGAGGCCGAAGCAGCAGCAGCACAGGATGCCACCACGCGTCCCCCGCATCCTGTGGTACGCGCCCCACCGGTACCCATTGGCTGTGCTGGTGACAACGCCCACAGTGAGACGCACCAAAGCCCTTCGCTCTACGGCACAGAAACATGCACACTGCTATTGGATCTGTAAGCATCTACGGGTTTTACGTAGCGTACCGTTTTTGCTAGATGCAAAAAAAAAGCAGTGAGTCTTTCAGTACAGCAGGGAGGGCAAGGGACATCGGGGAAACGCGCACTGTGCAAACAGACGTCGTCTGTGTTGGGCATAGCTCCTGGTGGGTCTCCACGTGGCAGGCTTTGCTTTTATTAAACGCGGTCCCAACTTTCCCCCTCCTGTATTTCTTGCTCTGCCTGCTCGTAGGAAGAATCGCTTTCAAAGGATGTAAAATCATGTCTCGATCGCAATTCCTCCCTCAGCTTCTGATCAACATCACTTCTGCAGATCCACCTGAATCCACCACCGTTCTCAACATCTGCTCGCTATTGATTACCAGCATGTGGCACAGGAGTTCATCCAGGAGAATAAAACAAGGCAAAATTAATGATCTCCAGGTAGTAGGGAAAAGCCTTAAGAAGGGAATGGGCCTGACCCCTGGTTACACCACCCGTCAGCCAAAACCAGAGCAAGCCCTCCTGGTGCAAACCCCCACAGATGCTTAGCCCCCATCCCATGGACAACCTCTTGACTTCTTATTCTGAAGTCCATCTGAACTTTCAAAGACTGAAAGCACTGAAGAGATCAGTGAACTCTCTTATAAGCAAAATTCTCTCTGTGCTGGGGAGAACTACAGGAACAGGGCGGTGATTGCACACCTCGTAGCTGCTGACTCACAGCGAGAACGGTATTAGATATAGCCTATGTACCCTGGTAAACAAAAACTGAATGCTGAGGAAGTTTTTGCCTTACTTGCAAAGTAATTAAAAAACCCAACACATGAGTAAACACTTTTTTTGGAGTATTTCATGTCAGACCTAAAGAACACTCGTTTGAGAAGGACTGGCAGCTAGTTATTTCTTTAAATTTCCTAGGTTTTTACAAGGTGTCAAAGCCCTGAATATCCCAGAAAAACTACAACAGACACAAAAAAGTCCCCAGAAGAGTGGCTCAAGCAGCTCTCACCATGCCTGTCCTGTCCCTTGAAGCTCCTCAAGAGCAACGGTGCTGTAGCCACACTCAGTGCTGCCTCAATAATGACAGGCAAAGTACGGGGATCTGCGCCTTTCCAAGGGAAAAAGGAAAAAAAACCACCCTGACTTTTCCTTCTGCCTTGTTAATGTGCAAACACAACACCACACTAAATATACGCGGTGCATCCATCCAGTGGCACTACATCACAAGGAATTAATCCAAGCTTCCCTTGCTCACCAGAATTTGAAAACCCAAGAACTAGTCACAAGGATTTCGCTGTGAAAACAGATACTTTTATGAAAACAGGTCGTCTTTCTATGCATAGCTTCTCCACGCTTACCAAGCAAAATCTGAAGCTTGACGAGGCTTTGCGTGGAAGGCTGAATGCTTGGATTACACAGCCTCTAAACTTTTCAGGTGAAAGTTATTTCAAGGGAGAAGCTTTACAGTCAAGTATAGATCCAAGCATATATTGCAACAATCCTGATAGTACACTATAAGTATCACTCTGAAAAAAAACCCAAAAAGCAGAAAGGACGAAATAATTTACAAAAGCTGCTGTCTCCCGCTATAAGCTTGACTTTCAGATGAATCAGTTACAAGTAATCTACCGACAGGGCTGACGTCAGCATCACAGTACGTCCAAATCCCTCTGAGCAACAAATTCGTTCATAATGCAGAGTTTGTAACCTGACGGCTCCTAAAATCCATTTCATTACATTGCACACTTCTGGAGCTTATTTGCATTAATGAAAGAGCCAGCGCGGTCAGGGCTGGAACATCACCTTCCTGCTGCATCTGCAGGGACGGCTCCACAAACAGACCTACACGAAAAAGCAAACATCGCCGTAGTCAAAAGTCACCCACACGTGTAAGTCATCACACAATTCCCATCTGATCAACGGTTCATTTCAGGAGTATATAGACAGGAAAATAATTACATTTACCAGGTTGCTTCAGAAGAAACAGCACAAGGCTCAGCACACCAGACAGCTCGCCCAAATACTCAACTGAAGGCTGCCCAAGCGCCAGCCAACCACAGCCCAACACCACAAATCAAAGCAGTGCTCCTCAAGGATTCAATCAATAATAAACAACCATAACGAGAAACTCCACGTGATTATGGTTTCGCTCTTTTATAAAGTCAATCCCAGAGCAAGAGATTCATCCATCTGCGACAACGAAGAGCACCCGAACTCCCTGCTCGTATAGTCTGCCCACATTCAGCAACCAAACTCCTCTCCAGCACTGCCATCCTTCTCCACAAACATCACCAGAAATCGGGGACTGAGAAGGGCAGACGAGGAACCGGAGAAGGCAAGGAAACCTTACTAAGGTACTAAACACAGTCACGAACATTTGTGACTTATGTCTCCAAGCCAATGCTTTCAACAGCATCGATGGAAAACTCAAGTGGGGGCAGTAGTTTGCAGCACGGCAGAAAACTAGGTAGGTTTTTGCCAGGTTAGCTAACATCAGAGACGTTAATCTTCCTTACAAAGACTTGAACCCTTTACTTAATTTGGGGGGGGGTCACAGGGAAGGCAATGCTGAGGGCAAATCATTTCAGAAGGGAGACTTCCGATTACAACTCTCCAAAGTCAACTTCCAAAGAATGTAGGAGGACGGATGTTTCTCCTACTCAAACATGCGCTAACTGAACGATACCGACACAGACCCACCAAGCGCTAAGTCCACAGGGCTTGCTTGGAAAAATTATGTATCTTTTTGGAATTGAAAATAGTGCACTGGGATGACAAAAAAAAAAAAAAAGCTTGAAGGGCAAGAGCAACTATTGACAAAGCCAAGTTAAACCAGTGACTGATTCAAAAGTATTAGTGATTTCCTTCCGCAAATACCACATGGCAAAACCCGCAACTTGATTAAGAAGGTCATTTCAGAAATACTGCCATTTCGCATGAGCGCGGCCTATGCCCAAACACAAATATCTCTGTAGGAGCAAAAAGATCGCCACATGTGGCCTATTCGATACCAGCCAACGTCAAATATTTCAGAGAAAAGTAAAGAAGTTATACAGTAGACAGCAAAAGAGAAGCACTTTGGAGATCGGTGTAAAGTAATAGTTAAGTAATATCTCCTCATTAAAGTTGTGGAATGAAGACCAGAGTTATACAGGCAAAGAAGCTGCAAGGGACAATTTTACATCATTCTTTTGAATTAAATCTGTGTCAGGGAAGGTTGAATCAGGATTTCCAGAAGAGCCTTAAACCGTCCCAACGTTTCTCCCTGCCATCTCCGGCTCCCCGCTGTGCATCCCCACGGCAGACAGACACGTGGCGCCGGCGGCAGCGGCTCTCCTCCCCGCCCAGCCCCGCTCCGAGCAAGCCAGGGATGCGGTGGGAAAACGGGATGCGCTTACACATGTAGATGCTCCACCATGATGTACGGCAATCGGAAAGCCAAATTAATGGCATATGGGCAAACTTAATTTGGCATTTGCGAACTACTGGGCGCGTGACTTGGCAGTTTAAAACATTCTTTCAATTTTTGTATTAAGCTTCTGTAACTTCTACGAGATTGAAAATTGGGGGATCTGCGAACTCCCCCGTCAAAACCTCGTATTTGAAGCGGAGGACCCGTACTGAGGTCACACACGTCTTTGCAGAGCAGCGCTGGGAACGCCGGGAGATGGCAGAGAGAGGGGACATGGCTGCTGGCCCCCGGCCGGCGAGGCGAGGAATTCTACCCAGCGGGGTTTGCCCCCTGTTCGCCGCACATCAAAGCAATATTCAGAGTCAGGAATAAAATCAGTTCGGTTCTGGGATCTGCAGAGGAATGCCTTTTTGGGTACAGACCCCCACACCTCCGACGGCGCAGCCCGGACCCCTCAGGTCCCTCTCACTCCTTTGCTCACCTTTTGCTCAAGAAGTTGTCCCATTTATTTCATCTCATGTCATTTGCTTAATTGCCACTGAGGGTCAGAGCACCCTTTGAGAGGATGGAGGGTAAGAAAATGCAGCTTGAGGTTCACAGTCAGAAGAACTGCAGCCGAGACGGCGATCACAAAATTAAAGTCACGAATACCGAAATGCAAACATCAACCTCCGAGCCGTTATTTGGCCCCCAGTACCAGCTAAAGAAGCAATAGTGAGGAACGCACCCACCAGAGATTTGGAAGCGGCAGCGAAGCCCCTCGCTGGCTCTGCCGGGGCGCGCGGCGCAGCCGCCGGACCAGGACCGGGGGGACATCCCGGGGCACCCGCTTTCGAACGCAAGGCAGCACAGACAGCGAGGCCGCGGGGCTCAGAGGCACAGGAACACAGCGGCAGAAGAATCCAACCTCTTCCTGCACCTCCTTCCCTAATTTCCCCTGCAGCCTACAGCAACGACAGCCACCGCCAAGAGGCTGCTTGCCCCGGGGCCGAATTTCATATCTTCGCTTCCCCACATTTAAACGATGCCAGGAACAAGTTAAAAGGGCTTCCCTAGGAGAGACAGAGTCCACGCGCCTCTTTCATCACCTCCCAAACTCTAGTGTCCTCGTGCGTACCACCAGCAGCACCGCAGGTACCATCCGCTTACGGGAACCCCCGTGCCGTTCCAGCCCCCCCTGCGCTGCGGCAGCGTAACCCCAGAAACCCCGCAGCCAGCAGGGGATTTCAAACAACGTAAGCTGCGAGGTGGCACTATGCCACTTCTGGAGCACCACCGCGTCACTTCTACAGCTGCCCAGAGGTGGGCACGTGTCAGTTAACGGGCAGTACCCGAGAAGGAGCGGAGGCATCGCGTCTGCTCCTTCTACCCAAGTCAAGGGGTAAGAGTCTGGAAAAAAAATGTAGAGTTACCCGGAACAGCTGGGAGTGGACACAATTCTACGTTTTAGAAAAACACCGGGTTTTTCACACAATTTTCAAGCAGAAAATGTTTATTTTTCTTCTTTTTAATCTATACAATTTCTCGGGGTTTTTAGTGCCACTGACTTTGTCAGTATACAAGGGATGGGCTATACAACAGGCAATAGCGACATAAACTGTAAGATTCAGTGCAAGCCGAAGGAAAACTGGTGTGAGAACATATTTTCCATGTTTGCTCATGAAGCATACAGACATGAATCTAAAAAACCCAAACAAATTAAAGATACATGTTACAGAGAACAGAAATCTCTTACTACAGTAAGTATTTTGCCCAGGCAGAAGACTCTGCATAATTGTCTATAAAATTCAATTCTAACTGAATTGATGGAATAATATATTCAAAGGGTACAAACAAAATAATTTAGACAGATATAATGCTCAAAGTACAATAGAACTATACAATTCACAGCTTGGCAGCACAAGACGTCTCTGCCCTTCAGCAGACGGTATAAATTGTCATCGCAGTAGAGATAGAGAGCAACGTGCCTTCAGGCGGGAGCGCGGGGTCCAGCACCGAGCCTGCGACGCCCTCCCTTCGCGCTTTCCAGGGAAAGGAGAGGAGGAGACTTACCATCAGCAAATCAGTTTGAGCGGTTGTCTTGTGCCTTTAGACCGAGAGGTGGTGCAGGCGGAGACTCTACGCACAGTAAAATGGGCAAAAAAGCAACTTTCGAAGAGGAGAGAGAGAGGTGCCCATGCCACCTAGAGTGCAAACTTAATTACAACTTCAAAAAAAGAAAAGAAAAGAAAAATTCCAAACAAAAGGCGGCGAGACTCCAAAACTGATGTGGAACAGATAGGAAAAAGAATAGCTTCACATTTTTATTCTGGTTTAGCGGGAATACTGCTAGCACATCAGCGGCAAAACACCATTCTTGACCTCGGTGGGCGAACCGAAGCCAGAACACGCGCAAGTGCTGTACTTACAGGTAACCTGGAGACGTGCTCTCCTACAATCGAGGTTTCAGTTAGATTTTTTTTTTTTCCCACTTATGAAACATGCATGAGTTTGTAATTTAACTAAATGAAAAAAGCCCAGCAGGGGAAAGAAAACGTTACCCAATTTGCTGCTGATCCAGAAGAAAACAGTATTTGCCTGCCTGTTAGAGAAATAAGTTGCCGTCTACAACAACTTTACCAAAGACTGGGGAAGAGAATGAATTGCACTGCCCGAAGCTATTACCTGTCCTTATATACAACTTACTGGGATCGCTCTGTAAATGCTCCTATTTTAAAATGTGCATTTCACTACTCCTTGTACAAACACAAACAACTTTTTGATCGGCATCTCACACAAACCTCACCTCACAATTATTATTATTATTATTATTTTTTAAAAAAAAGCTTCAGAAGCAAAAATTCAACCCATGAATTAAAATAAAAGCATTTACAGCAGAATGAAACCGATGAAGAATGCCAACTGTAAACCTTCAAGGTCTTCGCAAATAAAAAAGAACTTCAACTCACAAGCAGATTGTAAATAAAATACACCTTTCAAATAATTTTACATCTCTTTCCAGCTGGAACTGAAAAGCTGAAATTCAAGGCACTGTACTCCTGCAGGGGTTAGTACAATTTGCTAGTCATCAATTCAAGTACATCGACTTTAAGGATCGCCAAATGTAAAACATCAGAACACAACAGAAGAAAGTGTCTGCAGCAATAAAACAGAAGCAAATATTGCCAGAGCAAACGGACTTATCTTTTGTGAAACCCTGTCACAGTGATTGCTGGATGCAGTGTATGGCTGTGTACGCTGGCGGGGCTGGCCCGCGCCCCCGCCTCCCCTCCAACACCGGTGGCATCTACAGACCAACCCCGCCGCGTGCCGACGCCGAGACTCTCGGTGCCCGCGGCAAAGCAGCCGAGCTACGTCATCCGCAGGCGGGGGCCCGGCGGCTCGGCAGCGGGGGGCCGCGGCGGCCCCGGGTACATCTGCAAGCAGGTTGTGCCGAGGGGTGAGAACCGTGCAACGCCGGGACCTCCTGCCGTGCCGGGCTGCGCCGCCGGCCCCGACCACTGCACGCCGTAAGCGGGCGTAGGGAAAACTCCGCCGTACTGACAAAGAGGCATCACATAAGGTGTCACCGTGCCAGAGCGGGGCCCTGGCATAGGCACTGGCAGGGACGGTGGAGCTCCAGGAGCTAACGCAGCGGGTATGGGGCAAGACGCTGGAAGAACGCACTTTTTCCCCAATCCCGTTCTTACCGAATTAACCTACAAAAAGAAAAATACAGAAAGCGTTGCTATTAAGCTCCTCTTTGCCCACCTGCCGCGGGCAGCGCTGGTGTGCCGAGACACGCGTGTCCGTGCCGGGACCACGGCTGTGTGCCGCTCCCCCAACCGTGTCCATGCTGGTCCCCCTCACCGACGGCATCCCTGCCCCGCATCCGCCGCCGGGCACTGCAAGCACAGGGATGCAGGGCGTCCTTGGAAGCTTAAGGGGTGGGGCTTTCTCTTGTCTTTTCTTTTTTTCCCCCTTTTTTTGTTTTTTAGAGACAAACAAATTGGGAATTAATAGGAAAGGTTGATACAGGGAGGAGGGGAAAACTGTCTGAATATAACCTTACTATTTAAGGAGGCAGGAAGCATCGCTGAACAGGGCAGAGCTGAATGCCAAACAAAAAAGCCGTGAAAAACCTCAAATGTCCAAAGTAACCCAAGTATCTTTTACGTTCGGTCTTATGCATAAAAGTAACTAAATTAAACTAAACGCAGAATTAAACCAAATCATTAAAAAACACCCAAATCTTACAAAACCCCCCCGAACCCCAACAACCAAATTTGCAGAAAAAAACAGCAACCAAATCTGCAGAAAAAAACAACAACCAAATCCTGCAGAAAAACCCAACCAAATCCTGCAGAAAAACCCAAAACAAGCCTTGCAAAAAAAGCCCAAAACAAGCCTTGCAAAAAAAGCCCAAAACAAGTCCTGCAAAAAAAAAACCAAAACAAAACAAATTTTGAACCCCCCCCCCCAATCCCAAATC
>VUYV01000197.1:551476-589809 GCA_008711295.1 Anarhynchus alexandrinus | reverse complement strand
CTTGCAAAACGACCCCCAAATCTTGCAAAACCCCCTCCAAATCTTGCAAAACCCCCTGCCCGCCCCCAAATCTTGCAAAAAAAAAAAACCCAGCCAAACAACCCCAAACCCCAAATCTTGAAGAAAAAACCCCAAATCTTGGGAAAAGCCCAAGTTCTTACAGTCCTCCCCAGAACAGGTTGTAAAAATTCTAGCACGTATTTCTGTAAAACTTTGTTTGCAGTGGGTCATTCGGCCTCTCTGAATTAAGGGTAGTGAAGAACGGAAAGAGGTTTTCCTCGGCAGATAAACGCCCGGCACTGGTGGGATCAGGCGAGGTAAACCAGCAAGGACACAGCGGGAGCGGCTGGAACCAATTCTGGCTATTTTTCTGAAATTCTATTAACACCCACTTCAATTATTCAGGTTTTGCATGCGAGGGGTAGAGATAGAGCTCTCCTTCCTAAACGCTGAGATGGCAGAGCTTCCCAAATTATACGCTCCATCACGCGCAGTGCCACGGAACCCATCGTTATCCAAAACGCTGCCCGCTCTCTCTGCGGGTGGGGTTTGAAGCCTCTCCCTTACGTTGTTCATTTCACGGAATTTACAACTCCCTGCTGCGCTTCCCACCAAACCAGCACCTATTCACGGCATATTATTTAAATCTGGGAATCTCCCGTTAATTTGATATTTCACATTAAATTGATAAAACTGGTATGGAAGGTGAAATTTCAGTGGAAAAAAAAAAGAATATATGTATAAGAGCGTGTGGAATGCTTACTCTGTGTTTCTGATTTTAGTCTCTCTTCTCTATTCAAAATAAAAATAGCAATGTATCTCCAGGATTTACTGCTTTGGGGCATTAACCTGTGCTCCAAAGCCAATTTTACAAAAATATAGAAATATCTGATATCCTTCACTTCACTGTCTCCAGTTCTAATCTGAAACCTGAATCTGACAGTGAACATCAAACTAAGAAATAGCTGCTTCAGTATAATGAATTTAACAACATCAATGTATAAAAATCCACCAAATTAACAGCAGAAACCAAAGAACAATAACGAGAGGAACTAAGGACATATTTTTAAGACCTGACGACTTCTTTAACTTATTATCAGACCCATGTTTTAATATCCTCAAAATGATGGTTGCCACCAAACTCGACAACTGTGAGTGGACGAGGCCTGTAAATGTACCTGACCGAGATCTGTAATTTCTTCTACAAGCAGTTGATTATACAGTAGCATTGAAAACGTAAGGTGACATATTTTAGCAAGTGGTCTGATTTAAAAATTCTGACTTGAAAAAGGTTATTTTTAGTTCTTTTAAAATGCCGAGAAATCTACCTCTATGTGACTCGTGCTTCTTGACTTTTTCGTTCCCAGCTAAATCACGCAGTAAAGCAGCAGCTGCATTCAGGGTTATGCATGTGCAACTGGGAATAACATTACATCACGCTCCAACCCAAACGTTACACCCACTTATTATACCCTGTTAATGCCATGACAAAAGTGCGTTCCTGATTTAAGGTTGCTTCCTCTGCCTTCGTCGCACGCGTCAAGGGAGCAAAACACAGACTTTAAGAGACAACAAGACATCTAGCTCTTGCCTCTTCCCCTGGATGGAAGTGTCTCAGTCAAAGCCATTTTTTAACCATCATCTTTTAACGAGCTATGACAACCCAACACCAATGGAGGCTGAAACAACCCATTTTGTGCCAGCAGAAACATCAAAACCAACGTGCACCAGAACGGTCCTCAAAACAGCACAAGGAGCTATGGATTTCCCAGCTCTAGGAAAGCTGTGAGACTACAAGTCACTTTGTTCATAACATTCAAAGGACACTCAGGCAGTGATGGACAAGGCGTGCACCTACACCAGGGTCAAAGTCATGGCTGCAAACAGAACTAGTTTGGCATTTCCATCAGTCAGGCTGGTATTTTAAGGGAGGTCCATCGAAGGAAGCCCCTGAGATGCACGGCATGGCTGGAAGCCTTGTCAACGGCAAGGGTATTTCAGCCCTGAGCCCAAGCCCTACACTTGGGCGTGTTGGGGGGGTGTTGAAGCTCCCAAGCAAAGCTGTGAGCCGGTAAGCTCTCCCATCACTCACGAGCTGCCCAGTTTGGTGCTGAAAGGACACATTTGTTATCTGCAGGTCCCTGATTGTCGAGGTGACCTCTCCTCTTAGCTATTACCTTGTCATTTTTGCCAGTTTGTTTGAAAGGTGGCAGTTCTGGCACAAGCCATCGATTCCAAAACATGGATCAACTACAGCCCATCAGACCCTCGCGGTGACAAGGCTTCAGCTTCCAGTGCATCTTCTGGGCTTTGGTATTCCACCCACCACTTGAAGATATGGGCGCAAATTGTTTCTCTTATACTGAAGCTGTCTTGGGAATTGAAAACTAGTGGTACAATGTCAGACTCCTGTATCCAGCTGAAGCAACCAACGTTTAGAGATCATGGAAAAAACCCAAAAGATCTTTATAACCATTGCCTGCAGTCCTATAGGAGAAGTGTTTGGGGCTTATTTAAAATACTTTGATCCTGCTGCAGAAGCGTAAAGCAGAAGTGGTCTTTTCCCTTCCTAATTCAACTTTAGACGATGCAACACTAGCAACGAGGAATGAGATTGAGTAGATGACCTAGCCAACTACAGATGGCATGACTTCATTTTAATATTACAACATTAATTTACTTCTGTTTGTTCTGCTGCCTGTCTAGAGCCCAGTAAAGTCAGCTGCCCTGGCCTTAAGCCGGCTGATAAGGTAGACATCATCTCAAACTTAATGAATTTAACAAATGGACTGCAAAATTTACGTCTGTCATCACCATGTCAGATTGCTACAGATATTTAATAGGGTTTTATTATTATTTTTTTTTTTTGGAAGGGAGACCGAGTTGACATCCGAAAATGTATCCTATATTATATGAGAAGGAAGTAAAATTCCCCCCTTCTCTTTCCCCCTGCATCTCAATTAGCCTCCTCTACAGAAGCAGTGTATTACTGAACAAACACCTATGGCCGCATCTCAGCACGCTGCCTTCGTACCTCCGCTCACGCCGCCTCCTCTCCTCCACTTGCCAAACTCTCCCTGCCCTCATAAACCTCTGCCCCGAGGGCTCGTACAAGTCCCCGCGGGGTAAGAGCCACCTCTCGCTCCTGCTTCCCCAAATGCCTGCCTTTTGCTGCCAGTCTTTCCCGTTCCCCCAAATAATCACACACGTTTAGAAAACAAGAATAATATATACACAAAGAAGAACGTACACAAAAACATACGTAAAAATGAAACAAAGCCCACTGGACCAAGGCTATGGTAGTTCAGAAAAAAATAAATCTGTTCTTTGGACTTCTGTTTTTAATCCTCTACCTTGCCGTCATGCTTTACCAAGCGAGCTGTAAAGTGCCACGTTAGCAATATTCATAGCTACAGTACCATGAAAGTATATAGCTAATAGTTGTGTCTGACTTCTTATAAACATTATAAATACTTCTGTTTTTACATTAGAACAGACGAAACGGGGTAATTCTGCTGTGAAGGCTGACCGTAACTATCACAACCCATTCTAGAAATGCAGGATTTAGATTATTTCCCTCCCAGCTACACTTTGATGGCTGTGTTATTAGCATTCCTATTTTACTTCTTGTACGGTCCAACCACCACTGAAACAAACCCATCTAAATCACAGGACAGGGTTAGAGCTGGCTGCCAACGCAAGCAGGTCAAGGATGATAATACATCTTTTTTATCACCCCTTTCCAGTTTGCTGAAAACCCAAAGTGATTAGGTGCTACTGAAGATTTGTGTTTGGGCTCCTCCAGGTTCCTGGAAAGCTATTCGGACCGAGAAGGCGGTTTTGAACAGCTTCGAGCACAGATTCATCCTAGTTTTCATTATTCTTCCAATCCAACAGAGACAGAAGACACAGTAAAAGGTGTCAATAGTCCTTCCGCTCCGTTTTCGCGTCTGTGGCTATCCCCGGAAAGCCTGCTTCCCAGGCAGCCAGCTCATTAAAATCAAGATGTACCAAACGCAAACAGATGTGCAGCTATTACTGACGGCGTCTAAGCCCCAGCACACGTCACCGACTGACACAGACCTGCACGCTTCACAGAAACAACCGTATTACAGACTTGGAACATGTTTACAGCTTTTTTGGGGCAACAGTTTTTTTCTTTAAAACCCACAGAGCTAGGTAAGAGTACGAAGAACAGAAAACATATTTTTGATAAGCCCTTTTATTCCCAGGCATCTGTAAATAATACCTTTAACTACACAATATTCAGTACTCTTTACACACGAGTCAGCTCATGTTCCTAAGCTTATTCCTTGACTGGTGGTAACCACAATCACCTGTGAAAAAGGATTATTTCATCACACCTTCAACACGGATGAGCACGAGACAAATAATGATCATCAAGCAGTTTGACTTCAGTTCTTCCTAGTATATCCGATTACGCCTGTATTTCCGTGTTTAAATAAAACATTCGAAAAGGAACATTTCAGTGCTCCTGTGACAAAATCGGATGCCTGAAGGTTCCCCCCCAAATTTCTGATATGTACCAACCAGGAGCTGCAGCCAAACTGCCAGGTAACTTCCACAGAAACAAAGCAGAATTTAAAGTCTTCCTTTGCATCCCAATTGTTTTACTGCTTTCTACACTTCTGATGATAAAGAGGAAGAAAATAAAGCAACTAACTTATTAAACACACCACCAATTCCTCTTCTGGGTTGATTTCCAACCTTAAAGAGTAGCCTTCACTTCGTTAAAAAAAAAAAAAGGTACCGATAGTATATTGTATTCACACAGCAAACAATTTGCTGACAGTGGTAGAAGCATTTCCAGAAAAAAAGGTGACTCAGAAAGCTAGTCCTCTGTTTCCAGGGGGAAAGAGAAGGCTTTCGGCCCCACAACTACCCTGCATATTAATAACTGTGGGTGGACAGTAAGAGAAAATAATACATTAAACAAATAAACAAAATAATTCTACCCCTAACCAATAAGGATTTGTCGCAATTTTCCTTTGGTCTAAAAGACTGAAAAAACAATGAATACAGAGTAGAGTGGGGCCATTTGGTTTGATGCCTTCTTTGTCACACCTGGTATAGCAGAAGCCCCAGAGTTTCACCCCAGGAGGGTGCTCATGGCCTACGTGGCCTCTGTGTCACCTACAAGAGCTCTGTGTGGTGCCAATTCCAGGGGACCTATAACCAGCAGAGCACCATGGGACAACTCGTATCACTCCCACTCCTGTTTAAAAACTCTTTAAGGAGACATCTTTCTGCCCAGTAATCTCCAGAGAAAATTTAGAAGTGAAGGTACCAATACCGCCTCCCCCCTGCCCCTCCTTTGCGACCATCGCACGGGACCAGCGCTAGCTGCTCCTAGAACAAAACACCCAGTATGGGGACATGAGACAACCTGCCCTAACAGTTTCCTGCTAGCTTGTTCCAGTCAAAAGGGGGGAAAAAAAAAAAGGGATAAGAATCACCACATTTCCAATTTATCTAGCCTTCATTTCCAACATAAAACCTTATTATAACTTTCTCTGATGGGCTGGAAATCTGTTTAGGGCTCCTTACTCTTTTCTTGCAAAGGCATTTTTGTATTCGATCAAAGCGAGGATGAAAAGATGGCGTTAACAGATGGACTGAAGAAGTACAGCCTGAGCTTTATATGCTCCCTCTTATTATGCTATTTTTTCCCTCCTTTATGTGATTTCCTGAGTTCTTTTTGTCTTTTCAATACCATTATAAAAGGTGGGCTCAATGGTGATTCGGTGCAGGTACAGCATCTCCCCATGTAACTCATCGCTCCAAGAACTGATGTTATGGGTCCTTTCACACAATTTCCTTCCTCCTCTTTTGGCTGTTTTCCTCTCAACAGCATGAAAGCCCTCTCCTCCCTTAAATTCAATTTCCCCTTTAGGGTGAATTTCAAAAGGTACGATTAGCAGAACGATGCTCAACTCCCAAAACAGCCCTTGTGCTGTTGTAAGAGTCTTAAGTCATATCCACTGCCCTGTTTTCTGTCATCTCTGGCACGCAGTGCCATCTTCATGGCCAAAATACCCCAACAACCACCATGCTAGGAAGATCTGCCATCTACCTTTGCATCTCTTCTGCAGCCCGCACTACAAGGACTTGACAAGCAAAGCGCCTCTGTGGCCAAGAGGGACAATGGCATCTTGGGGGGCATCAAGCAGAGTGTGGCCAGCAGGTCGAGGAAGGTCNCTCCCCCTCTGCTCTGCCCTGGGGAGGCCACATCTGGAGCACTGTGTCCAGTTCTGGGCTCCCCAGTTCAAGAAGAACAGGGAACTGCTGGAGAGAGTCCAGCGGAGGGCTACGAAGATGCTCAGGGGACTGGAGCATCTTTGTGATGAGGAAAGGCTGAGACCTGGGACTGTTCAGCCTGGAGAAGAGAAGGCTGAGAGGGCATCTTATCAATGCTTCTCAATATCTAAAGAGCGGGTGGCAAGAGGATGGGGCCAGACTCTTTCCACTGGTGCCCAACGACAGGACAAGGGGCAACGGGCACAAACTGGAACACAGGAAACTCCGTCTCAACATGAGGAAAAACTTCTTCACTGCGAGTGCTGGAAGAGGCTGCTCAGAGAGGCTGCGGAGTCTCCTTCTCCAAAGATCTTCAAAACCCGCCTGGACATGATCCTGTCCAACCTGCTGTAGGTGCCCCTGCTCTGGCAGGGGGTTGAAGTGGATGACCTCCAGAGGTCCCTTCCAACCCCTACCAGTCTGTGATTCTGTGACTTTACGGACAAAACCACCCAGGGCGAGCTGGCACGGGGCTCGCAAGGTCTCCAACTGACTGCCACTCTTCCAAGCAACAAGGAATGATGTGAAGTGAAGAGCAAGGAATCCCAACCTCTCTTGGTAAATTTTCTCTAAAAGACTTCAATCAGCCTTGTTAATTCCCTGGAACAACTGCCATGTTCTAGAAAGAAATAAACGCTCTAAAAATCAGTGTATTAAGACAGGGACAATCCTGTTCCTCTTACAGCGATATTCCACCGTCTCCACAGGCTTTGAAACAGAGACACCAAGACTGCAGAAGGTAAAATTAACCTTAAATCGATGTTAATGAGTGATTTAAATAAGCAAAATAACCACTCTCTTTTCCAGAGTTAGAGGTGGGCAGAACACCCCCATTGAGTATTTCAATCTACTGCAGGAGTCTCAGGGAAAAGAATCAAGCTGCAAACAGCACATCAAAAGAGAGTAAGAAATGACTTAAGAGAAAAAAATCTGTGTCCTCACCATCAACTTTCTAGAAATCTTCAATTTGTGATTACTAGTACCTCCTTTGACTTATTTTGGGAGAACTAATAGGGTCTTACGTATATGTGGCTGTTACTCCAGAACGGGTTTATACTGGTTAAACCATCACCAACGCAGAAGGATTATTTACTCTCTGGTTTTTGATCATTTATTGCAACCAAGAATTGACGTAAAAGTGTTTAATAAATTCGCACAACTGCTTTTCCCTGTGAATTCAGTGACCCTGCTAACTCCGAAACCAGCAGGTACCAAAGCAGACATGGTAGCACTGCTCCTGCTTTGGCACGTCTCACCTCATGAACAACTACAGAGCTACCACTGCTGCATACAAATTTCTTTTTTCCTTCAACGTGCCAAAAAGGCAATGGTTTACTACCCAGATCCAGTTATCTTGTTTTTAAGAGATTACAAAGCAGTCTCTCACTGGTTTTGTTTTCATGATTTCTTTGCTTTTAAAATTAATTTATTTTCCTCTACTTCTGCTCAATTTCTAGTCCTCAAAAAAAAAAAAAAAAAGAATCCAGCAAAAATTACTAGTCAAAGAACGATCAAATCATGAGAAGGAGGAAGAGGTCTGGAAACCCAGACCAGAGTGGGACAGAATGGTAAACTGGGATTCTGGATACATCTTCATTCATTTTTGTGCCTCCCTCCACATCGTCGCTCAGCCATGAAAACAAGCACTGAACACAGACACAAAAGCACATCACAATGTTGGAGGTTTTTTTCCTGCTACTGAAAATAAGAAGGGATGAATGGGGATGCTTCCAATTTCCATTTTGTTGTAGTTTACTCTCACAGCATTTCTGAAGGTGGTATTTTCATGAGGCAGAGAGCCTCCAGGATGCCCACTACAAGAAGCAAGGGGCAGAAACACACCCAGCTGTCCCCTATCTCAGCGCAGTACTCCCTCCGCTTCCACTAAAACAACGGCTCGCTACCACCGAGCCACCAGCCCAGCCTCTGTTCTGCCTAAGGAAGATTAATATTAAGCATCAAAAAGAAGAAAACTTTAGGAATAGTTAAAACTTAATTTGAGCAACCTATGGTTAGTGGTATGAGTATTGCTGGATATTGCTGTTAACAAGCAATTTGCAATTTAAAAATATATATTTTTTATATATATATTGCAGCCCATATACCCCTCAAGATTATTCCAAAAGGCAATTTAAAAAAAAAAAAATCTGGTTTAGTACTTAACAAAAAGAGATGGACATTTATAGGAAGCATCTATCTGAAGTAATTTTAGTCTATGTCCTCCTCCAAATCTGAGTTCTGCAAAGGCTTTCAGACACATAGCAAAAGGTACGTTCTTCAAGGAGTGCCACTTACTCCACATGTCTCATTCTGCGTTTGCATGGGATTAGCCTTTGGCTCCATGTCTTGCCTTTTTTGGTTCTGCTTCAGTTGGTTTAAAGAAGGTTTTGTCTGTGCAGCTCCAACAGTTTTGCTTGTCCACTGGTCAACCAGCTTGTGAAGATCGTCTGTGAACGTCCCTTTCTTGTTGTTACTGTTGTTGGCCTGAACCTGCAGGGTTGATTGCGGGAGGGGCTCAGGACACGTTACGAGACTGTTTGTCGAGGATCCTGGAAAATCACACACAAAGAAAGTTGACGATGGCATCTCTGCTTCACCACTTTGCCACTCAAACAGTTCCTCATCTACTGCAATTCAAACGGTGGCTTTTTGCCCTTCTAACCCTCCCCCTCCTTTCTGCAGAACACCTTTGCTTAAAGAAATGGTCCAAGAGCGTTCATATTTTCTATCACATTATGTTACCTCAGCCACTAGCTGCTGCGCCCACAACTTCTCTCTGGGTGAAATTAATGACTCGGAGAGAAGAAACGAATGCAGCCCCAGTAACACTGACATCCTAAGGCTGACAAAGTCTCTTCAGAGGAGACTACCACGAGAGAGTGGGAGGCAGGATGCATTACTTGCTAAAACCGTGTGCATTTAAAAAACTAATTTACCATTTATTTTACTGGTATAAGTTTACCGTCCTCCTGGAAAAACATAACTGTCATACAGGTTACAAGTAGGGTTGTGGCTACTATGCCTTAAAGGCTCCAGGAACCCACAATCTCTCTCAATGATGTTAGGACCATTTACTCTGCCATCTGCATATTTTTTTTGGAAAAAAACAAACCATCAGGACCATGAATGTACAGAAGAGGAGAGAGGAGGACATAGGGGGGGTGTGAGTTTTTCAGACAAAGATAAAGATGCAGAACTTTTGGTATAGATAAAAGCAGAGAGGAAGGATATTGACAGAGATTTAATTTTATAGGTTCACTTATTTCTAGAAGAACTAGGAAAAAAAAAAAAGATCTGTCCTTTTTATGTGTTGGTAACTACAAGTCTGACACAGCAAGATCAGCAGGAACAGCAACTGAAGGTGCCTGAATTTGACCTAAGCAGAAAATAGAAAGTGACTTTTCAGCTAACACATTTGATATCGCTAAAGATTTGAAATAAAGACCATCTCTCCAAGCAAAAAGTTCATAGAACTGTAGTAAAATTATTATATAAGCAAACATGAACATTCAGTCTTCTTTTTTCTGTTAATCAGTTACCAGCCAATGAAACCGAGTAAACTAATTAGTCCTACGGTTATATAAAATACGTTAATAACCTTTAGATGATCATGCATTCAACCTGCAATGTAACTCCTAAGTGAATACTGCTCATTTCCTTTTCCTTTGCTTGGGGGAAAGGGACCAGTGAGAAAAATAAGTATTTTGACAGGAAAGCTCTTCAATTAGTGTTTAATATTTCATGCAGCCCAACAGGAGCGAGATCGTTTTAAGCTATAAATTCCTCCAGCAGAGAACTGCAGTCATATAAAGGTGTGTATTTCAGAAAGACAAACACTGAATCCAGTTTTCTCGCCGCATGCGTGCACAGTCTCACACACAAAGAATACCACAACTGTCTTGCAGCATGCGTGGTTCCCAAGACATCACAGCACATGCATTATTATGAAAGTACCACAATTTATACAGTCTAATTTCATATCATCAGCTCTATTTATTAAACAACTAGCTTTTAGTAAAAATTAATAACTTAAAAAAAAAAGCAAAAAACATCCCATGCCATGAAGGAAATACTGAGAAACAAAAATGGGATAGTTACTACTACTGTGATCTTTGCCTAGACATAGTCGTTTCAAGGTGGACCCTACAAGGTAAAACAATACAAGACATACAGAATTAGGTAAGACTAAACACAACAAATCTGACGGACAAGCTTCTGTACTTTTAAGCAATCAGAAAGTAGTTATTATGCAAGAAAAGACAGACAAAGTCAGCAGTTCAGGTGAGTAAAGGAAGTCTAAATAACTGGACAGCTCAAACCTTTCTTAATGTGCAGCCATTCAGAAGCTTTGGAAAGTACAATAGCATGCCAAAAGCAAGGTCTCATGACTTAAAGATGCATTCGTTTGGGTTTTTTGGTTTGGGTTTGGTTTGGTTTTGGTTTTTGTTTTTTTTTTTCTCCAAATTGCCTTGGCTTCCTAGTAGGACGTTTTGATTCCTACTCTATTTATGCAGGAAATGATGTCAATTCAGTTTGTGATAGGAGGCCAAAAATGCTTTCAGGAACAAGTCAAGCTAGTCTGGCTGCAAAGACAAACTGTAAAACAACCCGAAAAGTCCCGTTTTACAAGTCCAAAAAGATACATTGTTCTGCAGGTCTGAGGCCAATTGTTTCCAAATACGTTATTAGTAGGATTTGTGTCTAAATGTGAGATTCTGAACTTCAATTGAAAGTAACCGTGAATGAGTTTCCCTCATGCCTTGTCCAAGTGCAGAAGAGCAATCCAGCAGAGTAGCTGAGTTTTCATTTAACCAAACTGTGTGGTTTTTTCATTATCATCTTGTTACATCCTTCATCATGATTTTACATATTCTGTTGGCTAGTTAGAGTGCCGGAAGTGTACCGAGAACCCTACTTGACTGTCAGATCTCGCCAGACATAAGCACCGTTTCTATTTGAGTGCCAAATTTCCTGAAAGGTATTTTGGACTTTGGTAAGAAGATTATCATCATGGTATGGGAGGAGATGAACATCTGACATGGGGCATGGCAAGTTTATTGTGAAGAAGCGCTTGAAAACATGAGCAAAACCAGAGAGCGGGGCAAAAAGCAAGATAGAGGATGGATGGGCTTTTTCTCTACAGCAAACCGGTGTCGAGTTTTTATGTTACTGTGCCAGAAATGCAGCTTTAAACTCAGAGATCGCCGGTCCGGGCTGACACAGGCTCTGAATGAGTCTTCAAAGGAGAAAGGAGAGATGTCAGTCAGAGACTGAGGAAGAGAAAGTAAAGAAAAGGAGGAAAAAGAGGGAGAAGAAATGTTTGTGTTTTGATATGGGTGGCATGAGGAGGAACAGAAGGATCGCTTTGAAAGATTTTCTTATAATTTCATATAGTTTAACGAGGTTTCTATTCCAGGAAACTCAGAAGGACACAACTACAGCAATGCCTTATGCAAGCACGACCGAGCGTAGTTTCTCATCTCAAAGCCTAGATAACAAAATACAGGTCACATTCACAACTCAACAATCTGCATTGTAGTTTCAAATTTTTTTTCCCCTCTCTTTTCCCTCCGATACACCTTACCTCGCCTATTTCTTAAAGTTAGCTAGCAACTCCCATTACGGAAACATCAGTGGCAGCGATACCAGAATGCTATTTTCTTCACTACCCTGCAGCATATTCTGCATGTAGCAATAGGTAATATTTGGCACAATACGTATGCAAATGAAAAGCAACTGCCTGCGAAAAATAAAAGCAGGCAGCTGACTACAGTACGTGCTCAAATGCATGTTAAAAAAGTTTAATCGCCAACCCCTCCGCTTCCTGAAAAGCCAGTCACAAGTTTCTATGCACCTCGGGTGCCAAATCCAACCCGGGGCCCCCACACGTGGGGGGAAGCGACAGAGACCAGCGATGCTAGACAGATTCACGAAACACCCGCGTGAGCGGAGGCAACGTTAAGGAAAATACTACGGGAGAGTCGATCACCAAAAAGAGAGCTATTTCTTCCAAGCTCTATCGCTCCAGCGTGTCGCTTGGGAGATGAGAAACGTTTAGATAATGTCAGTGGTGATACTGCCCGAACCAGGGACCGACAATTGTCAGCTACAATTGGTTTTAAATTCAAATTCAATTAAAAAACGCACTTGCTAAACCTAATTCACCAGATTAATTGTATTACTTCTAAAATCAAGGTGTTTAACAGCTGTAAAGTTAAGGAGATGAATCATAATTAAGATTTAATCTAAGCCTGCAAAAGTTCAGCAGTGTTTTACCTCTGATTCCGGATTTCTTATCTGAGAAATTAAGTAGCTATTATATCATACAGGACAGAAAAAATCCACTGTCCCATATTTGCACTCTAACAGCTGCCAAAAAGCTTGAGCGCTAAAATAAAATTGAAATGGCAATAAATTGTTAGACCATTTCCATAATCGCATATGCACATACAATATATTAATTACTACAGACCTGACAGAAATTGCTTTACACAAGATTACAAGTCTAAACCAAATGGAGCTTTTGAAGACTCCACTCGCAATCAGCACAAACTCTTCCCTAAGACGCCCTGGCAATTTAACCCAGGGAAGGAGCTCAGGCTACAGTTATGCTGAAGCCCATCAAAAATATTTTATTCCATGAAAAGGGCAAAGGATAAGTCACCATTGGACATAGGAAACAGATCAAAAAGCTGTTCTTGGAGAACACTGTGAAAGTGTTCAAGTTTGGTGGATCTTGTAACCAGGCAAGATATTTGGTAAAGCTATCTTTAATGCATCCGAACATTTCTTTTTAAAAGAGTGCTGCTAATTTTTCCGCTAATACAGCCCAGGCCTTACACTGGAGTATCCGAGCTCCCCAAAGGGCTGTTTTTCCTTAATCAAATGTATAGATTCAGGGCATTTCTGAAAATCATAGAATCACAGAATGGTTTGGGTTGGAAGGGACCTTGAAGACCATCCAGTTCCAATCCCCTTGCCCTGGGCAGGGACACCTCCCACCAGCCCAGGTTGCTCCAAGCCCTGTCCAGCCTGGCCTTGAACACCTCCAGGGATGGGGCAGCCACAGCTTCTCTGGGCAACCTGCGCCAGGGGCTCACCACCCTCAGAATGAAAAATTTCTTCCTAAGATCTCATCTAAATCTCCCTTCTTTCAGTTCAGAACTGTTCCCCCTCATCCCATGTCTCCCCTCCCTGATCAAAAGTACCTCCCCAGCTTTCCTGGAGCCCCTTTAGGGACTGGAAGGGGCTCTAAGGTCTCCCCGGAGCCTTCTCTTCTCCAGGCTGAACAACCCCAACTCTCTCAGCCTGTCCTCATAGGAGAGGTGCTCTCAGCCCTCTGAAGGCAAATCCCTGCAAACCCAGCACAACTTTTCCCAACAGCTCTCAAACAAACAAAAAATCCCTGGGACACCTCGACTTGGGGAACAGCCCCGGGACACCAACCTGCCCGGCCACGCCGCCGAGCTGCCTGCTCTGGACACCCCCATCCCAGCCCCGGCACTCGCTCGCCTTGCTCAGCATGCAGCAAAGATGCCAACATGTTCAGCACCCAAGTCCAAACGCTTGGCTCTGCCTCCGTGCTGGGTCAACCGACGTCCCTTCCAGAGGGGAAGGAGCAGGAGGCAGCCGCCATTCCCATCACCATCTAGCACTATTTTTCCCCAAGGCCCATGGTCACGGCTGCTCTGGATACCAGCTTGATGGTGCCATCGGCCGTACGTCCTTCCAGCAGCAGCCCCAGCCCCCGCGGCAGCTGGGGAACGATGCGATGGGGCCGCGTGCAGCCCCATCTTCACCCCTCCACACACACACTACCGACCTGTCGGAAATAAGCTAAAATAAGCTCTAATCCCAGCAAAACCTACCGGTAATTCAGCTGTGGAAAATTGCCCAGTAACTCAAGTGAGAGAGTATTCGAAACTAAGCTGCGCCCTCTGAGCAGCGGTGATTTTGGATGGATGTGTCAGGGTTAAGTGCCCGAAACGCAGTCCATCTCCTCGTATGACTCAGAAACGGGGGAGTGCAAACCTCCTCCCCGAACGCTGCGCCCAGAAGAACCCGAGAAGAGAGCATATGGGCTGAGAACAGAAAGCAATTAGTCGTGCCGAGTTATTTAAGCATCGGGAAACTTCACGATTTGAAGGATTTACATATTTCCCTTGGTTTCATTCACAATATCCATGCACCCAAACATTTTTGATATGCTGGTTTTTAATTGCCATCTCCCAGTCTTTTTTGCATCCTACTGAATAGTAATTCTGTGAAAGATTAATGAAACGACTTCTGGGAATTACACGTGCAGAGGAAGAAACTACTATGTCTGTTACAACACCGAATGGGAAAATTCGTGAACTGAGAATTCCCCTCAGGTTCTCAGAAAAAAATATCTCCGAATGCAAAATTGTCTTGTGACTTCAATAGTCATTAAAAACTTGGATGATAATAAATTCAGTATGCCGAGCAGTAAACATCAGTTTTTCAAGAACCTGACTGCTTGGACTTTTAGGGACCTCAAACAAAAAATATTTTAAAAAATCAAGATTATTTTAAAAAATATTGTCTATTCATAAAATCGGGAGGAGTGTATTTGAGTGGTCTTGTGCCTTTGATCTGTACCACTTGGATAATGATCAGCAATGTAGAACTCCAATGGGAGATCTGATATTAATGCATATGAACAGTTCGTTAACCAAACATTTTCTCAAGGACATTATTAGCCTTTCTAACGTTATATGTAAGTGGCCTATAGTACCTGTTCAGCACAACATATCTTTATTGTACAAGCAAAATCTGTTTGCCTGAAAAGCAGCATGTATGATTGGGAAAAGGGTCTTAATTTTTTAATTAAGTAGCTTGATATCATTTGGTTGAATTGCCAATTACTTTAGAAGTCATACAAATGGGGTACAAATAGCAGGTGCACAATTATTCGAAGCAAAAAATACTGGATCCTAGCAATCCATTTCATAGTATCATCTGAAAATCTGATATTGCTTTTTACTTATTTATGCTTTGATGAACTGCTAATTGACTTCATCTCTGAGGTCACATAAGGTCATAAGAAAATAAACTGAGTAAAGTGCTTCAGCCAGATCAGCTTACACAAAAAAAAGTTGACGGTACTCCCCCTCGGAGTAACCGGATCTTCCTGCTGCTTAGGAGTATATCAAAAATCGCTCACTTAAAGTAATTAAAGGGAATGCATGGGGAAAAGCCCACCGCGAAAACAGATTTGGAAAGAACTAGCTGGAGCACTATTGTCTCAGCATTTCCACATGCAAAGAGCGGGGAAAAAAAATTAAAGAAAACAGAGTGGATATAAACAGTACTGTATATCGTGTTAATACAGCCCTTGTATGGAAGTTATACCCTTCAGTGACCTTCTAGTATTGTATCAGCTTGCTACATGCATGTCTTCATAGTCCAAACATGTGTGAAAGAGACCATTCGTCTACAGAAGGATGGATTTCTTTTTGTTGTCGCTGGAACCGGGACAGCAGACATGTATATTTGCCACATTGCAAATAAAATTACTTCAACATAAATCACATAGAGTACAAAAGCTTTGATAAGTCCAGGATAAAATTTACCATAAGGCTCTATAATAAATGATGAGATCTTCCACACATGCTTTTGGTGCCCAGGCACGAGCCAAAAGCAGTGCAAAAAAAGCTTTCATATGAAAAATTAATATAAATAAGGCGTGTTCATGATGATTACTTAAAAGAAAGATAAAAAGAAAGAAAAGATGGTTCAGAAAAAGGGGCATCCTGCCAAACATATTAGAGATATAAAATATGGAATTGGAAAAAGGGGGTAAAAGAAAGATGGACTGTGATAAAATACAAAAGAACAAATACAAACAGATGGACAAAGACACAGGTCCACTGAGGAATCTGGTACGAGGTTTGCTACTAGATTTATAGGTCACTCTCTCAGACGTTTGGTGGAAAACCGTCCAGCCTGCAAATGAATATAAAGGGAAGAAAACAAAGACACTTATAAAGTACAAGTAGCTGTGATCAGATGTCCTATACCATCAGTCAAATCAGCTTTGTTAGTTAAACATCCACATCTCCATTTTAACTTTGCCAAAGAGGAGTAAGTTAATTGACCATACACAAAGGATGCAATAACAGCAGAAGAGAACAGATAGATATTTTGTAGATTAGTTTGGCAGGATGTGCAATGAGAGGAAGGTATTTTAATCATCATTATAACTTCCAATATGCATGGCAACAAGATCAGTCAAAGCCTACGGAGGTGTGCAGTACACAGAAGTGTCAGAGGTCGGGACGGGGGAACACAGCCAATCGACAGTCATTTAGCTGGGACTCCAAAATCATGCACAAAGTCAACCCCTTAGGTAAAGGAAACGTAACTTGGTTCTCTGGGTTTGGTTTTTCTTTTCTTTTCTTTTTTTTTTTTTTCCCTTTTCTTTCTCCCCCCCCCTCACACTCAAGACGGTATCGTAGTTTAGAATGAGGAACTCTGGGTCTACCAGTATCAAGGGGCTAAAAAAAAGCCCCAAATGAACCAAAGGAAACAATCTCCTATCCTTCTGTATCTTTTTGGTTTGCCTTTCTTTTTACTCAGAAATCTGTAAGGCAGACTCCAGAAAAGGTGTCAGTATAAAGCCACCGCTGGCAGAAAGAAAAGGTATTTCCTTCCTAAAAATTAGCACGCCTTCTTGAGTGTTTACTCTCAACGCTTGGTAAGATACTTTACTTTTGCTCTTCTGACAATACCGCAATGATCTTTTTAAAGGTAAGCCAGTAATTTGGATTGCCAAAGGTTCCTGTTCCTATACGACTAGAAGGGAAATCCACTCCTAAAAGGTTCAAGCATAAGGGAAGGGAGCTAATTTTAGCATGTGCTGGAAGACATGCCCAACAGCCAGGAGGAAAAAAATCACCTTGGCCAGAGCTTGCGTTCGCGTCTCCTCCTTCGGGGCCTAAGCCGGAGCAGATGTCAGAAGACAAAGAGGCTTTGACAGAGCACGGCTGCTGCGTCTGAACAGCCTTCCCAAAGGTGGCCGAGGCAGGGGAGGTGGCTGCTGCTGCTTCGGGGGATCCAGGCTGAGGTTTAGTTGCTTCTTTGTGGGGTGAGTCTTTAGAGTCTGAAAGATTACCTGAAAGAGCAAACAAACAAGACACATGCAACAGCAAATCCACGTTCTCCATGAAGCTTACGGAGTAGGTTTGATTTTTAGTCTCTTTTCTGCGTTTTCCAGAAAGGCCGGCGCCAGGAGCTCACACGGAGCGCTGCTGAAATGAAGCCAGAGCCACGGAAGGGCCTCAGCAGGGGGATGAACGTGCGGAACGACTGCGCAGAACGTATAATCATAAAATCATTATGGCTGGAAAAGACCTTGAAGGTCATCAAGTCCAACCGTTATCTATCAGGCCCACTTCTAGACCATTTCCCTGAGCGCCATATCTAGACAGCTTTTAAATACATCCAAGGATGGCGATTCAAACGCTTCCCTGGGCAGCCTGTGACAGTCTTTGATAACCCTTTCAGTGCAGAAGTTTTAGAAGAATAAAAAAAAAGGAGAATTGGAGCATTTATGCAGAAATAAGCCTTAATTCTTTGGAACCAATACGAGCCGAGATCCACGAGTGGAGACAGATGTGAGTTTTGTGAAGAGACAGAGGGGAAAATGGCGAGAGAGAACCCAAGAACAAAGTGGAAAATGAATGGACCGAGGATAACGGACATGCAGAGCATCTCCTCTCAAGGAAAAGGAGTAAAACCTACACATGTCAGCCAAGCAGCAGCTACAGAGGTATAAAGCACTGAACTTCGCTCCAGTTCCCACAGGCAAGAACAGAGATTCAAGATGGATCACAGAACATCCTGCCTCTGAGTATCTTTGCTCGTCCTATCTCACTTGAAATCCTTAATTAAAAGCAAAAACCTCCAAAACACTCTCTCTATAATTAAGATTGATGTAATAAAATTCGAAGTGGACCTATGGTGCGGTGACTTTGAAAACAAGAGCTACTGGGTTTGAGATACAGGGTTAATGCTGGAAGTGCTGCTGCTCCTCAAAACAACAGCATGAACTAAAAGCTGAAAAAATATTCCTATTCTATCCTACGTTTTGCTGAAAATATAGGTACTGGGGTATATCAACATTTCCCAGTTGAATTATATCTTGAGTCATTCTCTCTTTGGAAAGTAAAAAGATTGTACGACTGTTCAAAAAATCTCAAACTACTTCAGATGGTCAAAGCATCCATCACAGTTTTTACCTCCCATCCTTTGGGGGAACAAATGCAATCCAATCTTATTTATACGGCATCTTGTAGGAAAAAATAAACAACAACAACAAGACACAGCACATAATCAATAGAGGATAACAGCACCTAAGAAGTGAATACAAACATCAATAAATTGCATTTGGAGAAAGGATGAGAAAATGTGACCAGGCTGTATTCCAAATTAAAGTGGAATGTTGTTTCTCTGCCAAGCAGTGTAACCGATGCAGAGAAGGTGCGCGTGGTTCAGCGGCTGCAATAAGCCTGTCCCAAAGGAAGTCCCGCTTCAAAACCAGTCCGCAGTACGCAAACTTGAGTCACAGTATTAAAAACAATAAAAATTCAGCGCCTCTCCTGCAGTCCATGCAATTACACAGCAGAACCACAACTGACACAAACAGCAGGCGTATGGAAAGCAACCTAGTGTACCTACTTGTGCCTGATGTTCCACTCCTGAGCTGCTGGACCAGAGGGTTTAATAGTTTTCCACCTTTCAATTTATTTTTGCTGGTTCTTCGGCGACGGCCGCTTGGTGGGGCGGAGTGAAGGAACCCCAGGTTGGGAGGAAGGGGCTTCCCTAAGCGAATATACAGTGCCTCTATCTCATTCTTCTGCTGAGTCTGAAGTTCAGCAATTTCTTTCATATGCCTAAACATAAAAAAAATAAAGAAAGAACTCTGCTAGCGACATATTTGATAAAGCACCACATCTTGACAGCATAATTAGTTATAAAAAAAGAAACAAAACAGTCTTTGGTTATAAAACAATCAACTGTTCATCCAAAAGTATGTGAAGTTATAACAATTTACACAGCAAATGTGGTGACTGACTTCTCAAATATTCATTTATAAGACAGAATTCAACATCCTCAGTAAACGCAACCGATTCTGACACGAGATCTGACAGGAACTCCAAACTGTTCCAGAATTTCTCTCCTCAAACCAGTGGCTTCAAAAAAGCTAAGTCTCAAGGCATGTACATCAGTTTGAAGGATTTCAACACGAAGAAGGCCAAAAGTGCTTCCCATAAAAAAGCCATTAGCACGTGAGTCATCACCTTATTTATAATGCAGATTTCATGATGCCATAAAGTCAGTTTAAAGGTTTTGTATTACTTTTTTAAAAAGATGCATCATCTGTATCCAGTAAAACCATTATGCCTTATGGTAAAGTTGAACAGTTTGGTTATACTAGCATCTAATGCTAGTTTTTACCTGTCACCTGCCAGAAAAGAAAGAAAATGTTCCAATTTAAAGAAGCTAGCTCTCAGGACTGGCAGGACCACAGACTCCTGCCAGGCTCACCCAGCCTCCCACCGCGATGGGACCGATGACTTGAGATCCGACGGGCGGCAGAGCGAGGGTCTTAACCTAATCTATTAGGCAGGTATCTACCGTAAAAGCGAGTCTGGGAATAGCAATGGGTCTGTAGACCCAACAGTCTCAATCACCCCTGCAGAGAAGGGCACGAAGAGCACCCTACGGCAGCTGTCTACACAGGCATCCAGATTATTTTTGTGCCACCTTAAATAGGGTCCACACGGGAACCTCCTATCACGTACATCACAAGTGCTCTTGCTTGCTACCATACCGACACAGCTTTTCAGTAAGGAAACTGGACATCGCAGCAGAAGTGTTTTGGCGTTTAAAAAAGTTATTATTGAATTATTCTTCTAAAGGGAATTGACAAATAAAACGATGCATAAAAGGATGCAGTATGACATTTGGGGGAAGGTCCTAGCGATGCCTAATTTGCCCAGAGCCAGTTTCCTCATTACAGCTACGAAAACCACACATTGGCTCCTCATATGCAGAGACACTGCCTTAACACAAGCTTCCCTAGCGTCGTCTGCAAACCCGACATACTTCTCTCTCAGGTTCTGCAATTCCTTCTTCATATCCGCGTCTTCAAATTCCGAGTCGTTGTCGCTGCTCATGTACGACGACTGCGAGTGGAAAGACGTTATGTTGATGGTAGGAATTTTTGTTCCTTGCCCGTTGGGTGAATCGAGGCCTGGCGAGCTAGCTTTGCCAGATCTTTGCAGAAAAGCAGCTGCTTTTTTAATTAAGTCAGTGGCTGCACTACTGCTCGGGGGGGAGAGTTGGGCAGTGGCAGCCGGCTGCCGATGGAAAGGCTCGTCGGCGGAATCACTCGAACCCTGGTCGCAGAGGACATCGACAGAAGAGGCTGTCTGCACCCGTCGGACAGCTGTCTTCAGGTCAGGGCTGGAAGGTAGCTCATCCAAATAGACATCCGGGGGTGCTGAGAACCTTAAGCAGTGCGGCGCTGTTAAAGTTAATTCATCCTGCGTGCTGATTACTGAAAACCTGCCAATAGTTTTGGCTGGTGTACCGCTATCATGAGTTTCAGCCTGTTTTCCATAGGAACCAGAGTCTAGAGAGTCATCCCTTTGAAGGTTATTTATCACCCCATCTGCTGTAGATATCTGCGTTACATTATCTGTGTGTGCAGACGAAGTCATAGTCTTTGCCTTCTCGCTCCTTTTAGACGTTTCCATCTGTTTAGTTATGCCTGATGATGTAGGTGCAACCTGGAGAAAATAACGGAGATTAATTTTGAAAGTAACTGTAACGATCAAGTATAAAACTGCTCCTAGTTTCTGGTTACCTGAAGGAGGCCTTTTGTTGCAGCAGCAGGAGCTGAAGTGATGCTTGCAGCCGAACCTGTTTTACAAGTTGGAAAAAAAATAAATTAAAATATTAATTTCTGGAATGCTTTAGTATAATAAAAGCCAACGTGTTTACTGCGATAAAATGAAGCGTGATAAAGTGTAGCACTGAAGAATAATTTAAATATCCAATCTTTAATACAGGATCTATAATGCAGGAGGCATATAAAATATCTTGCAGGTAGGCACTCTCTTTAATCTAGTGATTTGGGGAATTCAAATAATAGGAGTGTGGAATCTCATTAGTCAATTGAAAATTTTTTAAGGAGAAAACCAGAAGAATGAAATCTGAAGGGCGCACATTCGGCCTCCAGCACTAGGGTGTTCTTGATGTCTCAAAAAAGTAATTGTCTCGCCTACTTGTCCACACAAAATGCTGCAGTTGACCACAGAGGGACCGGGTATTTCACACCCTTCATTTGACAGATACTGACACCAACAATTAAAAGTGCCTGAAATGAAGTTAAACACACTTTGCTGAAAGTGGGAATTATCAGCTCAAAAGATGGCTGCTCAACCACAGAAGCAAGCGAGAAGCAAAATATTAGTGGCAGTAATCAAGACGTGATTATTTCACAACCTGGATGCTGGTTTTGAAGTCAAACCAATAAATGCAAGCTTTTCGGAAAGCTGCTTTCTTATGGCACATTGCACAGAGCGAACATAAGGCAAAAATCTGTCACTTCAGAGTTCTGAAATGGTGAAATACATCACTGCTTGATGGTATCTAAGACACATTAATTTCACTACACAGTGCTACATTCCACTTGCATACCCTCTTCTTCGTCTGGGCGAGACACATGAATGCGGGCTACCCAACCCTTTCCCCTCCCACACTGACCTAAAAAGCAGTGGACAATCTACGTCCACCAGGTCAAGAACGCTCTACGCTGTTGCACAAACCTGGTAGCCAGCTTTGCCACGACAATCTCAAAAACAATATATATAAGCCCTCCCCAACCCCACCCATGACAGCAGGAGCAGTTTTGGGTTCCTCAGCCCTTAGAACTGCCCATGACTTGCAAGACAGGTAAATGGAGCTTGATAAATACCCAGTTTCTTACTGTGGCTCCTACTGTGTTATTATACAAAGTGATGTTGTATCTGAAAAGAAAAGTAGTACTCTACACTAGTTCTCTGTGGGACTTCTTGGAAAACCTTACAGGCTTCCCCCCACCAAGGAGCTACCCTCAACTATGTTATTTTTGTCAACACGTGTTTTATGAAACCCAGAAAATCCGAGGGACTTTTTAAGGGCACTGGAAACGTATTATTGAGAACGTAGCCTTCCATGTGAATACCCTACACCTACACCACAGACGTGTATTACATATTTAGGGTTTCCAATAAACACGCCTGTGGGGCGGTTTCTTTCTAGGAAGCTTGACAGAAGTGAGATGTTTAATATTAATATTACAAATAGGATCAGAAATGGCCTGTGCTGGGCAGTGCCCTGCAGTTAGCCAGCAGGGTGAGCAGCAAGGGGACACCGGAGCAGAGGACCACGCACTAAGACGGCTGCATCACTGCTGGTCATCACTGAAAGGAGCATTACCTTTTCTGCTTGCTGACCCACCTCTTGCTTCTGAGGAATGAGCACCGATGCCGGTGATCTCCGACTTTTCAAGCTTTCAGTAAAAAGAAAAAAGAAAAACAATTTCAGTCTCTGCACAGAGCAGAAAGGCAATGTGTTCTCCTTCCCTCTCTGCCCTCACACTATTGTGGCATATTAGAACTATTTTATAGTGTCTATGGAGGTGGCCGTCTAGCTTTTCCTTCAACTCCCCCATTTTTTTCCTCCCTTGGAATTAAAAAAGCAGTGGCAGCGTCACAGAGTGCACCTCTGTGAGCCTAAGCTACTAAACAGCAGGCACTGCATCGTGTATACCAATTTGGTTTGGTTTTTTTTTTTCTGGTTTGCTTTTCCAGCCAGACTGTACATTCTTCACCTGTATGTCTGTCTTCAGAAATTCTATGTCTCCCTTTTCTTATTGGCAAAGATTTTAACGGGACAAATTCAAATTACTGGAGAGACATAACACCTTCCATAGAGTGAGAATTTTATCTGTTGCAAAAAGTCGTTTATCATTTTAAACATATGCTCCAAAGAGTTACTCAGGTGCAGCTGTCTCTGCTGTAACATACAGCACCTTTCAAGCAGCTGACACAGTTCACCCAGCTGACACTACATGCAACAGCCTCATCCTTGCTGGTGGTGATGTCATCACCTCCAGAAATGCTATTTTTCAAGACATACACTGATCTTCTAGCAGAAAGTGCTGAAATCTGTTGGATTTTGTAAACTCATGATTTTATCTGAAAGAATGCAGCACAGATGCACAACTGAGCCACTGAGTAAATAACGACCGAGACCACCTCCTCCAGCTTTCCTCAGATGCTTCCCAGCCAAGTCTTGCTCTGCCAAGTTGAGGGGAAGACGAAAGAAATCATTACTGAAAGCAGAGCAAGCTTCTACCTGTGGAGCGTCTTCCTTCAGCCGCAGCATTTGAACAAAGCAAAGGCTTCCGAAGCGTTTATTTTATTCAGACTGACTTGGAAGGCAGGCGTTATAGTCACTGCCATTAATTTATATATAAAAGAAAGAAATTCCTACTGAAGCACCATCACCTTCATCAGAACTTGAATGACTATACCCCTCATGTTTTACATTCTTGAACTACAAAAAATTTATCACATTTCTGCCTGCTTTAGAACCAGGATGCAAGAGGAATTAAGATATTAGTCCACTTGGAAACCCAAAGGAAAAATTTGGCTTTTGCTAACAAGCATTTAGGCAAAATGAGTCAGAACACATGTGACAAAGTAAAAAATTTAAGACAACTTCACACTGGAAAGCAGTCAACAGACAAAAGGTGATATACCCAGGAGCAGAAACGTAAAATATCCAGAGAAGCAAGAAATGTATGCATGTCCTGCCACAGGCTCATTGGTTCTGAGCTCTGCTTTGGTGCTGCCGCCAACAGCCGGGTTTGGGGGTGTAAAGGGCAGAGTCGTTGCTGGACTCACCCGCGTTGGGTAGGGGCAGATCTCAGATGGTACCGGTGGCACTGACGGGGCCTCGGCAGCAGCTTTCGCCTCCGGGCCGGTATCTGCAGCGTTATGGCCAGGTTCTCTCAAATCCAACGCCAGCGTGGGAACTTGGTCTTCGGGAAAAGGCGGCAAGTTAAACTCACTGTCGCCCTGCTCTAAGGGGACGGAGGTGTCCGGCGTCCCTGCCGATGCAGAAGAAGTAGGAACGTACTCCTGGTAAAGCAAATTGCGCAGTTTCTCATCAAGGCTTTTTATCGTGTTGTCAACGAAGTCCACCCGGGGGGGTCCCTCTCCGTCGGACTCGGCGGTGCCGGGCTGCTGCTGCTGCTGCTGCAGCAGGCTCATCCCCACGCCGGCGCAGGCGGCGGGCTGCGCCTGGGGCAGCACGGCCTGCGGCTGGGACGCGGCCACGGCCGCCTGCGTCGGGCTCTGGAGCTGAGAGCCTGCCAGACCCAGAGCGTCGGCGGCGGGGAAGGCCTGGCCGACGAAGGAGTGCGGCGCCGCGCCGGGCTGGCCGGCCTCCGGCAGGTGGGGGACCTGCGCCGCAGGCTGCCGCTCCAAAACCACGGCCTCCGGCAGCACGGGGAGCGAGCACAGCTCCGCCGGGACGGACTTGTGCGGCCCGACGCTGCAACAGGCTATCTCCACGTCAGGGACGCAGGTGCCCTCCTCGGCCTGCGGCTGGAGGTGCGGGGGAGCCGGGGCAGCGTCGGAAGGCTCCTCCAGCAGGGCGGCGTGGGGGGCAGGAGCAGGCATGGCTGCCTTCCGCGGGGAATATGGACCCCCGTTAGCAGCCGCCGGCTCCAGGACATTTGGAGCAGATGCCGGGAGCGCCGGAGCTGGAAACTCGGCCTGGGTCGGTAAGGCGGCCGAAGATGCAGCGGCAGACACTTGCGCCAAAGAGGGGGAGGCTGCGATGGGGCTGTCACACACCCCTGCTTGTAGGGGAGGCTGCTGGCCGGCTAAGAGACCAGGCGGATCCGTCACCCCAGAGCCCGCCTGCTGATCGTCCGACTGCTCCAGGTCTAGAAAGAACACAAACAGCATGTTCGCTTTTTAATGAGCCGCCCAGAATGGAAGTCACTGCGAAACCTCCTGGCTAGCTGCGGTGATAACCACACCTAGCTGTAACGCATTAGTGCGTCCTCTCGGGAAACAACTGTTACACAAGTCAAATTAGAACTTAACATCGCAGACTATGCAAAAAAATTTCACTGAAAAGACACTGCTTATTAGAACAGTGGAATTCTGTGGAGCACTGTGTCCAGTTCTGGGCTCCCCAGTTCAAGAAGGACAGGGAACTGCTGGAGAGAGTCCAGCGGAGGCTACAAAGATGCTCAGGGCACTGGAGCACCTCTCTTAGGAGGAAAGGCTGAGAGCCCTGGGGCTGTTCAGCCTGGAGAAGAGAAGGCTGAGAGGGCAATCTTCTCAGTGCTTCTCAATATCTAAAGAACAGGTGGCAAGAGGATGGGGCCAGACTCTTTCCACTGGTGCCCAGCGACAGGACAAGGGGCAACGGGCACAAACTGGAACACAGGAAACTCCGTCTCAACATGAGGAAAAACTTCTTCACTGCAAGTGCTGGAAGAGGCTGCTCAGAGAGGTTGTGGAGTCTCCTTCTCTGAAGATCTTCAAAACCTGCCTGGACTTGATCCTATCCAACCTGCTGTAGGTGCCCCTGCTCTGGCAGGGGGTTGGGACTGGATGATCTCCAGAGGGCCCTTTCAACACCTACCAGTCTGTGATGCTGTAACAGCAGTGACCAGAACTTCAACTACCTTATAGCATAAGGCAGAGTTAAAATACTGAGACTTCCCTGAAACTCAAATAAACATTCCTCATTTGGTTCAATACCAGGAACACACTGAAAATGCATGACAACAAAATTCATCATTTTCTTCCTCCGACTAAACTAAGTGAAACAATCACAACTAAGTCAGGTGAGACTAGAAGAGAGATGACACAGCAGTTTCGGAGAAGAAAACATTTTCTATAAAGTTTGTAAATACCTGGCCCTTCAGACTGCTGTGTACTCTGAGGTACCGGCGGAGAAAACTCTGGTGCATCAGTAGTGGGGTTTTCCACAACAGGACATATAATAAACCACCTTTTTCCAGTATGCAAAACTAGAGATGACAAGAAAATAAAAAGTAAGCACAATAGTTTCCATTCATTCCAGATCACCTGTCAAAACTCAAAACCTAGTCTTGAGTTCCATGTTTAGAAAGGAAATCAGAACTTTTACGGTATTAGCCAAGATGAAATCACCATCTCCTAATTTGATTCTCGTCCCTTCTGGAACGGAGACAGCAATGCCTCCCAATTCTGCCACAGATTTCAAGTTATTTGAAAATTTATTTTCAAGTGTTTGTACCTTTAGAAGGGTAATAGTTACGTACGTGAAAGTTTTATTAACGGTACTGTGGACAGTTTGCTCACAATGAAAAATTCCTTAATTTTGTAAAGTTTATCCAGCTTAACTTTTTCCATGTGGGAAGTTTTCTAGCTAATACATCCTTCCACATCTTATCTCAAAGCCTGGCATATGTAAATGGAATACCAGAACTATACACGCTTTGTAACTTTCATTAGTAGAAATATAAATGTTGTGTTAAAAAAGGTGTACTGAGAAAATTACATGACATTTACAGGCAAAAAAGAAACCAGATCTTTTGAGCAGCAAGTCTAGTTTGGAGGATTCCCAGTTTCTGCACTTGTCAACTAAGTTCTAAATGATCCTCCTTCCCCTGTCAGCATGGAGCGAACATACAAACAATAACAAGAATTTTGGAAAAGATGCTTCCTTCAGCAGAGGTTCCATTTTTTCCCACCAGCGTGCACTTACAGAGAGAATCAAGGGCCATTTCCCTTCCCGTTCCATTTGTCTGTAAAACCCGTAAGAACCGATTGTGTTCAGAGGGCCAAGATCCCCCCGGTAACACCGAAGTAGCTGCAAACTTCTGGGTTAGAAATTTCGATTAAATCACCAATGCAAACACAATCTTTTAGCTTTCTCTTGCAAACGTAGTAGTTGTTGTGAAACGAGTAGGCTTGCCCGTACCTTCTTGACTTTTCCACCGCCGATTATCAGCGTGTGTAATTCAGGGCTTCCCTAAATGTCCCCAGATGTTAGACATGATCATCCAGGTTCACCCCGCCACCTTCCAGGCTGCTGACAGCGGGGACCACTCTTATACCCATATTTCTAGATAGATCTCCAACCACCAGTAATTGGTGGATTTCTTCCTCAATCTAGAAACTTCTGCATAAACTCATCACTGCCTTAAAGCTGGAGATTAAGTTTGTATTCAAAGGCACATTTACCATTTTGTTGATACACAGGTGTCTTCATCTGAGACTGCCGCTTCTCCTGTGAAAAAAGCGAAACAATTGAAGAACTAGCTGTCTCGTACCAGTGCAAGAGCAGCATCATCCCAAGGAGCGCGCTTATTGTAAGCCTTAATGGTGTAAAAGCATTATTTCTCTAGCTAAGAAACTGTTTGGTTTTCTTTTTTAACACAGGATGTAAAACTAATTTACAGCAGCTGGCTGTTAAGAAAAGGGAATCAAACTAGAAAGCTTTATTTAACATTTCTTACCTCATTCATTTCCAGTCTATCAGTATCTTGTTGGGGACTTGTCCCCTGATCAGAACTTCGTTCTCCCTCTGTATCTTCACTGAGCATATCTTCTGCTTTATCGATAATATCTTTCATTTGTTCGATAAACGTCTCTTTTTCACTCTGCAGTATGAATTCATTCTCCACCTATAAGGCCACATCAAAATGAAGAGGAAAACAGTAACATTTTGATTAATGCCCCATTCCACGGCTACCAGAAAGCTGGGTCACCTAAGAATAAGTTGGCCAAAGCAACTTGGAGCGTTCAGAGGCTGCGGGCAGCCGCATCACCCAGTCTTACCATGTAAGTAGCAATTTCCTCTGGCGCGTCCCCGTCCAAATCAAACTTAAAAGTCACCATTTTGTGGTTGTGTGTTTCAAGCTGGCACTCCACCATCTTATCCCCCGTGTTACAAACCTGCAGGCAAAGGTTGACAAGAGTCATTTCTGGCAAAGCCAAAGGAATCCTACAGTTACCCTCAAAGAGGTTGTACTTGCATTTAATATGGTCAGTTTTGGTCTGCTGGACTTCTCCTGGCGTGAACGGGCGCGGGTAGATTTCTTATGTTTCTTCGCAGACTTTCCTTCTTGTTTTCCACTTCCTATTGCTCCTTCAAAGCTGTCACTCATCTCCTTACCCGAAGCAACATCTGGACTCATATAGCTTTGTCAGCGAAAGGAAGAAAAATCCCAAAACAAAACCACCGTCACATATACATAGCTATACATAGGTAAGACACACAACAGAGACTGCAAAAAAACCAATAATAAAAATGCACAGCTGCACTCTTTTGGCCCAAACTGAGCTGGCTACTGAAAGATGCTCAGTGAGGGAAGGGAACTACTCCAGGCCAGGCTTGTACTGGGGCTACCACACCTACTAAGAAATGACCTAGTAACATTTCTGTGGCTGAATAAGTCCCATCACTCTTAATACATCACTCCATCCCCCTGATCCCTTCACGTCAGGGACCCTTACCACCCCTCCCTGAACTGCACTAGTTCCCATTTTTCTAAGGTCCAGTTTCCTCAACTCCTGCCTGTCTGCACTCACAGCAGAAGGTCTAAATGGGATCAGTTGATGTTTGTCTGAGGGGAAGAAAAAGAGTGAGAAGTTGGTACAGCGTCCCGTAAGAGACTGCCTCTCCTCTCTCCGCAGTTCTCAAGGATCAGAAAAAAGTTTTTATGCCACAATATCCCAGATGACCAGCTAGCAACAGCATATTATTTTTAGCAGCCAAAACAGTAGCTGCTAACAACCTTGTTGTAATATGCCATGTACAGAAAACATCGACATGCAAGTAATTTGCAGGAAATTTCCAGAGGTTTGTAAAAAAACCATGTCAGGAAGGAACCATTGTAAGGCCATCTGGCCCATTTATTACCCCAAGGTATGACCAGCTCCGTCCTCACAGAGGTTTGTGTAAACTAATCTTACGAAGCTCCTGTGAGATTTCATAACCTTCCTGCACAATTTATTCTGTGTTCATTGAGCCATACAAGAATAAAAGAATTTGTCCAACCTATGCATTCCCTTTCTTAAATTTACCTCTTGTTCTGCCCTAGCAGCACAGAACAGCTTATTCCTCCTCCCTTTGCAGCTACCTCGTATGTGTAACTCCTACGTTAGCAACGTGTTTTGCACATAGGACATACTCTAGATCGCATCTTTGCTGCAATGGCCAACCATTTGCTTCACGGGCCGTTGCCTTCCACTCTACCAACGCCCAACCCAGCTCCAGCGCCGAGTTACCTATGCACCCGCAAACGAGAGATCTCCCTCTACGGCTAGGAGACGCGTGCTGACGCGGACTCTCCGTGCTGCGGCAGTCACGACAGCCAGCTTTCCAAACACAACTCTGGAACAGGCAAATTGGAATTCAAAAGACGGCTGAAAATTTGATGTGCCTTTCTGCAACAGACTAGGTAGATAAAATGAGTTCATTTTGTCTAACTTATCGCCAGAACTAAGCTATAGTCAGGAAAAATTAGATTTTGCTTTCCACCCAGTATTTAAAAGCGGCAAATTCCTGGGAAAAAAGGTTCCATTTTAAGGTTGCGGGGTTGCGTTGGCTTGTGCCAGGCTAACTTTTTTGGTGGGGTAGAATGAAAACAGTCAGAGAGAGGCGTCTTCAGAGTTCAAAAACTTAACTGATCTTCTTCAGGAAAATAGAAGAGAGTCACTAAAATCCTAACCCCAAAGACTATAATCAATAATCAGAAGCTGGTGCTGGCTCCTGCAATAGGCACGGCTTACGAAAGCACACTGCTGGTGTCTACCTTACCCGTACCAGAGGCTGAAAAACCCGGGTTACTGCTGGTGCCGCAGCAGGAGCTGTGGCAGGGGAGCAGCCGATGCCTGGGGAGGGGAGTGCTGCCCCCGAGGCCGCAGCCACTGCCCCCAGCCAGCCCCTCTGCAGCCCAGCAGTGAGCCTTCCTCTCCAGGGCTCTTCCTCACCGCTTCCCCTTCTGCTTTTGAGTACAGGAACAGGCAGGCGAGGGCTGGCAGGAATTGAAATTTGCTTTTGTTTCTGAGGAGTGCTGAGCTGGCTCGGGGTGGGGGGTGGGGTTATTCATCGTTACTTCTGTCATTAGCGTTACTGGGCTTGAGTGCGGCCTCGTGTCCGGCAAACCTGCAGAAGGGGCTTGGGCCGCTTGTTCTGGCACTTGGAACGATACCTTTGGGTGCCCCAGCACACCACTCCCACCAGCACACCGTTCCCCGTCACACAGCTGGGCCAAGATCGCTACGGAAGGTGACACAGGCGTACCCAGTTCGTTCCCAAAGAGGGAATACGCTGCATTCCCAACTATACTGGCGCAGCATGTTTCTATACAGATCCAACAGCACAACCAGGGGGCTGTACTGCTTCAGTTATCTTAAAAAAAGAAGTTACACGCTAAAAATGAACGCTGTTGTATGTACATCAAGGCAGCACCCAAACTAAAGAATTTTAAGAGTTGGAGGGGCCCAAAATAGGCAGGCTGCACACAGAACGTGTGTGGCTTTCTCCCTAATTATGCTCCCTTCCATCTTCTCCCCATCAGCTCCTGCTACTCTTCTCTCAGCCCAGGCAAAGGGCAGGCATTTGGCCCAGCCTCGTAAAGAGAGGAAAAACAGCCTCCAGAAAGAAAACATTTCTTATGCCAAAGAGATTATAATGATACCTTTCACAGCTCTGTGACAGAGTTTGAAGTTTGTCCTGTATTGCCTGCTCCTAAAAATGTAAGAAAAAGTCATTTAAGTAAATGCGTTGTATTGGCAGATGAAAAACACCTTTAAGAAAGGTTTTGCTGTTGAGACACCAGTAATCCTAAACCACTCTGTTTAACCAATTCCTGGAACCCGGAATTTAAATAAATGTCCCATTTTACCCTCCCGACATTACTTCTGTCCAAAGCACCAGTACGTGTGCACAAGCACTTTTTAAGACAGAGCCACTGATCTGCTAGTTCCCTTCTGCTGCCTTTAAAGCAGAAGAGGTGGTGAAAGAAACCAGTTCTCACCACAATGGATAAACTCAATTGCAGGACAAATCCACATCAGCACCTACCTAATTTTTTTTTTTTTAATGGATATAACATATAAGCTGATTTGCTTCATTGCTTTGTATAGTTTCCTGAAATATGTTAAGTATATTCACGGCATTTGGCATATTGTGAAAATTTCTGAGGAACTTGCAAATAAAAGATGAAAATCCATCATTTAAAAACACCGCCCTCACATCATGTCCTCTTGCCCTCTACACAGCAGAAGTTTTCCCAAAAAAGCTTCCCTCTTCACCTCTTCACTAGCAATGCTAGGACAGACATCGACAGCGTGACTTTTGCATCGGGTGGACCCGTTTTCACAGACTTTGTGACGGTGATGCCGCTGGCCCTGCTGTAACAAACTTACCACGTACGTACACAGACACACACACCTCTGCGTGTATATAACTGTGCGCGTATATACACGCTAACCAAATATATTCATAAATATATATAATTTTATATATATTTATATATATATTTACAAACATGTCTATAAAATCCTTCTATAGACACACAGCTAGAAACAAGCCCCTCGACTGTCATCGCTACATCTTAAGCTCACAGCAGTTGGTAGACTGGAGGTAAAAGCTTAGCGGTTAACCAGTCCACCCCACTCGTTGCCACACGTACGCCATGCCAAGCTTGGCTGCAGTGTCAGTAAAACCGCAAAATTAATGAACAGTGAGAACACAGACATAATGTATCTGAATTTTAGTAACGCACTCGATCGAGTGCCTTACAAAATCTCATTTGCCCGATTGGTTTGGGTGTGAGCGCCGCCGAACATCGAAACAAAAGATATGAGATAAAAACGGTATGGCAGAGTAGCAACAAAATGCAGCATTTTGAATATATACAGATATGAAACTCCTCTTACACCCAAGAAAACCTTAGCAATATATGTCATAAAATAAGTGTGGGGAGCAGGTTGATCAATTTGACGACACTGGATTGATTTCTTAAATTGAAAGAGAAGGGAGTTAACTCACAGATGAAATATGAGAACCAAGTTAGCAAAACAGGGGTTAAATGTTCTGAGGGATATGATAAGGTGACAGGACAGACATGTGCCTCAGTGGGCAGGGATTTCTCAGGTAACATAGGACAACTTGTATCCCCCATATCACACTGCACAATAACAACGAGGTTTATTTCTCTTTCCAGAATCCCTAATGGGACAGACCCTGCATTGAAGGCTGTAGCTCTGGCATCAGCATCGACCCTGACACAAGCTGTGCACATGGAAAAAAGGCAGCTGGAGGAGAAATACCTTCAGTAAGAGATGTGCCCGACACAACCAGGCTTTACTGGGGGATTCTGCAAGTGAAGCACTACAGATGGGTTCTACCACTTCTGCTGCATCTAACCTACAGGATACAGAAATTCACCAGGAACCGTCCTACATCCCACCACGAGTATTCATTTGACAAGAATCAGACTGCCACTAGGACAGGCAGAATGAGGAACTAGAATCTAGTTTTAGCGTCAGCAGCATCCTTACTGAACATCTTCTGGAGGAGTGGTTAAGCTGTCCCTCTAACACATCTCCCAGGGTGTACTGCGTAGTCCAGGCATGCGGCGAGTGCATGGAAGCATGCGTAAAACCAAAAGAGATTTAGTTTGAAAAGATGGAAACTGTTACTTTGGGAGGAAAGGTAGGTCAGAACAGAGAGCCTCAAGAGGAACAATTCTGAAAGCAGAACTGCTGAGGGACATTTCCATTCAGGAGTGGAGAACAAATTAGACTTCTTTACTGAAATCCGGTACAAATGCCCAAACCTTCGTTTTGCTTTGCTTATGGATATCTGTTAAAGAGTTGAAGAGGAGGAAATGTTCTGTGACATTCTGCCAAGACTGAAGGTTAAACAATTACGGGAGTGGAAAGAAAAGTCAAAATAGCAGACAGGAGGAGCTGACAGTTTTATAAAGAAAACCAATAAAATGTATCTTGCTTATGTGTCCACTGAGAATTGGGAATGCCCATGAATATCTGAAGAAACAAAAATCCCAGGGCTAGACTAGAATTCAGGCAATACAGGAGGATACAACGCTAAATGAAATGGGAATAAGGCTCAAGGTGAGGAGCATGAAGAGCTTTTACATAGCGAAGAATCTGATAATGAAGCAGTTTCTTAAGGCAAATGATGGTTCGTTGCACAAGTGCTTGACACATTGAAAACAAGACTGGACGAAACACAGATGAAACTCTACAGAACAGCTTCCTACTGACCCACAACACTTAAAGGAAGTAATTTCTAGCTCTGTGTTTGTGCTCAGCTGCGGACAAAGAGGAACTTGGTCCTGCTGCCTCGTTACTTCAAGGAGACATTTCACAAGGTACAACGTGCAGTCTCCAGCTTCATTGGAAATAGCCAATTATTTGCCGACCCAGCGTTGCTAGCATCTAGGACGAGCGGCTCTATACGGTGAGGGGGAATAATCTCCCTTGTGAAATAAGCCCATTATTTCACAAGGGAGTCGGTAAGAAGGTTAAGCGTGCAGCTGGTGAGTTACTTCAGAGGAAACGGCTCTACCTCTTGAGATGTCTCCGTGCCTGCCTGGAGAGCCGAGCAGGGAGCTGGGAGCTGCTGACCCAGCGGCTGGGAAAGATCGGGCTGAAGTTGCAGCAGAGCAGAAGGCTGAAGAGGCAGACAGTGATCTATGGGGACAGGCGGACTAGCCGTGGCAAGGCTGCCATGAACCTGGGAAACGCCTTCTGGAGCGCCGCGGGGAGGCAACAGCTCAGGCTGCAACTGCAACGGCGGTGACATGACTATCGAAGGTTGCACGGGCAGCACCTGGGCTCCAGTTTCCAAAGCGTACTGAGTGTGTCCAGTCATCTGCTGCAACACAACAGACAGCTATTAAAACAAACCTCTACTTAGGCCACCGGTGACTTACACGACTAGGTACTAAAGCCACCGGAGTCCACAGAGAAAGGATTAAGATGTGGTGCCGAGGGACATGAGTTAGTGGTGGGTTTGGCAGCATTAGGTTGATGGCTGGACTTGATCTTAAAGGTCCCTTCCAACCTAAACGATTAATGGAATAATAGAATGGTTTAGGTTGGAAGGGACCTTAAAGGTCATCTCATTCCACCCCCCTGCCCTGGGCAGGGACACCTCCCACCAGACCAGGTTGCTCCAAGCCCCGTCCAACCTGGCCTTGAACACCTCCAGGGATGGGGCAGCCACAGCTTCTCTGGGCAATTTGTTCCAGGTTCTATGATTATAACTCTGCGGCGAGACTGCATTTGTGTGGTCTCTGCTTGGAAAGGTAACTCCTTAAGGGTTTAAACTTGCTTTGAAATGACCAAATAAAAATCTAGGGATTCCTCCTATATAATTATGACAATGTGTGTATTGCTCAGGCGCTATTTAATTCGTAGAAACAAAGCCATATTTTGCTAAGAAATTAAAATTTTAGATTATGCATCCTTTGTCCTGAATAGTTTGCTCTGCTTTCAACGAGCCTACCACAACGCCCATGCAAAGACCCATAATCTAAATTAGGATGTTTTAAAAATCTGCTATATATGTAGCACCAGTAGCTGGTATAGACCACACAATTAACTCTTTTTTACTGCATATATACCAGTGTCTCACGGAACACGTTGGTTTCCATTTAGTTTAATCATTGAAGACACAACTCAACTCTTGCCCTGCTAAGCACCAAGGCCCAATCCTGCAAACGCTTCCTCGTGTTACGCACCCAGAGGAAGTTTCATTTATCTCGGTGGATTTCTTCAGCGCATTAAAATAACTCGTGTGCGTAAGCGCTTTGTGGGAACTGGACTGATGCGATTATATGCCAACTACCTCAGAGACTATGCTGTTACCCTGCATAACAGTTCTTTCGAGTTGTACATTTAAGAACAGAACGTTCTCTTTTTAGGTACATCACATATTTTTCCAAGGGGACTGAGCTTGTGGGAAGAGGAAAAAGGAAAGAAAGGAAAATATGGAAGAAAAAAAGGCTTTTTAGTACTAGGTAAAACTCTGCTTAATTTTTACTTTTTTAAAGTATCATCACCCAGAGACTTAAGACTATTTGGAGAATACATTAAAAAAAAATAAATCAAGACTTGGATGAGAACTAGGCCATACAATTTCATTACTGCGTGCTCTCTGCAGATTCTGGATACAAGCGGAAATTATTATTCCAGGTTTTAATGCGGATAAAAATAAAGATGCAATGTGCTTCGCAACACAACAGTTGCACGACTGCCTAAGTGGAGGTTGTTAGAATAGCAACTGCTGTGTACATTGCAGAAGAGCAGTGAATTTTTTTATTTTTTTTTTTAAAAAATCTTATATAACTTGAATAATTCACAAAATATTTCAATGTATAATTTACCTGGGCAAAACTAAACTCAGAGGTGCTAAACACCAACTGCCAAAACAGCACTGCATTAGAAAGCCTTTCTTTACAGAAATACCTCTCTATTGAAAGTACTTGAAAACACAGAACAACGTATTTTTGAATATTCCTCTGCACTTGTCCGTTTTGTTTGGAATCGCTATATTTTATCCTAAAAATATTACCTAAAAATATTCCTATGCAATTCTTCCATAGGTATTTGCTAGGTAATGACTGCGTCCGGGTGGTTTGGCAATACGGGTTCTCTGGCTTTGGTGTTTGCCGTGCTTGCTGTGCCTAACGGGCCGGACCCAATTCCTTCTAAAGCCATTGGAAACACTACGGATAATGAGCTCACAGTAACTGTCTCGGGCTCTGTGTTGCCTACATTTTCGCAAACAGTAATTCTGTAAAATATATGTCTGAAGAGAGAAATTTCGAAATGATGTACTACTTTGAAGATGCCATGATATGGCAGGTTGAAATGGGATGTCATGAATTTTAATCAATATGTTACAGCAAAGTGCTGTAGTAGAACACAGATTTTCAAGAACGCTATTATTAACAGATTTAGTGCTCTCCCCTGCTTGGGTCAGACTGCACTTCATGTTGTCATATCACAGATGTGGCAATAGAAGTATTTACAGACTCTGTCAACAAGTCCTGAACAAGTTCTCTTGTAAACAGGGCTAATATTAGAAGCTCCATTTGATGCTTCATTTCTTTGATAAGGAGAAAAGGGTCTGCAGCTAGAATTTGTTCTTGTCTGATAGACCTCTTCATGCAGTATTCTGGAGTCGTTATCCAACAGCCATTTCCCTTTACCGTTTTAAAGCGGTTCTCCACCAAAACAAGTCTACCGCTCCAGGGGCACGCAACAGCCTACGCCGTGTGCACAGACCGGGGTGAAGGCATCTGCAAGGCTCTCGGCTGCGCTCCTCCCACCCCAAGAGAATGACAACTCACGCTTCTCTCATATTTGAGACGGGAGAAGGAAGAGGGAATTCCAAAAGTGCTCTTGGCTGCTCACTTTCCAGCCCCTACATCCTCGATATTCACTTCTCCCTGATTGCAGACCTCCAGACCTCCCCTGCTCCACCTCTGCCTGCACAGCTCCAGCAACCACCTCCAGGACCGAGGTGGAGAAGTTAACAAAGCATCTAAAAGAGCAAGGAAAAAACCAAACCAACCAAAAACCTCCCCGCTGCCTGTTTACACCGGAGCGAGCCCCGGGAACGCCCTGAGGTCCAGGATGGACACGGCCCCCCCGCCCAGCGGATTACCTGGTGACCAGCCCCAGGCGCAGACAGAGCCTGTTCTGCCGGATGAATGACGCTTGGCTGAAGCGACTGAGGAGGTGGAGGTTGCGGCGGCTGGGACACTGCTTGCGTGCCCTGCGTGTGATGGGGAGAGGGCGCTTCGCTCTGAAGGAGCTGCTGGAAGGTGGTCTGGTACATCTGCTGCTGGGGCAGCGGGGGCACCCCGGGGTGCGGCGGCAGCGCTGGCACTCCCGGCGGAGCCACGGCAAGCAACGGGATCGTAGCAGCCGACATATTTGGCACTATCGTTTGGCAGGGCAAGACCAAAGAAGCCACGGTGGTGTGAGGAAGATTGACTGCCTGCATGGGGAGGGCAGGGGAGTTGGGCGCCATGGGCAGAGCGGGGTTCATGGGGAGGCTGGGCAAAATCACGGCCGGAGCGAAATACTGCGAAGGAGCAGGGATGGGGGGCACGTTTGCAGCAGGTATATCAGAGAGGTTTGGAGGAAGGCTGTCAAGTCCTGCCAGAGGAGTAATTGCAGGAATGACAGGAAACTGAGGAATCTGAAAAAAAGTATAATACCACATAAATTGCAAGCGCTTTTCACTGATGGTACAAAGTAGTTTCATTTGCCATACAAGTATGCAAAAATCACCTGTGCCGCGATGATAATTATGTCTGTTTGTTAATCACTTCCATTCATTTCCTGAGGTTTGTAAACACAGTAGTAAAAACCAATTTATGCTTAAATCATTAGCAAAAGAAAAAAAAAAATCCATTTCGGGGGGACGTTTTCATACCTTAGAAGCTTAAAACTATTTCTAACGCTAGCTTGAAGCCTTCAAGCAACACACTAATTAAAAGCCGCTTTCATTTTAATGGAAATGCAAAGGAATCGGACCAGACAAGATGCAGGACTCTTCCATGCAAAATTCAGTAAGGCAATTTAAAACCCTTGTCTTTCACCAGGCTGGCTGCGACCCAGGCAGCACGGAAGATCCCATAGAAGGGTTTTTACAATCAAAACCTCCCAGTGACGTAGCAGACCGTAACCACCCTGTTCATCGCGGGAGCAGCTTGCTTCTTCCCATCAGCGCAAGCTGCTTCACCTCGCGGTGGCTGTCACTGGCACACACTCTAAACAGCACCACCAAAACCTTCCCGGCCAAGGGAAGGGTCCATCCCTGCGACTGGAAACAGAAAGGGGGCTGGGAGCCGGGGAGGGGGGCAAGGGGGG